>CM063498.1:108528952-108561452 GCA_032207245.1 Pardosa pseudoannulata
ATTTTTCTACTATTAATTGAATGCATGAAATGTAGTTTACAGATGATTGTTATTTACGTTGTTGGTTAATACTTGTAATATAAATTAATTTACTATGTAAACCGTAATATAACATATATTTTTTTCAAATTCTAATGTATAACTGGTCCTTTACTTTTTATTATCATAAATTAGAATGAATTACATCAAAAGTTTTAATTTATATTATAAATGTCTTATATTTGTATAATTTTACTAAGCATTTAAAGATTTATAATTTAAAAAATAAATAACTTTTCGGAATGCTCAAGATTTTTTTAAAATGTATAACACTTCTCAAGAGAAGCCTCCTTCTTTATGGAGACCGTATCCGTTAAGAAGCGTTTTTGTTATTAAATTATAATTATGAAATCATACAGATACGCATTTTCATATAGGTTAAAGTGCTTTTAAAAAGAGAAATGCTTTAAATAGAAACTAATATTTTGAAAATTTTAAATTTTAATGGGTCTTTACGTATCAGTTCTTTGTAAATTATAACAAATTATTACCAAAAGATCCTGACTATAATTATTTCTATAATTTATAAATGTAAAATATTTCCTGTGAATCAAACATCTCAATCAAATAGCAAAATAATATTCAAATATTCAAAAAATTGTTTTATGCATCAATTAAATTAAATTACTGAAAAAAAAACTATAGTGCGAATTATGTTTAAAAAATTAATATAAAAACCAAAATCTGTATTTAATAAAATACCTTTCTGTTAAAATTTATTAAATAATTTTGCGTTGAAATATAAGTATTCGAAGTTTCATAAATTTAAGTAAATAATTTGCTAAGACGCATCAGAAAGTCTGCGGTATGTTAAATATAATCTATTTACATCATCAATTTGATATCAAGAATTACTACAAAAATTATAAAAAAGCATCTCTTTTAAGAAATGTATTTTGTGTGCTAAAAGTTTGACTAGCTCACAATACTGTTCAAATCCACCTTAATAGGAGACATATAATCAGAATAAGATGCATAAATGATTAAAACGTAAAAAAAATGAATAGAAAATATAAACTTTTCATACAAATTGCATTATAAAAATAAAATTAGATGTTATAATAACATTTAAAACCCCAAACTTGTGTTTCATAAAATGAAGATAAATTATTGAACTGTTTTAAATTTAAAAATAATGTGTATCAAAAGAAATGTATTAAGAATAAAGGAACAGAACTAAGCTATTATCAGTGATAGCTTGGATGGCTCACAATTGTCTTTCAGACTTTAATAGTTTTGTTTCTTTTAAAATTATTTACTACTAACAAGCAATTATAAATATTTAACACATCATGTGCCAATACCTAAATTAGCTCAGAATTATATTTACATTACAAAAGAAGAGTAAAAATAATTCATTATGATTGGTTGCTTATTAACTATCGAAAATTCAGAAAAGAATGTCGTAAAATGTGACGTCATGTATTCTTCTCAAAATAATTTAAGGTTCAATTTCTTTTCAGTTAATTTATTGTATGTTTAATAATTAGTTACGGTCCAATTAACAGAGGAGGATGGATTTTAGAAGTGTATTTAGAATTATGATACTGAAATAACCGATAATCACCAAAAACTTGGATTGTCCACTTTTACATTCTACCTTTCAGATTATAATAGTTTTAAATCAGTTAAGATTATTTAGTACTAAGAAATAATAAGAAGTATTTAACACATCATAGCATCTAAGTTGATCATTAGCATTATTTCCATTGAAGAGGAAGTATAAAAATATTTGATAAACATTTGTTGCTTATTAGATATCAAAAAGTTGGAAATGAATACCAGCCAGTGATGTCACATATTCTAAATTAATTTATTTTCAGTTAAATTAAGGCATGTTAAATAATTATTTAGGGTCCAATTTTTACAGGGGGATAAATATAGAAAGATAATAGAAAGAGAATATTCATCAAATGAGAGTAAATACAAAAGGAAAACTAAAACAATGTAATCTATCAACGATCGGATACATATGATGCTTTGTTGGGAGTGCCACGGCCAACTACCTTGATACACGAAGGTAACTGAGATCGAGAGCTGCGGTAGCTCAGTTGGCTAAGGCAACGATCTCATAACTGGAAGGTTGCGGGTTCGGAACCCGAATTTACCTAAGATCTGCCGTGTACGTTCAAGGTGATTAGGGCACGTAAAATATGTTCATGGTCACAATGTGCTCCAAGTTCTTAATCAATACCTCTGGGGTATGGCAGACCAAGCCTATGGGTCTCCTGCTTGATGCCTGCTTCAAAATTACGAGGACCTACTGAAGGTTAAATCGTACATTCCTCACTTAAGGTGCTCGTCAAAACTAAAGGCGCATCCTCTTACCATAATACGAGTAGATTCCAGCTCAATCGTGCATGGTTAGACCAAGTGGCATATGCAACAACAACAACAGTGGATATCGATACCTACTATTTAATACAAGTCTGAACGTCAATGAGCATCCATACTAGTACTAGGATTATAACCAATGACCTTCGATACGAAAAATTAGTACCGTACTCATTCGGTCATCGTTCAGCATATATGAAGCTTAAAAAGAGGGTCAGTAGTCATTTACGGACATTCTTAAGTTGGCAGTATAGTTGGCTAAACCTTAAATTATCCATGATTTAGTTAATTGATTTTTATTGTTTCGGAGAAGTTGAAAATACATCTAGATATGTATTTTATTTGTACGCACATATAAGAAATTACAAAAAAAATCATTACGTAATACTTTAAATTTATAATATATTTAATAATTCTGAAATTACGAAACTATGCTCTTAGAGAAAAGCATAAAAGTGCTGCATATTTTACACTACCCATTTTTTAATTATTTTCGATTATTTTATAATATTAAATATAATTATACTAATCATAAATACATTAGGGATGCACATGTTAATCATAACATACGTACTACATTATGTAAATCTTGAAAAGTATTATACAGTGTACAGGTATGTTGGTACTTTGGAAAGTAAATTTTATCTATATTGTTTATATATAACTAGCATATAGCCCTCCATATGACGAGATCTCTACAAGTTTTTAATTTTCCAGAACTGTGAAGTACAATATGAGGCAGGTAAAAAAAATTGTTTGTTTTTTGGCTCAGAATTATCTGGTACACTCTCAATAATTTGATTGTCTTTACTGACCGCATGTTAGTTGCCAACTTTAATTTACCTTATCATACTACGTGATAGGATGGACAATACAGGTTTTGATGTTGACAGTGATTATTTGGTGGTATATATGAATGATCTCCAATATTTAGCGAATTGATTGCGAATCATGTGGTTATTTATAAAAAAACAAGCACACAAACGAAGTAACTTCTGAATTTTCAAAAATATATAACTTAAAATCTAGATATTTATTACACTGTGAAATAGATTCCTAGAATTTTATGAAAAGAATTTGTTGTTAATATCGGTGATAAAATTTTCATTGCAACAAAAAATAATGGATATTTAAATTTAAAATTTCACATATGCACCTACCTTGTTATTTAAGCCAAATATAAATGAAAATTATTTACGTAGTATCTAAGTTCAGAGATAAAAAATATGAAAAATATGCAGACCATATTTAAATAATTTAAAATAAGAAATGAATCAATCAGATAGTTAAAGAAATGACGTCATTTGCCAGAAAAAAATGTTATTTTTTTATCTCCTTATAATGTGATGAATTGATAAATGTAATCGCCTGGTCTTAATCGGGAAAAATAGGGCTTGAAATAATGGCGTTAAACTCCTGAAAAGGGGTAAAGAGCGTGGATTTAGAACATTTTAAAGATGACAGTATTTTTTGCTGTGATATGAAGCATATTTATATAAATTTATTTTAAAAGCGGATCGATAGGAGAATATAAACTTTACTCTCTTTGAATTTTGCTAACCATAACTCATCAAGAATCTAATATGGATGCCTGTATTCTTTACAGGCCCAACCACTTTATAAATTCGAAGACAGACGGACAAATAACTTAGATTATTATTATATAGGGGATTACATTTGCTGGACATTTCTCTAAACTCGAAGGGTATCTTAAGTAATTAACATCTACAAGTAAGTACTAGTTTTGTACTGAGATATGTTTAAAGAAAAATAAGAAAAGCTTTTTATTTTTTCAAGTGCCTGGTAATTTGAACATGTCTCCACAGATTTAAACTTGTGTATTTTATTTGAAACCGCAATAATAACTTAAAGAAATGTCTCTAAAAACGAGTGTTGAAAAATTTCATTCTCTTAAAATCACCAAATAAAGACTGAGTTAAAAACTCGATCTAAAAATATTTTGATAAACCTTGTATTTCTCCCCTATTTCACATTTTATTATACACTCGATATCAGACACTAAACTTGGGCCAGGTGGGGATTGAGATAGATTTTCTTTTTACAGCTCAAGGCATTATGAGAGGTTATAAAAGATATCCTTATTTGTACTGGTTGGTCTTTATGGCTACTTTAAAAACTAAGAACAACAATAAAAAACGAGTGTTTATATTTCTGCATTAGGAGTAACCAAACCCACTTTTACAAACGTTTTTAAGAGAGTAAATATTACAGAATTACTTTTAAAATGTTCACATTTCTTTGAGAGAACTTAAAAATGAAAGAGTACAGTTGTAAATAAATATTTAAAGAAATAAATTTTATCACTCTGGTCTTTTAATTTATCAGTTTTATAGCTATGTAATAAAAAAGGCAACTCCATTCAGTTTATTCTGATAGTTATTGGATAATTGGAGATTAATTTTTTATGGTTTTAAGCATGTAAATATTGTTACACTATGTATATTAATTGTTGATCGTAAATTAAATTAGATAAGTATAGAGACTTAGCTTTGCTCCTGAAACATATCTATGAACTGAATAAGGTAAATTCAAATTGACATAAATGTTCTACCTTTAAATGGATAAAGAATTATTTTAAAACAACAACTTTGCAAAATAATATATGTCATATATTTTATTTAGACCTTTGTGTCATCCTTTATATCAGAGTACCATTGTAAATAAGTGTTTAAATAAATACATTTTATCACTCTGGTCTTTTAATTTATCAGTTTTATTAATATGTAATCAAAAAGGCAGTATTTTCAGGTTATCTTGTTAGTTATTGGACAATCATAGCAGATTAATTCTTTATGGTTCTAAGCATGTAAATATTGTTGCATGCTTAAAACCATAGTTTTTATTACTACGTAATAAAAGAAGGCAACTGCATTCAGGTTATGCTGCTAGTTATTGGGCAATCATAACAGATTAATTCTTTACGGTTTTAAGCATGTAAATATACAAACACTACGCATATTAATTGTTGAACGTAAATTAAATTCGATAAGTATAAAGACGGTTTTGTTCTTGAAACATATCAATAAATTAAATAAGGTAAATTCAAAATGACATAAATGTTCTACATTTAAATGGATAAAGAATTATTAAAAAAAAAAAACTTTGCAAAATAATATATCCCATATGTTTTATTTAGGCCTTTGTATCATTGTTTATATCAGAGTACCGCTGTAGATAAATATTTAAAGAAATAAATTTTATCACTCTGGTCTTTTAATTTATCAGTTTTATTAATATGTAATAAAAGAGGCAACTCCATTCAGGTTATGCTGCTAGTTATTGGGCAATCATAACAGATTAATTCTTTATGGTTTTAAGCATGTAAATATAGTTACACTACGCATATTAATTGTTGAGCGTAAATAAAATTGGATACGTATAGAGACCTGGCGTTCTTCCTGAAACATATATATGAATTGAATAAGGTAAATTCAAAATGACATAAATGTTCTACATTTAAATGGATAAAAGTTTGCAAAATAATATAAGCCATATATTTTATTTAGACTTTTTATCAACCGTTATATCAGAGCATCGTTGTAAATAAATATTTAAAGAAATAAATTTTATCATTGTGGTCTTTTAATTTTTCAGGTTTATTACTATGTAATAAAAAGAGGCAACTCCATTCATGTTATCCTGCTAGTTATTGGACAATCATAACAGATTAATTCTTTATGATTTTAAGCATGTAAATAAAGTTACACTACGAATATTAATTTTTGTTCGTAAATTAAATTGGATAAGTATAGAGACTTGGCATTGTTCCTGAAACATATCTATGATTTGAATAATGTACATTGAAAATGACACACATATCTATGAATTTGAATAAGGTAAATTGAAAATGACATAGATGTCCTACATTTAAATGGATAAAGTTTTAAAAAGACTAATATAGGCCATATATTATATTTAGACCTTTGTATCCTCCTTTATATCAGAGTATCGTTGTAAATAAATATTTAAAGAAATCAATTTTATCATTGTGGTCTTTTAATTTTTCAGGTTTATTACTATGTATTAAATAAAGACAACACCTTTCACATTTTCCTGCTAGTTATTGGACAATCATAACAGATTAATTTTTTATGGTTTTAAGAATGTAAATATAGTTACACTACACATATTAATTGTTGATCGTAAATTAAATTAGATAAGTATAGAGACTTAGCTTTGCTCCTGAAACATATCTATGAACTGAATAAGGTAAATTCAAATTGACATAAATGTTCTACCTTTAAATGGATAAAGAATTATTAAAAAAAAAAAACTTTGCAAAATAATATATCCCATATGTTTTATTTAGGCCTTTGTATCATTGTTTATATCAGAGTACCATTGTAAATAAATATTTAAATAAATACATTTTATCACTCTGGTCTTTTAATTTATTAGTTTTATTGCTATGTAATAAAAGAGGGCAACTCTATTCAGGTTATCCTGTTAGTTATTGGACAATCATAACAGATGAATTCTTTATGGCTTTAAGAATGTAAATATTGTTGCATGCTTCAAACCATAGTTTTTATTACTATGTAATAAAAGAAGGCAACTCCATTCATGTTATCCTGCTAGTTATTGGACAATCATAACAGATTAATTCTTTATGGTTTTAAGCATGTAAATATTGTTACACTACGCATATTAATTGTTGATAGTAAATAAAATTGGATAAGTATAGAGACTTGGCGTTGTTCCTATAACATATCTATGAATTGAATAAGGTAAATTCAAAATGACATAAATGTTTTACATTTAAATGGATAAAGCCTTATTTTAAAACAACAACTTTGCAAAACAATATAATCCATATGTTTTATTTAGACCTTTGTATCCTCCTTTATATCAGAGTATCGTTGTAAATAAATATTTAAAGAAATAAATTTTATCATTGTGGTCTTTTAATTTTTCAGGTTTATTACTATGTAATAAAAAGAGGCAACTCCATTCATGTTATCCTGCTAGTTATTGGACAATCATAACAGATTAATTCTTTATGATTTTAAGCATGTAAATATTGTTACACTACGCATATTAATTGTTGATCGTAAATAAAATTGGATAAGTATAGAGACTTGGCGTTGTTCCTATAACATATCTATGAATTGAATAAGGTAAATTCAAAATGACATAAATGTTCTACATTTATTCGGATAAAGCATTATTTGAAAAAAAAACTTTGCAAAACAATATAGTCCATATGTTTTATTTAGACCTTTGTATCATCCTTTATATCAGAGTATCATTGTAAATAAATATTTAAAGAAATAATTGTTATTATTTTGGTCTATTAATTTATCAGTTTTATTGCTATGTAATAAAAAGGGCAATTCCATTCAGGTTATCCTGTTAGTTATTGGACAATCATAACAGATTAATTCTTTATGGTTGTAAGCATGTGGATATTGTTATACTACGCATAGTAATTGTTGACCGTAAATTAAATTGGATAAGTATACAGACTTGACGTTCATGAAATATATCTGACTATTAAATAATGTTAATTCGAAACGACATAAATATTCTACAGTTAAATGGATAAAGGATTATTTAAAAAAATCAACTTTGAAAAATAATATAGGCTATATATTTTATTTAAACATTTCTATCATAATATTAAATATCTATAATGCAATCAAATTAATGTCAGTTTCACAGTAAAGATGAAAACAGTGGTCTGTTGATCTTGTTATCCAACAACAGCCCTATTTCTGGTAGAAATTCTATTCTATTTATTTGTCACAGTTCTTTTTATCGCTTGATCAGATGCATATAACTATTATTGAAATCGGCTTACGTTTATTGAATCAAAACAAGCGAAATAATTCGCATTATAAAAGTTCTAATAAAACTTGTTTTAAATTCTTTGTTCAGTTTAGCTTTCGCGTAAAGCAATTTAGAATATTTTGAAGGAAAATGTACTTTTTAAACATAGAATAAAATTTATTGTCGACTAAATTTCATTTTCTTAATTCTACTGCTCGTTTTTTCATTCTTGATATAATATATTACACCATTGAAGGAAATATTTTCAATTCGGAGATATCGAGATATAGAGTGTTAGGTACAGACTATTAGTAATTTATTTTTATTCAAGTATTTTTAATGAATCATTTCTTTTAAAATTATTATATGTTTTCAGTTACCAAAAATAATACCTCCAAAGAAAAATATCTGTTAATCAAATAAGAACCGTGTTAGAATTGATCATATGATTTAAGTTTTTTTAAGAAATTCGGCTATACAATACTATTCTTAATTTCGTAATTTTGCATGCATTTTTATCTTATATTGTGTATTTTGTTGAATATTTTATGTAATTAGGTTTAATTTGACTTTTGTCGAATGGAAATCGGCTGATTGGCCGAGTTTTTATAATCTGTAATATGAATCATATACTTCGATGGGATGTTTCTATTTTGCGATATATTAGCTCATAGGTGACTTTTTAGGCATTGAATTTTTTGGAGCCAGTTTGGTGATATATTGACCAAAATTGGCTACTTGGCGACATTTGTATCCCTAGTTCCTTTTAGAATATTCCAGGCTTTTGCGTTTATAAATGGCTGCGGATGTCAGCTTAATGTTAGTCAGAATAAAAGCATGTTAGAGTTCACACCTGAGTCAATTGGTGTGAGAGTTTTGTATTGTCGCCAACCTAGCTAGTTTTTCTTCGCATTGGCTCTTGGAAAGTGTTTTCACTGCAATACAATTTAAGTTTGTTATTCCTGTTGTGTATTTGAAGTCTATTTAATCCACGAGAGCTACGTTTGGAAAATTCGTAATAATATACTCACGAACTATCGTTCCTGCTTTGAAAGTTAGAATCATAGGGTCCCAAACTCATTCGAATAGAACCAATGCTATTTATTCCTATTCATAGTTCCCCGGTTCTCCGTTGTCCCGTATCTATCATTCAAAATTTTCGATCCCGTCCTTTTGTCTTAGATGTATCGCTTTTGTGAAATAAAGATGAACTGCGAAAATGAGTTCTTTTCTGTTTATAAGAATGCTTGAGGGTCTTGTATGCAACAAAAGGACTTTTGACTCATCAGGGTAATTTACGAGCTACCGGAGTTGGTTTAATATTATATCAAAATAACACACACATGGGTAAGATCTTAATATGTTACCAAATGACGTTTTATCTAAAGCTACTTTAAATTAACTAACAGAGAAACTAGCAAATTACCGAATTTAAAAATAATAACTCGTTCTAGGAATATTAAAACATTTGTTTTTGTAAAGTTTGAGTATTAAGTCACAAATAATAGCAACTTAAAAAAATAGAGGGTGTAACAATAAATTACATTAGGTGCTTTAACGTTTTTTACCTCTTCTCATAAGCCATCGCCAAAGTCAAGATAACAGGAGCGGTCACGGCTAAGAAGAGATTTCGGATTTCTACCAATAGAAAGGCCCGATTGTTTGGCGGTATTATTTCAGTATGAGGTTGTTACCAGAGGAAAGAAGAGGGTGGAAGCTGCTAGTATCAGCTGCTTGCGGGATAGATATTCGGAACGACACGAGAGAAAGGAAAAGCGACACCATTTTTGCGAGGCAAACAAGGAATCCTGAATATTCTTCCACGTCTACAAACGACAAGTTGTATTTCTGTTGTATTCCTTAAGCATATAAAATCATTTTATCAAGACATATTAGTCAAGGTGTGTTTTATTAATGAGTTTTAATTTCTTCTTTCTCAAACACTAAATCAACGTTAAGTTATTCTCACATTTTTGGCGCCGTTACCAGGATGATGATGATGTACGTAGAAAATATTAACTTATTTAAGCAAATAGTAATAATGAACTTGTAAAGTTAATAGGGATAGAACGCTTAATATTTGCAGTCAGAGAATTAATTCACTTGCATAAAACAGGTATTAATTAGATATTTTGAAGTATAAAATATTTTTAAAAATTAAGTTGATCAAGATAGTAAAGTAAATAATCTTTTCATAATCATACATTCAGGTGAACTGCAACATCAATTTCCCTCAACCATAATTCTCTCGGATTCATCGTTTTTTACTTCCTTTCCAACTGAAAACGACGTATTACGACGTAATTGTAAATTACAAAATAAAATACACGAATTTCTTTTTTTAATGTAGGCTGACATTCAACTTCGATGAATGTAATTCTACAAAACAGTAGAAATTCTTTTTCAAAATTTTACAAATATAATTTTCTGCAATAGATAACAAAACTGTATTCGTACATTCATCGCATGTATTCAGCATCTAGTTCGAAGATGGGTTTAAAAAAAGTAATACATCAAAACATTATTTTGTCAAAACTGAGATTTATCTTGGTAGAATGAGTTGAACACAAAGAGATTATTCATCTCTTTCATGTTTAGAAATCCCCGAAGAATACTGCTTTTTCATTGTCATGTGTTTGGCTGAAATATAATCATAAAGTGACTAGTTGAAAAAATTCCTACAGTTCGATTATGCTTATATAGAAAGCCTTTTAGGTAACGCCCAATATATTGGAGTCAAAGGTAAGGTTTCGGAGATATTGGTATTTTTCTATATTTGCTGTATAGAAAGGAATCCTGTAAAGGGGCTTGATAAAGTTAATTTATAGACTTTTTCTCTTTAGACATAAAAATTTATATCATTGTTAACCAAGAAAAAAAAATGTCTCCCATTAATATATATTTCCATCATTTATATTGTCAAAAACCTCGGGTCACTGCAATTCTTTCAGAATTTATTTATTTGCTTGGGACATTCTATTAAATTAGGTTTTTAAAACAAATGATCTCCGTTGACAATAAAACCAAGTACAACATTTTGTTTTGTTAAGCTTTTATTTGTTTGTAAGCAAAATAAAATACCTTCAAATCATTGTTATATTTTCTTTGAAATCTTTTACTTAATTAACATTTATAGATATTTACAAATTTATGTATTAAGTATTTATCAGCCTGTAGTATAAGCCCTTTGGGTCTCATCATTAAAAAGTCGAATTAAAAGTATTTACTCAAGGGTTAAACTACCTTTTTTCAAACAAGTAAAAATATTTAAGTAATTAAAATAATATAAAATAAAAATTCATCGGAAAAGTATTTTCTACAAACAAAAAATGTAATTTTTTAAATAAATATTGTAGATTAGATTAAAGAAAAATTAGCTTTACATAAAGAATTTGAAAGCAAGAGAAATGTGGCTCTGGTATACCTTATACTTTGTTTTTAAATTTAGTAAATCTAAATTTATATTTCCTTAACTATCTCAGGCCTCCAAGGGGATCTCTGGAGTTAAAAAAGCTGCAAGCAGCGTGTTTTCGATATAAAATCATATAAATTTCTTTGTTTAGAAAAAAAATAAGAATTAGAATAAAAATATTAAAAAATATATTTTAAATTCATAACTCTAATAAGAGTCTAGCTTTTTAGAAAAGCATTGAGATTTATTATACGAAGTAGTATATAAAAAAACTAGGTTTATTAAAAGATATGTAAAAAAAATAGAAATTTTTTTTTTACAATAAATAGAAAATAATTCTTTTTTTTTATTCTGTGAATCTCAATTATATCAATATGATCAAAATGTTTTACGTTATAGCGTAATAACATCTAATAAATTCAAGTTTTTGATGCTATAAATATTAAAATGTTAAAAAAACTTTGATTTTTTTATATTTAAATAAAGAAGATATTTTTCTCCTATTTCAGTTTATAATCTTGCAGGTAATTAAATTTCACTCATTATATTTGGATTGTAATTATTATGTTCTTTAAGACAATAGTACTTAAAAAAACAAAAGTGTAATTTATTTAAAGCAAAATCATTATTAAAGATAAGATCATATAAAAATATTATTCTATGAAAAACAAGAGTTTTTTTCATTATAATTATTCGAAAAAGCTTTTTATAATGCAAATTATTTTTATAATGGTCATAATTTTTAATGGTCCCCCTTATATATCACGTGAAATATAAACTACAATGAATAATTGTAACATTTCTTGATCACATTCTAACACCGGGTAGCTGTCAACTTATATAATTACATTTCCTAAATTATATATTACATTTTCCAAAAGAGCACAGAACAGTTAAAAATGTTAAACATTTAAACCTAAAAATAACAGTTATATTTACATTAGAGTCTCTGTGTAGTAAGTTATTTCATTGATATAATTTATATTTCAGTGAAATTTATGAATCCATCAACCAAATAATAATACTTGAATGACTTATCTTAATGCATTTAAAAATTGTTTTCACTTGTTTTCACATAACTGTTGAATTCACAAGCACATTGTTCAAAATAGAAAACAAAAAAATTGCATTTAATTTAGCTATCATTGAATTCTTATATTACACAATTTAGAATATGAAAGAGTTACTATTCGTTTTTATCAAAACTCAAAATCGAAAAAAAAAGTTATATGGTAATGCCATCAGTTGAATAAAAAACAGAACAGAAACCACAAACAATATACAGAATGAAAAAAGGAATTTATTATGAATTATTTAAAATTAAAATTTAAATGGTATGTTTCTATGAAGACTGAACAGTTCCAGATATAAAAGTGAACTATTTATTTTAACAGATGTTGATGTTAGATACTGTATGTCGAGAGGCAGTTATATAATTAATAGTATTGTCTTGCACAGATTTTAAGAACAAACTGTGTTATTATCAGCGTGGCAGGATAGCAACAATCAGCAAAACCGTCTTTTAATTCTTACTTTAAAATATGGTGATACTTTTTAGCTGGGTGAAAATTTGATGATTCTGTAAAAGAACAAACCTTTATAAATTACATTATTCTACATATTATCTACTACATGTTATTATCAGCGTGGCAGGATAGAAACAATCAACAAAACCGTTTTTTAATTCTTACTGTATAAATGACGACCTGTATAAATGACATTATTCTACACCTATATAATAAGTGTTTAAAATCTAGAAAGGTACTTTCGCTCCTCAACAACTGCCACAAAATTAAAATCAACAAATATAGGCAATGTACCAAGGAACTATTTTTATTTTATTTTATATCACTAGTAGTTGCTGTTTTGTAGAAATTAATACTGTAAAATCCATTTTATTTTTAAATTCTATATGCAATTTTATTGGTTTTAATGTTTTTCAAGGAAATTTCAAAATTCTACACTGTTTTTGAAAGGGTTATCCTTACATCTAGAATGAAGAATATATTTCTCTCTGCATTCCTCCCTTATATTAGATTTACGCTATCTGGTTTTCTCTTTCACCAATATTCCTTTTTTCTTATTTTTCCCGATTCGAAGTCAGTAGGTCAAGTGGTAAGCGTCAAAATGATTAAATCAATAACTGCTTCCAACTTCTTTCTTCATCAGAGATTGGAACGTTCCTTACTCATGTCATATATATGTTTCAGTATTAAAGAAAAAAGAAGTTATGGTGTATAAAAATTGCAATGCTATGAAACAGTGTATGTAGATTATACCTTTAATCCCAATGTATATGAATCAACTAAACATATACAAAATTTTCTAAACACCTGATGCTAAAATACCTTTAAAATATGGTGATACTTTTTAGCTGGGTGAAAATTTGATGATTTGAAGTTTCGAATCTTGAAAGCTTCTTAGAATGAAAATTGATATGGGTTATATAACACCCTTTATCCCACAATATTTTTAATACAGAATGCAATTTCAAATATTCATAACATTTTCTTAACTAGCTTATAGCCCGTCATATGACGGGATCAGTAAAAGTTTTAATTTTCCAGAATTGTACCTATGATCCTAAGTACCCTATGAGGCCGGCAAAAACAGTGTTTTTTTTTGGATGAGAATTATCTGGTACACACTCAATAATTTCTTTAACTTTACTGACCGCATGTTAGCTGCCAACTTTTATTTATCTTGTGATATTACATAATAGGATGGACAGAAGATGTTTTAGTATTGACAATGATTATTTGGCGGTATATATGAATGATGTCCAAAATTTAGCGAATCGATTGCAAACAGTGTGTTCTGCATAAAAAACAAGCGCATAAACGAAAAAATTCTTTATTTTCAAAGATATATAACTTAAATGCTAGATATGTATTAGTCCATGAAATACACTCTTAGACTTTTATAAAAATAATTTGTTGTTAATACTAGTGATAAAATTTTCAATGCAACAAAAAATAATCGATGATTAAATTTAAAATTATCATATATGTATCTGATCTATTATTTGAGCTAAATATAAAAGAAAATTATGTACGTAATATATATGTTCAGTGATAAAACGCATGAAAATAATGCAGACGATATTTTAGTAATTTAAAATAAGAAATGATGAAATGAGATGGGTAAAGAAATAACGTCATAATGCTAGGAAAAAATGTTATTTTCATTTAGATATAATGTGATAAATTGATAAACCTAATTGCCTCCTCTTAACCGGGGAAAATAGGGTTTGAAAGAATGGCATTAAGCGCTGGAAATAGGTGGAAGGTGGGAATATCTAAAGTTTTAAAGACGACAGTATTTATCTCTGTGATAGGAAGCATATTTATACTCATTACGAGATAAGCTTTACTTGCTTTGAATTTTGTTAACCCTAACTCATCAAGAATCCAATATGGATGCCTCATCCATTCCAAATCCAACTGCTTCAGAATTTCGAGGACAAACAGACAGATAACTTCGGCTATTATAAGTTTGGTTTTTGGTTTTGGAGTACTAAGGTCTCCTTTTTGCAACACGAGAGCTACAGACCGGGACCTACAGCTTAAAGCCGATTCCGAACTGCTACAAACATCCATGCCACTATGGGATTCGAACCCACGAACTCCAGTACCGAAAGCCAGCACCCTAACCAATCTGCCATCGTTCGGCTCGGCTATTATAAGAGATTCTGTATATATATTTTTTAGGATCATATCAGGATTATAAAAATTATAATAATATACAATATAAATGTGAATTAAAATAAACTAAATTATTTCTTTGTATTTTATAAATATTTGAAGCACTCGTGTAAATTTATAAGTGTTGTATCACTTATTTTATCTAGTGTATAAAATTAAATTTAGCTAAAATCAATACGTGTTTAACCGATGATTATGTCTATATTATTCAAAAACAAAATAATATTTCGTGCATAATGTATATTTCTATTATTATTTTACTTTTACCTTAACATTTACAACAAATAAATATTATTTATCATGATGCCTCAATTTTATCCAGTTAACTATAAAGGATCATAATAAGTATCTAAAGAATGCTAATAGAGCATTTTAATGACTTTGTAAACAATTAACAGTTAAAAAGATTGGAAGTAGTTAGTAATCTACCGTCAACTTTAAGCACTTGTTAATAACATACGAAATTGTGTAAAAGATAAATCCAGAATTGACAGAATGCACGTTCAGCATTGTACAAGATGATTATATACTGCCAAAATGTCAAAAACATCTGATACTATATCTTTATTGATGAAAAATACTATATTCTCGTTAAATTGAAAACAGAACGAAAATTGAATAAAAATATGATAAAACTGAATATGGTTTTATAACATGTGGTAACGATTGCAATTATTATAAATTTTAGATGATTGTAATTATTTGGGTAAGGAAAATAAAATAACATAATAAATCTTGGAAAAACTGCATCTTTACAAAACCTGATTTCATCTTTCTACCTATAGAATTATATAAAAACGAATGAGTTCTAAAAAAATTCGTAAATAAATTATTGTACTGTAGTTTTGTTCATAATGAGATTTTAATAAAAAATTCGCAAGAGAAATAGTTTAAAGCGTTATGTCATCAGTTTTCACGAAACAAACTTGTTTATAATTTATGAATATGTAAACTACTTAAGATATATTTTTAACTGTAATATATTCCTGAAACCTATTAACTATTTACTTAATAGTATAAAAATTATTCCCTCAAGATAATGAGAATATTAACAATTGATTATTCAAATGGGAATCATTGTGGATTGGAGTTATAAGTTAAGTTAGAGAGAGAGAGAGAGCAATAAAATGCTTGATAATTAGCACGGTAAAACTGGTTTGTAAAACGAAATGTTACAAGTAAGTGGTTGCAGAATTAAGGAGTCAAACGGTGTCTTCTCACGATTATAAGAGATAATTAGAGAGGTTGTGTAAAAGTACGACTTACGTCCAACTTTTACACAATAGATAGGAAAATATCTCAAGAGTATTTATATGTGGATCTGTGTATAACCTTAGTAGTGAAAAGGAACAAAAATGTCAAACCTTACGAAATAGCTTCAGTCCTTGCAATTGCTATCTGTTCAGGTGTATTTACTAAAATTTCTTGGCGACAGGTCATAGCGAAAGCATGTGACGCTGCTATGTGTAAATGGAACCTGTGCAATTTCTTGCACTTAAACCTTGTTACTACTGAGAAATATTCCGTTGGTGTAAGTACCATATTTTACTATGCCAGCAACAGACATGGAAAATTATTTTTCTGTGAAAATAACACTGGTAAAAAATTGATATGTAAAAAAATGGGTCTCGAATCAAAGCACAATTCAAAATATGTGTCTCCTGTTCCCTATTTACACTCTTAGCCAGGAAAAAAGTCAGTAGATAGGATATACATGTACAGAAAAAAATATTAAAATTTCAGAAAAAATGGACAATTTTTTTCAAGTAATAGAGTTTTACAAAATAAAAACACTAATAAATAAGGCATTTGTCCACCCCTGGCCTTATGCAAGATGTTATTCGACTTGACATTGATTGATAGAATTGGCAGATGTTCTTGTGAAGGATATCGTGCCAAATTATGTCCAACTGGCACGTTAGATAGTCTAAATCCCGAGCTTGTTAGACGTCGCTGCCCATAATGCTCCAAACGGGATCAATAGAAGATAGATCAGGTAACATTTCTGGCCAATGTAGTGTTCGGCAAGCACGTGGACAAGAAGTAAAAATACTTGCCGTGTGAAACAGGACATTGTTTTGCTGAAATGCAAGCCCATGATAGAATAACATGAAGGGCAACACAACGGTGTGTAGGACTTAATTTATGTAAAGCTGTGCTGTAAGGGTGAGACGAATGACAACAAAAAGGAACCTACTATGAAATGGAAAGGCAACCCAGACCACCACTCCTATTGTCGGCCTGTATGTCGGAAGACAATCAGGTTGGTACAACACCGCTGTTCGGGACATCTCCACACAGGTCTTCGCTGGTCATCGGGACTCAGTACAAAGCAGGGTTTTTCACTCTACTCCAGTCAAGGACATTTCAGTTCGAATCAGCCAGGCAGCATTACAAACGGGCTTGTCGTAGTACATAAGTGGATAGTAGTCGACACAAAGGACGCCGTGACCTCAGCCTCCTTTCTGTGAGCCGCCTATGAATGGTCCTTGCGGTCATTGTAGCAGTAGATACATGTACAAACAATAATGGTGATTCTCTGGGGATGTGGTGCAGCTCTGACGATTACTTGATCTTCACGTTCTGCCATTTCACTACAGCCAACCGCTTCCTTCTTGATTTTGTGTTCGGCCATGATTCACCATTTCTTCCAGCATTATCTAATAGTGTCATCGATCCTGCTAAAATGCCGAGCAATTAGAGTAACTGTCTGCTTGGAGTCCAAATACACGTCCTCGCTGAAATGCTGACATCTGCCCATAACATTCGCTCACCTGTTTGCGAGGCATAGTTACTGTCTACCCGAGTACATGGAAATCGTCTGAAAAAGTAGTTTAAGAGAGACCTGGTTATTTCAAAAAGACTCAGTTGTTTCTTTCCATGATACATGTACTATAGTGGACACTACGATGCTGGAACGTGTACAATTAGTTATTCAACGATCCAGGAATACATACCTCCATAATCGCGGGGGAAATTTCGAACGTACAACTATTTAAAATTCTGCAATAAAGGTTTTTTTCTTGATGGGACATCCTATATGTCTATCTTTAGAGTCATACTTGTAGTAGTAACCCAAATGTTTCTCAGCGTCTATAGTATAGGAACTCGAGCTGGCCTAAGATCAGCCCTGCTCGTTAAAGGTGACTGCTGCACGCACAATATGTTCGTGGTCACAATGTCATCCAAGTTCTCAATCTATACCTCTGGGAGTGGCAGGCCAAGTCTGTGGGTACTTTTGCTTGCTCCCTGCTTCAATTTACGAGGACCTACTTGAGAGAAGGAATTTTTTCACCTTAGAGATGCTCATTAAAATGACAGACGCACCCCTTGGCCTTAATACGAGAGCTTGCAGGCTCAATCATGCTTGGTTTGTCCAAGTGGCATGAGAAACAACAACTACAACAATATTTCATGTTGTCATGAACAGTTACATTTAGAACATATTGAATATTGACATTGCATATTAAAACTAAGCAGAATCTTTCCGAAACTTAACTTTATTTTCTGATTAGAATTTTCGGACAGACCTGAAAAATGTCTGATATCAACAAGAGTCGTATCAAATCTATTAACCTGTGAGAATATGCTCAACACCAGAAACTGATTAAGGGATTCTTAATTTTTAATGAATATTTTTTACACTCAATTTTTCTGATTTTTGTGGAGCTGAACTGCAAAGATGTAGACCAAATTCCACAAGACTGCATTTTTAATTTGCAAGAAACCCTGACTTTACTGGAAATTTGACATTTGACATTTAATACTTCAGTCTATTGTTTTTTTTTTGAGTTGGAGAAACATTTCCATTAGTGATTCAGTTATATTCTTCACTTTGGTAACTAGAATATTGAAGATTATAAAAGATATTTGTAAATTGAAAGATTTCTGATATAATTTAGAATCAATAGTTTTTCTTGTATGACAAACATAAATATATCTATATACTGGCATTACATATACGTATATTTATGAAAACATACTTTAAAACATTTTTCTGTTTTTTTTTTTGCCTTTACAGTGCATGAATCTCATATTATATTTCATTTTTCTTTACGAGCCTCTTGGGTTTCAACTTAAAAAGCCGTTTTAATCTAATTTCGTGAAAGAACTCGAAATTTACTTCGGTACTCCCAATGCAGATTTATTTCACTGTGAGTTACAAAATAACGTTCTTGATATAAATATTCTAGACTTCAGTTGAAGTTGTTTTTAATTTTAGCATTTAGACTCTATTAGTCTGCAATACCATACTGAACAGAACAACGTATCCTACTGTGTATAGAACCACGAATAGTATATAAATTAACTATTATGATTAAATGAATTTATACTAGTGTGTTATTAATATTTATATCTGTCTAATTAACGTATTTCAGATTTAATGTAATGCTTTTATTAAATACGAAAGTTCATGGTAGGTGTGCATGCAAGAAAGAGAAAATGATTTATTTCATTTAACGTACATCTTATTAAGTATTGATTTTAGTTTCATATTAGTTCAGGATATAAAGTATTAATTATCAATACAGTGCAGCTGTCGTCTATCCAAATGCACGCTGTTAATTCATGACACAGCATATTTTGCACAGGTATTCACTGAAACCGTGTAAATAATGCAGTCAGTATTAAAATCTTTTCCATTCACGATATGAATGACGTTCTGTGATATCATCAATAAATAGATGCTACCGTTGTCGGTAACGATAGATGACAGCACAACTGTTTTAATTCAATAGATCATAATGTGCAATAAACACCTTCATTAAATACTAAAGTTCGTGGTAAACGTATATGCAAGAAAAAGAAAATATTTCATTTCATGTATATCGTATTAAGCATTGATTTTTGTTTCATATTAGTTCCGGGTATAAAGTATTAATTATCAATATAGTGCACCTGTCTTCTATTCAAATGCACTCTGTATAATCTAGACACAGTACATTCTGCACAGCTATTCACTGAAACCGTGTAAATAATATCGTCCGTATTAAAATCTTTTCCATTCATGATATGAATGAGGTTATGTGATATCATCAACAAATAGATGCTTCCGTTGTCGGTAACGATAGATGGCAGCATAAATGTTTTAATTCAATAGATTATAATCGGCAATAAACGCCTTTATTAAATACGAAAGTTCATGGTAAGAGTATATGCAAGAAATAAAGAATGAATTATTTCATTTAATGTTCAGAGTAATTATTGATTTCAATTTCCTATTAGTTACGGATATATAGTATTAATTATCAATATAGTGCACCTGTCTTCTATCCAAATGCACTCTGTAATTTCCAGATACAATACACTTTGTACAGGTATTCACTAAAACCGTGTAAATAATACAGCCGGTATTAAAATTTTTCCATTCTTGATATGAATGAGGCTATGTGGAATCATCAATAAATAAATACTACCGTTGTCGGTGACGATAGATGGCATCACAACTATTTTAATTCAGTAGATTATAATGAACAATAAAAGTTTTAATGTAACTCCTTTATTAAATACGAAAGTTCATGGTAGGTGTATATGCAAGAAAGAGATAATGTTTTATTTCATTTAATGTATATCGTACTAAGTATTGATTTTAGTTTCATATTAGTTACGGATATATAGTAATAATTATCAATAAAGTGCACTTGTCTTCTATCCAAATGCACACTGTAAATTCCAGATACAATATGCTTTGCACAGGTATTCACTGATACCGTGTAAATAATACAGTCAGTATTAAAATCTTTTCCATTCCTGATATGAATAAGGCTATGCGATATCATAAATAAATAGATACTACGTCGGTAACGATATATGGCAACACAACTGTTTTAATTCAGTAGATTATAATGAATAATAAGGAGTTTTATTGTAATGCCTTTATTAAATGCGAAATTTCATGGTAAGTGTATATGCAAGAAAGAGAGAATGATTTCTTTCATTTAATGTATATCATATTAAGTATTGATTTTAGTTTCATATTAGGTCAGGATATATAGTATTAATTATCAATATATTGTACCTGTCTTCTATCCAAATGCACTCTGTAAATTCTAGACACAGTACATTTTGCACAGGTATTTATTGTAGTCATGTAAATAATACAGTCAGTATTAAAATATTTTCCATTCCTGATATGAATGAGGTTATGTGATATCATCAATAAATAGATACTATCGTTGTCGGTGACATAGATGGCAGCACAACTGTTTTAATTCAGTAGATTGTAATGATCAATAAAGAGTTTTAATATAACTCCTTTATTAAATACGAAAGTTCATGGTAGGTGTATATTCAACAAAGAGAAAATGATTTATTACATTTAATGTATATCGTACTAAGTATTGATTTTAGTTTCATATTAGTTACGGATATAAAGTATTAATTATCAATATAGTGCTAATGTCGTCTATCCAAATGCACTCTGTAAATTCTAGATACAATACACTTTGCACAGGTAATCTTTGAAGCAGTGTAAATAATACAGTCAGTATTAAAATCTTTTCCATTCATGATATGAATGAGGCTATGTGATATCATCAATAAATAGATACTACAGTTGTTGGTAACGATAGATGGCAGCACAACTGTTGTAATTCAATAAATTATAATAAGCAATAAAGATATTTTTCCTAATAAAGCTCGTATACCACCAGGTGCTTTAGATAAATTAATTAAATAGAAAACAAACACAAAATAATTGAATGTTGTAATAATTGTTTTTACGCTAAATATACTTTTGGATATTTTTTAATGTTCTGTTATGCAGAACTAGGTAGCGATGTACTAAAAATCAAAGCAGGTTGAATAGAATCTTAAATTTATTTTAGGTATAAAAAGAGTTATTTATCGTTTCAGGAAAAAAAACAGCATGAATTAAAACCGCTTTGCAAAACTAAGTGTAACAACGTTTTATAATTCCATAGAATAAAAGGAGATTTATATTTCTTTTTTGCAATAATTACATAAATCTCGTAAAACAAGAAAAAAAAGCTAGAGGAATTAATTACACTCGCTGCATCTGCCCTGATAAAAGAGATATTACCCCACATAAAATATTATCTTTTATAAAAACCCAGAGAACATAAAAGGAGAATAATAACAATAGAGTATTTTCCTATCTGTTAAATTAAAACATTGGTTACTCATAAAAATGTTAATTCTTAAAGAAAACAATATCTATAAATTTTATTATTCCTCATTTTTTTGTATCCTTTCAAGTAAAACCTGACGAAAGTAAATATGTTTTATAATGAAAATTAGATGCAACAATTATGCATTAAAGGGTTTTTTGCGTAGAATTAATTACAGAGTTCTTTGTGGCTAGAAACCGAAATTTATTGAGATGGTTTCTCGTGGAAAATTTCTTTGCTAATAAGAAGCTAGCACATTTAATTTAATATTCCTAAATATTACTCCGGAATTTAGAGTGCAAGCATAATAAAGGGGACCATCAACATATCAATTTCTAACGTGATTCCAGTAATTTTCGTTTACATTCTGCAAAATTATACAGACGTCGTGGGTAGCAGGAGCCATTTTAACTCTACTGGAAAATATTAGTGTTATAGGCATTTGTAACTGCGACCTGTGTTGCTATGGGGAGCATTTTTCCGTATTTGTACCTAATCATGTCTAACTCTATTATATGTGTTAACTAGTCTAATGACCAGTTTACAGTTAATTAATAATTATAGCTGGTAGATATTATACAGGAAACAGCAGTTTATTCCATTGCGGGAAGATAATCATAGATTTATGCAATGTTCATACACTTTTATGTCAAAAGCTTGAATAATTTTATTAATTTTGAAACTATAAACATCACTGAGGTTTAATTAACTTTTGATTCAATTTTTATACGAATCTAAAATAATTAAAATATATTAAATGTCCATTTCAACATGTCATATTTGATATACATTATGTTAACTGGATATAAGTAATATGTTAGATTATCTTTAATGATATTAATGCCCATACCTCTTTTTTAAAAGAAATCTGAAAATTGTGTAGATATTTTTGAATGTTTTTCCCATTTTAACAAAGGTAGATGAGATTCTAACAAACACCTACCAATTTTACGACTATCTGCTATTGCTTGTAGTTTCACCATTCAAATGTATGTTTTAGCATATTTTGAAACTTTCACACGGATTTACTTTTATGACAGACACGTAGACTAAAATCATTAAAAATAGCTTTATTTATTAGAAAACTTGACTTTACAGTACTGTGTTTAAAAAAATCAAATCGTGTATCCGAAATTTTTCCTTATAAATTTATTCCTATGGCTACCATATAGCATGTCATATGAAGGGGTCAGTAAAGTTTAAATTTTCCAGAATCGTAAAGTACCCTATTAGGCAGACAAAAAGGTGTGTTTTTTTGGCTGAGAATTGAGATGGTTTCTCATGGAAAATATCTTTACTAATCAGAAGCTAGCACATTTAATTTAATAATCCTAAATATTACTCCGGAATTTAGAGTGAAAGCATAAAAAAGGGGACCATCAACATATCAATTTATAACATGATTCCAGTAATTTTAGTTTACATTCTGCAAAATTAGCAGACTTCGTGGGTAGCAGGAGCCATTTTAACTCTACTGGAAAATATTAGTATTATAGGCATTTGTAACTGCGACCTGCTTTGCTATGGGGAGCATTATTCCGTATTTATACCTATTATGTCTAACTCTACTATATGTATTAACTAGTCTAATGACCGGTTTAAAGTTAATTAATAATTAGAGCTCCTAGAAGTTTTACAGGAATCAGCAGTTTATTCCAATGCCGGAAGATAATCGTAGATTTATGCATTGTTCGTATACTTTTTTGGTAAAAGCTTGAAGGATTTTATAAATTTTCAAATTATGCACTTCATTGAGGTTTAATTGATATTCAATTTGCCTATTTTTACTGATTTAAAACTATAAAAATACATTAAGTTTGCATTTTAACATGCCACATCCGATATACATTATACATGTTCACTGTATATAAGTAATATGTTAGATGAATTATTTAATCATATTAATACCCATATAATTTTTCAAGAATTCTGAAAAAATTGTAGATATCTTATAATGATTTTTCCATTTTAAACAAAAGTAGATGGAAGTGTAACAACCACCTACCCATTTTACGACTATCTGCTATTGCTTGTAGTTTCACCATTCAAATCAACTTTTTAGTATATTTTGAAACTTTGAAACATGAATTTACTTTTATGGAAGATACGTAGACTAAAACCGTGAAAAATAGCTTTATTTATTAGAAAACTTCACTGTGCAGTAATGTGTTTAAACAAAACGTTTATCCGAAAGTTTTCCTTATAAATTTATTCCTATGATTATCATATACCCCGTCATATAACGTTATCAGTAAAGATTTAAATTTTCCAGAATTGTAAAGTATCCTATAAGGCAGCCAAAAATGGTTTGATTTTTGGCTGAGAATTGAGATGGTTTCTCTCTGAAAATTTCTTTACTAATAAGAAGCTAGCACATTTAATTTAATATTACTAAATATTACTCCGGAATTTAGAGTGCAAGTATAATAAAGGGGACCATCAACATATCAATTTATAACGTGATTCCAGTAATTTTCGTTTACATTCTGCAAAATTAGCAGGCGTTGTGGGTAGCAGGAGCCGTTTTAACTCTACTGGAAAATATTAGTATTATAGGCATTTGTAACTACGACCTGCGATGCTATGGGATGCATTATTCCATATTTGTACCTAATCATGACTAACTCTGTTATATGTGTTAACTAGTCTAATGACCAGTTTACAGTTAATTAATAATTATAGCTGGTAGATATTATACAGAAATCAGCAGTTTATTTCAATGCCGGAGGATAATCGTAGATTTATGCCTGGTTCATATACTTTTTTGTAAAAGCTTGAATTATTTTATTAATTTTCAAATTATAAACTTCACCGAGGTTTAATTGACTTTCAAGTCTCCTATTTATACTGATATAAAACTATAAAAATACATTAAGTTTGCATTTTTCCATGTCACATCTGATAGACATTATGCGTGTTAACTGGATGTAAGTTAAATGTTAGAGGGATTCTTTCATTATATTAATGCCAGTACCTTTTTTTAGAGAAATATAAAAATTTTGTAGATATTTTAGAATAATTTTCCCATTTTAGCAAATGTAGATGGAAATCTAACCAACGCCTACCAATTTTACGACTATCTGCTATTGATTGTAGTTTCACCTTTCAGACCAATTTTTTAAGATATTTTGAAATTTTCACATGAATTTATTTTCATGGCAGGTACGTAGACTAAAATTGTTAAAAATAGCTTTATTTATTAGAAAACTTCACTTTACAGTACTGTGTTTACACAAGTCGTTTATCCGAAAAATTTCCTTATAAATTTATTCCTATGACTAGCATATAGCCCGTCATATGACGGGATCAGTTAAGTTTTAAATTTTCCAGAATTGTAAAGTACCCTATAAGACAAACAAAAAATGGTTTGTTTTTTGGCTGAGAATTGAGATGGATTCTCGTGGAAAATATCTTTACTAATCAGAAGCTAGCACATTTAATTTAATATTCCTAAACATTACTCCGCAATTTAGAGTGCAAACATAATAAATTGGACCATCAACATATCAATTTATAACGTGATTCCAAAAATGTTCTTTTACATTCTGCAAACTTAGCAGTCGTCGTGGGCAGCAGGAGCCGTTTTAACTCTACTGGAAAATATTATAATTATAAGCATTTGTATCTCCGACCTGCGTTGCTATGTGGAGCATTATTCCGTATTTATACCTAATCATGTCTAACTCTATTATATGTGTTAACTAGTCTAATGACCAGTTTACAGTTAATTAATAATTATAGCTCGTAGAAATTATACAGGAAACAGCAGTTTATTCCATTACCGGAAGATAATCATAGATTTATGCAATATTAATATACTTTTTTGCCAAAAGCTTGAATAATTTTATTAATTTTGAAATTATAAACTCCACTGAGGTTTAACTGACATTCAATTCGCCTATTTATACTGATCTAAAACTATAAATATATATTAACGTTTGCATTTTAACATGCCACATCCGATATACATTATACATGTTCACTGTATATACGTAATATGTTAGATAAATTCTTTAATCATATTAATTGCCCATATATTTTTTTCAAGAAATCTGAAAAATTTGTAGATATTTTATAGTTTTTCCATTTAAAAAAAAAGTAAATGGAAGTGTAACAACCACCTACCAATTTTACGACTATCTGCTATTGCTTGAAGTTTCATCTTTCAGATCAATTTTTTAAGATATTTTGAAACTTTCACATGAATTTACTTTTATGGCAGGTACGTAGACTAAAATTGTTAAAAATAGCTTAATTTATTAGAAAACTTCACTTTACAGTACTGTTTTTACACAAATCGTTTATTCAAAAATTTTCCTTATAAATTTATTTCTATGACTATCATATAGCCCGTCATATGATGGGATAGATAGTGTTTTTTATTTTCCAGTATTGTAAAGTACCCTATAAGCAGACAAAAGAATGGTTTGTTTTTTGGCTGAGAATTGGTATGGTTTCTCGTAGAATATTTCTTAACTAATCAGAAGCTAGCACATTTAATTAAATATTTTTAAATATTACTTCGGAATTTATAGTGCAAGCATAATAAAGGGGGCCATCAACATATCAATTTATAACTTGATTCGAGTAATTTTTGTTTACAATCTGCAAAATTAGCATCGTCGGGGGTACCAGGAGAGGTTTTAACTCTCCTGGAAAATATTAGTATTATAGGAATTTGTAACTCTACCTGCGTTGTTATGGTAAATATTATTCCGTATTTATACCTAATCATGTCTAACTCAATTATATGTGTTAACTAGTCTGATGACCAGTTTCTAGTTAATAATTATAGCTCGTAGAAATTATACAGGAATCAGCAGTTTATTCCACTGCCGGAAGATAATCATAGATTTATGCAATGTTCATATACTTTTTTGCCAAAAGCTTAAATAATTTTATTAATTTTGAAATTATAAACATCACTGAGGTTTAATTAACTTTTGATTCGTATTTTATACGAATCTAAAATAATTAAAATAAATTAAATGTCCATTTCATCATGTTATATTCGATATATATTATGTTAACTGGATATAAGTAATATGTTAGATTATCTTTAATTATATTAATGCCGATACCTTTTTTTAAAGAAATCTGAAAATTTTGTAGATATTTTAGAATGATTTTCTCATTTTAACAAAAGTAGATGGAAATCTAACCAACACCTACCAATTTTACGACTATCTGCTATTGCTTGAAGTTTCATCTTTCAGATCAATTTTTTAAGATATTTTGAAACTTTCACATGAATTTACTTTTATGGCAGGTACGTAGACTAAAATTGTTAAAAATAGCTTAATTTATTAGAAAACTTCACTTTACAGTACTGTTTTTACACAAATCGTTTATTCAAAAATTTTCCTTATAAATTTATTTCTATGACTATCATATAGCCCGTCAGCTGACGGGATCAGTAAAGTTTTAAATTTTCCAGAATTGTAAAGTACCCTATAAGGCAGACAAAAATGGTTTGTTTTTTAGCTGAGAATTGAGATGGTTTCTAGTGGAAAATTTCATTGCTAATAAGAAGCTAGCACATTTAATTTAATATTCCGAAATATTACTCCGGCTATGGAATGGGAAGCATTATTGCTATGGGAAGCATTATTCCGTATTTGTACCTAATTATGTATAACTCTATTATATGTGTTAACTAGTCTGGTGACCAGTTTACAGTTAATTAATAATTATAGCTCGTGGAAATTATACAGGAATCAGCAGCTTATTTCAATGCCGGAAAATGTCATAGATTTATGCATTATTCATAAGCTTTTTTTTCTGAAGCTTGAGTAATTTTATTAATTTTCAAATTATAAACCTGAGACTTAATTAACTTTTGATTCAATTTTTATACGAATCTAAAATAATTAAAAATATTAAGTGTCCATTTCAACATGTCCCATTCAATACATATTATAAATGTTAACTGTATATAAGTAATATGTTAGATGAATTCTTTTAATCATATTAATTCCTGTCTCTTTTTTTAAGGAAGTCTAAAATGTTTGTAGATATTTTAGAATGATTTTCTTATTTTAACAAAAGTAGATGGAAGTCTCAAACTCACCTACTAATTTTATGACTATCTGTTATTGCTTGTAGTTTCACCATTCAGATCAACATTTTAGGATATTTTGAGCCTTTGACATGATATTACTTTTAAGGCAGAAACACACTATATTCATGATAAATAGCTTTATTTATTAGAAAACTTCACTTTACAGTACTGTGTTTACACAAGTCGTTTATCCGAAAATTTTCCTTATAAATTTATTCCTATGACTATCATATAGCCCGTCATTTGACGGGATCAGTAAAGTTTTAAATTTTCCAGAATTGTAGAGTACCCTATAAGGCAGACAAAAAATAGTTTGTGTTTTGGCTGAGAATTATCTGGTACACGCTTAATAATTTGTTTATCTTCATGGTCCTTTAAAGTCTCCCGATATTGTGAATGTAGTTTAGAATGACGTTGAATTCATTTATAACGATAATTCAAAGTTTTCTTAGCTGCATCCAAACTATCATTACGTTCTTCACAATTTTTTCCATAATGATTAATATAAGTAAAGGAATGAAACTATAATGTACACCCGGAGGTAGATAGAATTTGTGATTATATCGGTGAAAAAATACTGCAAAAAAAAATAATCGATGATTAAATTTAAAATTATCACACTAGTACCTAATCTATTATTTAAGCTAAATATAAAAGAAAATTAATTACTTAATATCTAAGTTCAGTGATAAAACATATGAACATAATGCAGACAATAATTAAATAATTTAAAATGAGAAATGTTTAAATGAGGTAGTTAAAGGAATGACGTTATAATTTTAGAAAAAAATGTGTTTTTACCTATTTATGTGACAAATTGATAAATTTAATCACCTGCTCTAACAGGGGAAAATATTGCTTCAAATAATAGCCTTAAATGCTACAAAAGGGGGGAAGGGGTGGATATCGAGGTTGCTAATCCTTACTCATCAAGAATCCAATATGGATGCCTCTATTCATTCCAGGTACAACCACTTCGTATTAAAATTCTGTTTAATTGTGGTCAGTAATGAAGGAATGCTGTCATATTCAAAGTCTTTCAATGTTATATTTCTTTTACATTGTGAAGACAGTCCATAATAACTTGTCCATTAGTTTATATTAGGCATAAATGACTTAGGCATTAATGGATTAAACATAATAGAATAAGTTTAAAAAATACACATGGTTTAGATAAAAGTACTGACAATTGTGTACAAGTTTTCTAAAATGAGTAAAATCGTGGTATATCAAAGCACTGTAAGCATAGGACATCGTTATTAGTTTATTAAAAAAATTACAAATATATTTCTGTAATGTGTAATATGAAGCAATAGTATAGAGAATACCGGAAAAAGTAAAAATGTATATTTACTTTGTATTTAAAAAAAATTATTTTATAATTTTATTTGATACCTGCTTAAAAAAGATTTATGTATTTACTGTACTGTTAAGGATAATATTAAGAACCCATTTATATCATCCTAAAAATATATTAATGTTACTAAAATTTTAGCTCAATCTGAAAATAATTACTTGTATGATCTTAAAAAGTTATATGGGAAATTTTTATAATCAATATTGGTGTAAAATCTATTAAACATCACAGCTATTTTGCTATTTTAAATTCTAACCTCACTCTGTAATATAATACAACTACTTTTATGTATTTCAGGAAATTCTGGAAACAGAACATTGCTCATAACATCCTTAACCCAAAAGCTACGCTAAAGGGGATTTTCCTTTCATCTTGGTATTTTCCTCATGTATGATTTATTAATTAAATTATGTCTTGAAATGAAAATGTTTTCCAAGAAATATGTACTTAAATTTCTTTTTATGGGTGCTATTTTATTTTGAAATTTATATCGTTAGAAATAAATGCATGCTGCATTCCTTTATACCGATTAAAAAAAGAAGCATATAATAGGTTAAACAATTGTTTACCTCCATATTATAATATATATATATATATATATATATATATATATATATATATAAATATAATATATATTATATGTATATATATATATATATATATATATATATTTATATATACATATATATACATTTTATACACACACACACACACACACTCATTATATAATATATATATAAAAATACATAAAAATATATATATATATATATATATATATATATATATATATATAATATATATACAAATATATATTATATATATATAAATATATATATAATATATATATATATATTTATATATATATATATATATACATAAAATACATATATATACACATGTATATACACACATATATATTTATATATATATATATACATATATATATATATAAATATATATATATATACAATACATATATATATATATATATATATATATATAAATATATATATATATATTTATATATATATATATATTATATATATTTATATATATATATATATATATATATATATATATATATATTATATATATATATATATATATATATATATATATATATTGGGTTGTTCAAAGTAATTTCGTTTTTCCCTCATAGATTTAATTGTATTTTTTTTCACCCAATTCACATTTAAGAAAATTTTTATATCTGATAGCTCATATAGCAAGGCTTGTGTGTGAAAAATTCCAATTAATTCTACGCAGTAGTTTTTGGTTGGTATCTTAAATATGGAGAGCGATAGCAGAATTTTCGACATATTTTATGTTTTACTAAAGAAAGGGTAAACATGCTGTTCAAGCCAGAAAAAAATTACCGATGTGTATAAAGGTGTGTTACAGTACGCCAGTAGAACTGGTTCGCTAAATTTCGATCCGGCAATTTTGATGTCGAAGCTGCACCATGTTCAATAAGCTATAAAGACGCGATAAAGGCATTATTATGCGAAAATAACAATAGATCAGATTATTAAATTTATCAAATAACAGTTTATGACCACTTGAAATGTATTATCCTCGAAGCTCGATGTATATATATTCTCACAGAGAGAAATCTGTTATTACGTCTGCGATTCGCTTCTCAAACGTCACGAAAATGATCCGTTTTTTTAGCACATCATCACTACAAAAAATGGGTTATATACAACAACGTCAAACGCAAGATATATAAAAAAGATATAAACCATTTATAGTCGATATTCACCAAAAAAATATTTATGTTTATTTTAAAGAATCGTTGTTTTTAAGCTTTTACCGGATAACACAACGATAATTAAGTCTACTGTCATATAAATGAATGATGAACTTCAACAGAAAAGGTAGAATAATCACAGAAATGTACTGTTTACACCAAGACAACGCGAAACCTCACACAAGTTTGGTATCACCAAAAGCTTTTACAGCTTAAATATACAATACCACACCCACCAAATTCCAGACCAGGCACCATATTATTATATGTTCGGTCATTCCAAAAATATTTTAGACGGTAAAACCTGCACCTCAATGAGGAGGTCAAAAACCATCGATCAGTTTTTTTAGCAAAGACCAAAAATTTTATGAGCGTGGAATTATCTATAAGAAAGATGGCAAAATTTGGACCAGAATAATATATAATTTTAAAATATTTATTCATTATACAATATGTCTTTCATGTTATAAAAAACGAAATGACTTTAACATAATATTTTTTATATATACATCTAGATTTTAGAGAACAAGTTTTAACTTAAAACTGCTAGTTTTTCAAATTTGAGGTCATTATAAACTCCGACTGTCATTACCACCTTTAAATAAATCAGACACAAATGCAAGCTAGAAATTCAATTAATGTTGTTCGACAGTAGTATAGTATAAAAAATACTTTAAAAATTTTTTGATAGGAAGAGGGATGTTTCAAAGAATAAAAAGTTTTTAGAGTTAAACTCCTCTTTGAAAATCCCAATATCAATTTCAAAATTTTTTAAAATTATTTTTTTCATAACAAAAAGCTAATTTTACCTAAATACTATTTAAGGAAAGATTACTCCCAAATGTCTTCTAATTCTTAAATACTTAAAAATAAAATTTCAAAATTATGTTTTGAAATTTTGCACGATGATGTTTTAGCTTCTC
>CM063498.1:108563952-108586452 GCA_032207245.1 Pardosa pseudoannulata
ATTTTCAATAAATCTGCATACAACCCAAAAAGAAAGAACCCTAAAACAGATATTGCATAAGCCATTTCGAACTTCAGTGCTCGGTATACACTTAATAAATTTGCCATTATTCAAGTCATCTCTGTACACGGTTATTCTCATTTCAAAGTGCAGTTTAGCTTACAGGTTTCATGTTTTTTTTCACACCAAACATTTTGAGACAGCCGTTAAACAGCGAGATGAAATCGATACACAGATAATTTTTAGATGAACAAAATATAATATAGGGCAAGGAAAAAGAAAGTTTTGCCATCATAAATTTATGTCCCCAGACGAGGTAAACACATAAAATTTATTTTCCCTCTCATCGCTTTTTCTTAGTGTAACAGATCATGCGAGAATACTGGGCGATTTATCTTCTTTACTTCGTACTATTGCGTGCATTTTTTTTTTGCCTTCGATGCTACATAAAGATTTTTTGTAAATATATCCACTAATAAATGGCCAGTTAAAAAGAGTTAAAGAACTGCGTGTGCGATTTTAAATTAACCTAGGAAGTTATTAATCTAACAGCAAAAAAGTTGTAAGCGCATTCATAGCTTTTTGTCTTTGTAGTCACGACTTAAAAAAAACAAACAGGACTTTTTAAATGTAGCGGATATTGTTGGTTTTGAAGGAAACATTTAAGGACAGATTAATGGTATTGTTTGTTATGAAAATATATAAAAAAAGAAATGGTCTTGTTATTCTAAGATGCATAATTTCTTTTTTTTTCAAACTTACTATCTTTTGACAGAGGTCAGTAGACTTTTATTAGTATTTATCTTTTTAACAATGCATGCTGGTTAATCAATTGTCACGAGTCGTAACATAATGACTTGATTTGATTTAGTGTGGAGTGCTACGGTCTACATTTTACAACACGAGGGCTAATGAGACCGGGACCTACAGCTTAAAGCCGATTCCAAACGGCTACGAACATCCATGCCACAGTGAGATTCGAACCCACCAACTCCAGTACCGAAGGCTAGCACAATAACCAATCGGCTAGCGTATAGCCATAACATAATGAGTCTAGATTACTGATGAACAGATCTCAAGTACCTCTTCTGGAAAAACATTTGATTCTTCAGATCTGGATGAAGATTTGTAAAAATTCATTTCCATTAAACAACCTGTTAAAATTGTTAAAAAGCTTCTTGTTAGCCTTTAAACTAATCTCGTATGTTATTAAGTCCAACAAAAAATATGTAAGTATACTTATAGATTTTTTTCTTTATAGTAACAATTTAAAAAATAACTTTAACTTTTTGAATGTAGCGGATATTACTAGTCATAAAGTATAAGCATTTAAGGAAGAATATCATTTTTGGTTGCAGAAAAAATTATCAAATATATGCATATATATATATATATATATATATATATATATATATATATATATATATATATATATATATATATATATATATATATATATATATATATATATATATATATATATATATATATATATATATATATATATATATATATATATATATATGTATATATACATATCTATCTATCTATCTATCTATCTATATATATATATATATATATATAATTATATAATTATATAAGATATAAGATATAAGATATAGAATATATAAGATTTTTCAAGATTCCGCCTTTATTTATTTCATTATTATTATATTTTTTCTAGTGTCTAACTTTTCAGTTACCAGCTATTTTTATTAGTATTTACAAATATAACACTGTCAACTGCTTGATAAGTTTATAATGTCATTTATTTTAGTTAGCATTTTTATAATATTTATTGAATACTTTTAAGAATTGCTTGTCTCCTTTAAATAAATATTGGTAGCTCACAGCAAAGAAGTTTGTAAGTTCATTCATGGATTTTTGTCTTTATAATCGGTATCAAAAAATAAATATAACTCTTAGAATGTAGCAGATATTGGTGTTTATGAAATAAGCATTTAAGTACAGAGTAATGGTATTTTGTATTAGAAAAAGTTATAAAATTGTGAATTCTTATTATTGAGTTCTTGATATTGTAATAAGACATTCTACTTATTTTTACTGGAAAATGCTGAAGGTATGTTGTCCATTTTATTTTTTTATACTCTACCGACAATCCAGAGGTAGCGAAAATACCTTTAAGTTATGTTTTGAAGAGATAAGGCACCTTTTAAAGAGATCTTCAAAAGTACATACATTTTTTTGTAACTCTGCGCACCAATAAATAATTAGTTAAAGAATTTTAAAACATATCAAAAATTATTTGTTTGTAGGCAAAAAAAAATATTCAAAGTTATGTTAAAATTTTTGCTTTTGTAGCCGTAACTATGTAAAACATTTGAGAGGGTTTAAAAATAGAGAATATGTCTGATTAGTTAGTGAATTTTTAAAAACAGAGCAATTATATACTGTATCTTTACAGACATAATCTACATAAATATAGAGAAACGTCTGTATATGTGTCTATATACACAACTGAGGGCAAACAGTGCAAACTACATTAAAAGTATTTGGTAGAAGAGTTCCTCATGGCATCCTGCTAAAAGAAGTGGATCTATCGAAATTCAAATGATATATTTTATTACTTTTTTATTTTTGGCGACTTTTAATTTAATATGTTTTTTATGCATTATGACTACTCAGATTCGTATACCTATATACCGATAAAATATTATGTTATTAATGTAATAACAAACTTGTTGTAATAATAAATTCTATTCTAGCCAGATTATGATTTAGATGAAACGTTTTATAAGTTTTCTATTGTTAGTATTTATCTATGCAAATATACGAAAATATTTAGTCCCGCATCAGTTTATTTTTAAGAAATCTTAGTTTTATCGTAGGAGTATAATTGTGGTGCTGTTACAAAAATAAAATGCGATAGTAATGCATTCGACGACATACAAGATTTTTATTCTATGTAATAACATTAGATTGCTTTCCTGGTTTTTGATTAATATTTGCTTTGTAAAATAAATATATATTTATTTATGTATATAAAGCGAAACAATACCATTGCATCTCATGTTGGCATTTATTATGAGGTAAAAAAAAATAATGAAATGGTGAAACATGGGATAGGAGATAAAAAAATAAACAAAGCTAAACGAAATGAAATGTTAGATACAATCTTACTGTCAATTTCTATGGTTATACTAACAGGAAATTGCACTGCTTCAGAAAATAGATTGTTTTATGGATAAGAATCTCCATCAGTTATTGTCATACACATTTCGGAGTTAAACAAAAGAAATACTTCTGCTTAAATTGTATCATTCTCACAGAAAAAGAAAATGTTCCCTTTTTTTTTTTTAAAGAATGGTGGTTTATTTTAGAAAAACTTCAGAATTTAAATAAACTTATTTCTTTTACTCAAAAATATATTGAGTGTAGAAGTAAATAGCTTAATAGAAATATATTAAAGGACGGAGACTTTTTAAAATGCATTATTAAATTGTTAATAAATAATTGCTAATAATTAATTCAATTTGTTGATAATTAATTGTTAATTTTTAATTTAAATTGTTAATAAATAATTGTTAATAATTAATTCAAATTGTTGATAAATAATTGTTAATAATTAATTCAAATTGTTAATAAATAATTGTTAATAATTAATTGTTAAAAATTAATTCAAATTGTTAATAATTAATTTAAATTGTTAATAATTAATTGTTAATTATTAATTGAAATTCAATCATAGTAATAAGAGCAATATATGTTATCTTAAAGTTAATTTTTTAAATTTTCATCATCTTAAAATATTTTAACTTTTTAGTTTTAAACATTCGGAGATAGTTCGGAGATTTTGAATTACGTGGTAAATGATTCAGGAGTTATATTCTAAAAATCATAATTGACCTTTCAAATTATTTTTCACAGTCTTTTCAATGAACAATCATGATAATTCGAAGACCTAGGTAAACAAAAGTCTTAAAAAATTGAGGAATAATATAAGAATCCTGTTTCCGTATGTCAATTATATTTAGTCTCTCAGGATCTGATTATGATAATTTTAGGTCATGTTCACACAAAAATTGTTGGGCCCATATTCTGTTTTATATTTCATTCTGACTCAGTATAAAACATCATAGCCTATCTCTATGTAAAGTGTATTTAAAAAGTTAAAAATACTTCCCTTATACTTATCTTTTCGTCTTTAATCGAATTTATGAAGCGGTTGTACCTGAAATAAATAGCGGTATCTATATTGGATTATTGATGAGTTAAGGTTAATAACGATCGAAATTCAACAACTTCCACCCTTTCCAGCATTTAATCCCCTTATATCAATCCCTATTTACCCAGTATATGAGTAGGTGATTAAATTTACCAATTTGTCACATAATAAATAGGTAAAAATTACTTTTTTTAACATTAGGACGTCATTTCTTTAAGCACCTCCTTTAATCATTTCTTATTTTAAATTATTTAAATATCGTCTGCATTTTTTTGATACGTTTTATCACTGAACTTAGATATTACGTAAATAATTTTCTTTCATATTTGGCTTAAATAATACATGAGGTAGATATGTGATAATTTTAAATTTATTCATCGATTAATTTTCTTAAAATGAAAATTTTATCATATGCATTACAACAAATTCTCTCTAACTTCAGAACATAGTAGAAATAACATTTTCATTCCTTTACTTCTATTAATTACTGTAGCGAAAAAAAATTGGGAACAACTTAAAGATAATTTTGACGTAGCTAAGAAAACTTAGAATTATCTTTCTAAATGAATTCAAATTGATTCTAAACTGCATTCACAGTATCGGGATATTTAGAGGTGACAAATTATTGTTCAACAAAGATAAACAAATTATTGTTCTTGTACCAGTTAATTCTCAGCCAAAAAACAAATAATTTGTTTATCTTCCTTATAGCAATTTTTCCTTATAGCCTTTTCAATCCTGGGAAATTAAAAATTTTACTGATCCCGTCATATGACGAGCTGTATGCCAGTATTGTACAAATATTGGTGACTTATTAATTAAGGGTGACAAATTATTGTTCAACAAAGATAAACAAATTATTGTTCTTGTACCAGCTAATTCTCAGCCAAAAAACAAATAATTTTTTTATCTTCTGTGTAGCAATTTTTCCTTATAGCCTTTTCAATCCTGGGAAATTAAAAATTTTACTGATCCCGTCATATGACGAGCTGTATGCCAGTATTGTACAAATATTGGTGACTTATTATTTAAGGGTGACAAATTATTGTTCAACAAAGATAAACAAATTGTTGTTCTTGTACCAGCTAATTCTCAGCCAAAAAACAAATATTTTTTTTTATCTTCCTTATAGCAATATTTCCTTATAGCCTTTTTAATACTGGGAAATAAAAATTTTTGCTGATCCCGTCATATGACGGGCTGTATGCCAGTATTATACAAATATTGAAAATATATTTCAAACTACAAATATTATCTTAGATTTGCATAATGAGTTAGGATCATATTTAAATATATTTGTGTAACCAACATTTGCTATAGTGTGTAATTTGCATAAAAATATATATTTTAGGTAAATTACTGAACTAAACTGCCATTCAAACACCATAATGATTTCATTTTTTAAATATTCTAGTTTTCTTTTCTATACATAGCGTTGATATCAAGTAAAACTTTTGTGCATGCACACTTTCGATGGTCTTGCCCATTAACTCACGCAAAAAAAACTGTTACTTTATTAAATGCAAAATTACCTGTTTTGGGGGCAAATTTTTATAGATTATATATGCATAGCAATCAATTATTCGGTGAAATAAAAATCCTATAATGCATTTGTGCAAAAATTAAATAAGATTTATTTTAGATTTTAAATTTCAAATTTATTTTAGAGTTTATGTAATTTATAAATGCTTTTAGGTTTTGGGATATAATATGCTTTTAAATTTATGGTTTCAAGGCGAAAGAGCTTTGTGTCTCACATTTAGCATATCCCTAAGTATTTTATTTATATGCATTATTAACATTTATTTTTACTTGTAATTTATAAAAGCATTTTAGTGATATTTTATATTAGTTGTCTATATAAGATATGGATTAAAACAATATGAGATCCCTATTCAAGTAATTATTCCCATATGAATTATGTGCTGTTTTTAGTTTAAGCGAAAACAAATTCCGAACATTACGCAAACAGGTATTTTAAAGTATTACACAACATTATCTCAAATCTTATTAATAAATTAGGAAAAATATGCCAATATATTTTATAAATTTTAGCCAAAAACAGACATTAAGAAAAGAAGCTTAAAACATCTATAATTTTGTTAAAAGGGTATTGCATTTTAGTAATAAATATTGGTGATCTAAATTTACATTATATTGCTGTAGATCGAAGGTTTAAAATATTGTTCGTGTTGTAGTAAAGTGCTAATATTATTTTGCTTATGTAAATATCCTTGTTAAACAATCTTTTAAATACTTCAAATAATTGAGAATAAAGAATTAAATTGCTTATTTTGAAAGCGATATTCTTTTAGCCATTAGCAGATTGCAAATTTTAAAATTAACTGATACATTAATAATATTGTTTATTCACACAACTCTAAATGCATACAAGCATACCAATAAGATTATGCATACAAATAAAACACTCACACATTATGTATATATATATATATATATATATATATATTATATATATATATATATATTATATATATATATATATATATATATATATATATATATATATATATATATATATATATATATATATATATATATATATATATATATATATATATATATATATATATATATATATATATATATATATATATATATATATATTATATATATATATATATATATATACGTAGATATCTGAATGTATATGTATAGAATACACATATGTATCTATAAATAGTAATCCTAATGGGGTGGGGTAGAGCTTCCAGATCCCACGAAACATGTCCAAGATTCGATCCAAGGGCTGGCCATTCATCCCTTCAAAGAGTAGATAAAGTGGACCAATCAAGTTTGGGAACTAAACACTGAATGTGCCGCATAATTCTGACCACCTAACCGAAACATATGCTTCACACCTTAGGGTTCTTGGTCTCGGAAACGGAGATTAGCATGATAAGCTCTGGCCCCTATAGGCTGTTAAGTCAAGGAATTTAATATATATATATATATATATATTATATATATATATATATATATATATATATATATATATATATATATATTTATATATATATATATATATATATATATAAAGATATAGATACGCATACATATTATGTATACATTAATTTGTCAAATTGTAATGTATGATTTATTAGTACGAATAATGTGTGTTTTGTTAAAAATCTAAAGGTCTAAAAGGCATAAATTGTAATTATTTATATTCTTTTTAATGAGTGAATTAATATATTTAATTTATTGTTTTAAATATCGAAGGAAAATTAATATCAAATTAAATTTCACATATAATGGAATTGTAAAAATATTTTCTAAAGATTTAGTGTCTTTATTATTGAATTAAAGGGAATAAGTGACATTTCTATTATTTAAAAAGCCATTGAAAAAAATACTTTTGTATCTACAACTTTTTGTTTTGCGTAATTACTATATATCTAATTTTTTCGCTTTTGTTTCTTTTTCACTTTAAAACCCTCCACCATTCACTCAAGTATCTTAGTCATGCACTTCACGTTCAATACAGAGTATTTTAATCTAAATTTCTTTTAAATTAAAGCTTTATTAAACAAAATGGCATGAAAAAATGAATTAACTTTTGTAAACTAGTAAGAAAAATGGCTAATTAAAATTAGTAGTCGCGGTTAAGTGGGAAACTTATCTTGAAACTTAAGAGCATAAAATAATGTAACAGTTACTTTTGTAGCACGCAACATCGCCATAGTGCATGTAAAATCATTCTTTTAAAGAAAAGGTTTGTTAATTAACCACACATTTTATTAATATTTATTATCATTTTATTTCCCTGAAATTTTGTTAGAGGGCAGGATGAAAACGCAGAGAGATCTTAAAAATTCTCCTTAAGAGAGGCAGGCAAGGTAATTGTAGGTCACTAAACACTGTAATATTTAGGTATTACTCGTTTTACTAAATTAAAGAAATATTTTTATGCCGTGGCTGCATCTAAAAGAGGATAATATGTAAGAAATATAATAATTTTTGAAACTTATAATGAGTGAGGAATTAAATTATGAAAGAGCTGAGTTGTGAAAGGTTACGTTTTTGAATAAAAACTGTGTTTTAAACTTAAAATCATGCGTACTGTCTGAATTACAAAGTTGGAATTTAGAGTCATGTAAAGCCTGTACTGTCCTTCAAATTTTCGTTTAACTTCAAAGAGAATTATTACGAGTTTAAATTGCGTAAATCATCACTAGAGTAGTTTATGCATAGAAACCTTTTTCCTAAATTTACGTGATTTATTAATGAATTACTGGAACCAAATAAGAAGATGAAAACTAAAGAGAAAATATGCCGTTATGAAAATTAATCTTCTAAATATTAATGACAGTTTCTAAGCAGCTTACGTAAAGAAAACTTTTTTTTCTCATTTGCATTTATATGGATAAATATTGGGGTCTTTAATTTTTGTTGAAGGTAGATTAAATACAAATTGCCATTTAAATTGCTTAAATGATTATGAATGGAAATTATAAATTTAATATTGCCTATTTTGGCCATAAACAAATACCTTTCCACGTCATCAATGTAGTTTATACGCAAGAATTTGTTGAAAATTGTTTAAGGAATTAAATGTTAAAATAACTTCTATTTTATTAAATATTTGTACAGATGCAATATTATTTTTTTACATGTTCCTTTCTTTAGACGGCTTAAAATTTGTATTTGAGTTCAATATGCATCCTTATTATTATACTATTATATATATAATTAACTTTTATTATAATATTCTAGTTTTCTAATATTTGTAGCAATTTTTAAAAGAGGAGTATCATAAATCTAGATATTTATCTATGAAAATCAAATATTTTAATAGAATTATAAGAGTCTTTCTTTAATATCAGTCAAAGTATTCACTTCTTTTAATTACTGATCTATAATAATATATAGAAAGGTTGTCATAAAATTAATATAAAATAATTCTAAATAATGTGTAAGAACCCAACAAAATAATGTAATGATATTCATATCTGACTGTATGTGATCTTAATGCAAAAATTATAAAATTATGTGATTATATTGCATATACAGACAAAATATAATTGTCTTTAATTTTAAAGTAATTATTATTAAAGTCTGTTATAAAATTAAATCTAATAAAAATCAATATATGTAGGGATAATAGTCTTTTTTTAATGTCAGTCAATGTATCCACTTCTTTTAATTACAGATCTATAATAATATATAGAAAGGTTGTCATAAAATTAATATAAAATAATTCTAAATAATGTGTAAAAACTCTACAAAATAATGTAATGATTTTCATATCTGACTATATGTGATCTTAACTGCAAAAAGTATTGCATATACAGACAAAAGTGTAATGGTCCTTTAATTTTAAAGTAATTATTTTCTGTCTGTTATGAAAATTAAGTCTACAAATAGAAACCAATAAAATGTAGGGATAATAGAGTCTTTTTTTAATATCCGTCAAAGTATCCACTAATTTAATTACAGGTCTATAATAATATATAGAAAGGTTGTCATAAATTTAAAATAAAATAATTCTAAATAATGTGTAAGAACTGTACAAAATAATGTAATGATTTTCATACCTGACTATATGTGATCTTAACTGCAAAACTTATTGCATATACAGACAAAAGTGTAATGGTCCTTTAATTTTAAAGTAATTATTTTCTGTCTGTTATGAAAATTAAGTCTACAAATAGAAACCAATAAAATGTAGGGATAATAGAGTCTTTTTTTAATATCCGTCAAAGTATCCACTAATTTAATTACAGGTCTATAATAATATATAGAAAGGTTGTCATAAATTTAAAATAAAATAATTCTAAATAATGTGTAAGAACTGTACAAAATAATGTAATGATTTTCATACCTGACTATATGTGATCTTAACTGCAAAACTTATTGCATATACAGACAAAAGTGTAATGGTCCTTTAATTTTAAAGTAATTATTTTCTGTCTGTTATGAAAATTAATTGGAAACCAATAAAAATAAAGCCCAAGAAAATGTATAATACAGTCTATAAGAAAGGTTGTCATAATGTATAAAATAGCTCTTAACTGAAAAAATTAATAAATTGTGTGATTATTATATGCATATACAGACAAAAGTGTAATGGTCCTTTAATTTTAAAGTAATTATTTTCTGTCTGTTATGAAAATTAAGTCTACAAATAGAAACCAATAAAATGTAGGGATAATAGAGTCTTTTTTTAATATCCGTCAAAGTATCCACTAATTTAATTACAGGTCTATAATAATATATAGAAAGGTTGTCATAAAATTAATATAAAATAATTCTAAATAATGTGTAAGAACCCAACAAAATAATGTAATGATTTTCATATCTGACTATATGTGATCTTCACTGAAAAAATTAGTAAATTATGTGATTATTATTGCATATACAGACAAAGTATAATTGTCCTTTAATTTTAAAGTAATTATTATTTTCTGTCTGTTATGAAAATAAAAATAAAACCCAATAAAATATAAGGATAATAGAAAACTCTTTGCTTATTAAATTAAAAACATCTTACTTCAATAATAATGAGGCTTTTTAGTTAGGAAAAACCTTCATATCAAACGAGAGATGTATGTTTTTTGATTACGAAAACTACTAAAAATTTGAATATGTAATCAACAAATTGGAAAGCAAATTTACTACACTATTACTGTAATTATTAGTGAAATATACATAGATATTTAATTTAATGGATAAATAAAATCTAAAAGTATAAATGTGGTTCTAGAAAAAAACGTGACATTTGATTACACTTATATACAGAAACAGATAATAATACTACGAACAATAAAACTTTCTATAGTAATAATGACAATGTTTCAATATTTCGTTAGAGTACGAAAACATTTAGAGTTATTTTTAAGTTATTTTATATTTTTCTGTATACAGTAACGCATAAAAATATTTAATCATTATTTCTTTAAACTCCAGCAAGGTTTGAGTTAATTCGATTTTGTATTTTTAAAATATTTTGTTTTTTGCTAAGAAACTATGAGATAAATGTTATAAATTACTTACTATATTTTCCATAACTCAAAGAAATGTTAATGGAGTGAAACACTATATTTAGCATTAAGTATATATTTTTTCAGGTGTATTATTGGGGTTTTGGATAAAAACTTAACATATTTCCTTGCATATCTGATAAAAATTATTCGATTGCCCATACTTATCTTTGTTGGATAATGTCATAATTATTCTGAGTACGACCGGATATACAATATTCTACCGCATTCTGTTTCAAAAAAAAAAAACAAAAAAAAAACTAAAATAACTAAATTATTTGCAAATTTTTTTTTAAATTCGAAAGCACATGAATATATTTTAATATTTGTATGATTCCGTTTTTCACAAAAAGCGATAAATGTACAATCAACGTAGGTAGTGCAAAGACAGAAAATGGTTTATGGTTCAAACGCACATACGCATATGCGTAAACCAACTGAAATCAGTTCCGAAGGTCACATAGAATTGTAGCCCCTATTGTTTCTACTTTCCCGAGCTACTTTATAGTAATTAATCTACTATAGTTTGACATAAAAATACAGTTTCTAATATATATTTATTTCAAAATTAATTTTGCGAATGATAGCCGTATGGTATAACGCTGCTTTTCGGTACCGTTGTAAGCTGATTGGATAAAAAGTGACACCATGGATGTTCTTAACCGTTCAGAATCGACTTTAAGCAATGGATTATAGTTTCAAAATCAACCCTCGTTATAGTATAAAGAATAGACGACAGAGCTCTAATTCAAACCAAAATCAAAAATTATATTGTTCGATATAGGTACTTAAAGTATAATATAAACAAAACTACATGAAATGACAAAACTATATTTTAATACTAATTTGTCATTAAAGATATAAGACAATTTTTTTATGATAAAAGAACAAAGTCAATTTTAATAAATATTTTATATCACGAAAGGTACAATATGCTGTTTATTAAATCGTTTTCACCATAAACATGGTAAGTATCCATAAACTTTAAGAGAAGCCACCTGAAACATTAAATACTTTTCTACATTTAATATTTACAATAAGGAAGATCTAATACTATAAGAAGTCCGGAGACTGTACTAACTACGATTAACTAGCAGTTTTGTTTCTTTAGAGATAATAGAAGATATTGATCCTCATACTGGTTTAATTAAAGGCTTTCGTTTCCCTATCTCCCAAAGACTTTTAAGAATCTCAGGATTACTTCTGCGATTTTATGTGCTACTTAATGACTCACATTTAGTTATCTCTCTCACATGCGTTTCAATCTATTGTAGGGAAACGAGGTATTTCCATTCACTATTTTTGATGCAGGTAGTTTGGTACATTACAGTTTGGTAGTTTGGTAAGTTTTCTTACTTAATCCTACATTACCTGTATTTGCAAAACACAAACGCACTCACAAGCACATACACACATGTATATATATATGCATATATATGTATACATACACATACAATATACATCTATATATATATATATATATATATATATATATATATATATATATATATATATATATATATATATATATATATATATATATATATATATATATATATATATATATATATATATATATATATATATTATATATATATATATATATATATATATATATATATGTAATCTACTTATCTTACCTTTATTTTAAATGCACAAATTGAGAAAAAAAACACTTTAATCTTTTAAATGATAAATTCTTTAATTAAATTTCCTGGGAAAATTTTCTATTACATCTTTTTGTAAGTCAGAAAATACTTAAAATATAAGTAAAAATACAATAGTATGACTAGAATTATGATTAAAATAAGATAAAGGTAGTTTTACAATGGTTCTACATAAAATAAATAGGGTTGAATTTATTTTGTTTTTGATTTAAATTTATTATGGTACAGTTGTACATAAATAATCCAATAGACGATATACAAATAAAAATAAATTAAATAATAATGAAAGGGAATATGACTGTCTGAATCTCAAACAATCGTGTCCAAAGGATCTCTATTAATCAGAATCTTTTAAACTCACTTGCAGATTTAAGCATGTGTTTCTAGCGGTTTTAAAAATACGTCATAGGGCTCTGTGATACAATGCTCACATTATAAACTTGCAAAAGTAAAAAAGATTGAAAAAATTGTTATAATTTCAGAATTTATAAACTAAAATTTCTGTTGTTGCAATTTTTATTTATACACAAGTAGAAATCGATAGGTTAAAGTTAATACATTTCGTGTTATCTTTTTGCCTAAAGGGCCTCCACACTATGGTCCACTGCAAGCCATTACCACTAACTGTAGATATCAATAGGTGAAAGTTAATGCATTTCACATATTTCTGTCTGAATCTAAACCACTCGTGTCCACTGAAGGATCTCTATTAATCAGAATCTTTTAAACTCACTTGAGGAGATTTAAGCAGATTTTCTCCGAAGATAAAAATACGTCATAGGGCTTCTGTGATAAATGCTCACATTATCTTGTAAAAGTAAAAAAGGATTGAAAAAATTTGTTATAATTTCAGAATTTATAAACTAAAAATTTCTGTTGTTTGCAATTTTTATTTATACACAAGTAGAAATCGATAGGTTATAGTTAATACATATCGTTATATATATATATATAATATATATATATATATAATATATATATATATATATATATATAATATATATATATATATATATATATATATCTATATATATATATATATATATATATATATATATATATATATATATATTATATATATATATATATATATATATATATATATATATATATATATATATATATATATATATATATATATATATATATAAGATATATATATATAATATATATATATATATATATATATATATATATATATATATATATATATATATTATATATATATATATATATTTATATATAACCATATATATATATATATATTATACATATATATATATATATATATATATATATTATATATATATATATATATATATATATATATATATATATATATATATATATATATATATATATATATATATATATATATATATATATATATATATATTATATATATATATATATATATATATATATATATATATATATATATATATATATATATAAATGTAAAAAAAAGTTAGAGATTCATAAGTTATCGCTTTCATTTCTTTGTCATAACATACATAAAAAAGGTTTATAACTATAAATCTATTTAAGTTTATTAAGTTATGAAAAATTTTTAAAAATACAACTATCAGTTAAAAATTAATTTTAACTGTTTGATATGAAACATTGTTATTAAATATACTAAAATGATAAAGCACTCTTTAACAGCTTTTTAGCAGATATTACAGATAAAAATTGTATTCATTCGTTTTAAACAAAACGGTACATCAGTATTTTCAGTTTTTGAAAATGACATTATAATAATACAAAATTTAGATTAAATTAATTAAAATTTCATACGATAGTTTTTACCTTCTTATAATATATTGTGCTGTAGTTTCATAAGACATTACAAAACATATATTCATATACATATATAATCGTTGTAGCTGTAAAAATTAAACATCACTGCTAATAATTTCTTAAACAAACCTTGAGAAAACTACGAATTAATTGGAATACATATTCTGCACATCACGCGAATTTTATCGCTGAATATTAATCTTTATATCTTGATGTAATTAACTAAAGGTGGCGTGATGCATTTCCTGAATTATGGACAAGTAATAAGAAAGCTTCAAAAATGCTTTCTTCCATCCAAAAAATGTGCTTCTAAAAATTAATTTCTCTATATTCTGTAATGAAAAAAGCCTTCTTTTGTTGCTTTACCCGGTAATAAGCCATAAAAATGAATGCTGTCTCGTAAAAGCATTTTCAGACTTAATAGCATGTATGAAACACGAGCCTTTAGGTATTTAAACATAAAATAAATGTTTCGCGATCTAAAATTATTCATAAATTATTCCTCTTTTCCTAGGAAAATAAAATGATGAAATAATCCCTTCAGGCTATGCACGATTTTTTCAACTTTCTGCTAGATTACTGTGATGATGCATGTAATGTTACCAGTGAGATTTATGGTTATATTTAAGCAAGTTAGCAACAGTCTGAAACATCATTCGAGAAATTTTCCCTGTGTTTAAGTATTATTTTATCTATGAAAAAAACCGTTCCCCTCTATTACGTATCTCAAATAATAAATCTAAATGACATGTGGTAAATATTCCAATTCGAAGCACAAAGAAGACTTTTAAAATGAGAAATAAAAATGATCTTAACCAAAACGTAATTTTTCCACTTTCATCTTAAAAAGTGTCTTTAAAACGGCAGCGGACTTTCGAGTGGATGAAATGCGACTGAAAGTTTAATATTTCTGTCTTTATTGAAGTTTGAATTGTAAGTAAACATTAGAAAAAGAATGACATATTTATAATTCATTAATAATGAGTATAATTGTTATCGTAATTTACAATATAATTATTGGCAGTAAAATTAAAGAAAAGTTTTTAAAATACCTAAATAGTAAAATGGTTATGATGCATTTTCAATCTTTAAAATTGTTTTAATCTAATTAAGCTGATAAAGAACATCTCTATAGAAAAGTTTTGCTACCGTACTTTCTTGAGATTCATCAATACAAAATTTTGCTTTAAATGTTTATATAAATTTCAAAGTACTAAGTGATACACACAGTCAAAATGTTGGCATAATGTGATGCCAAGTTGCTGCACAAAGGTAGAATCGACCTTAATACTGATTTAAAGGAAAGTCGTAGTTCTCGCAGATAACGAGCATACACGTGTTACAGTCAATAAGTTTCCAGAATGGTCGTCTACATTCAAATAGGTGTGCTTTGGAAATATCACTTTTGGAGGTTGGCAGCACTATTAGGAAAAAACACAGCCATGTGTGATTCCTTTCTGCCACTGTCGGTGTTATTTGCATATTATTTCCGACAAAGTGAATTTCTTAGGATTTTGAAATGTCATATTTACTGCAGCTTACAAACTGAGTCAAATTCTGAGATTTGCCCTAGAAATCACATTCGAGGTACTAAAGATAGCATACGGAAACGGTGTCATGAAAAAACTCCTGACTACGAGTGGCTACTACGTATTTGAGTTAGCTAATAGGAAAAAAACTCACACATCTTATTTTACCCAATCGGCCGGTAGGAGAAACGGATTTTTATCAAATTACAGGAAATGTTTTTTCTGTCTTCTCTTACCTATCTCTGCCTACCTGACTCTGATATATAACATTTGAGGTTTATATGTGTTACGAGTTTTAAATGACCCCTTGCACTCAACTCGTAGTATCAATTCATCCGAGACCGAAAATCATATTCGCACACAATTACAAGTATATTTTCATTTTTCTATCCTTTCTGGCTATGGAGCTTACACTTTTACTAAATTTTTCTCTCCTCTGTATGGGCTATGGAGCTTACACTTGTACTAAATTTTTCTATCCTTTATTAAATGAGTTTACAAGTGTTTTACAATTTCGAGTAACACATAGAAAATAGAACTGATTATATCTCAACCGATCAATTTTATTGTGAATAAGAAGCACATGTGCACGAATTTTCCATGAATGTTTGCTCTTTTCTATTCTTTCTATGCGTACCAAAATTACCAAAATAAAATACCTTGTATTTTATTTTTCTATAAACCTTATAAATAAAGACATCTCATTCAGATGGCATGGGTTTGAATAAGAACTCTATTTCTACACATTTGCTGGGATTGGTTGCTCTTTTCTTTTCATACATAATATTTTGTATGAACCATAATTAAAAATGTGTCATCCAATTTATTTAAACTTCAATAAGAAGTACATTCATTCATAAACATAGCATTATTTGCTATTTTCTTTCATAAGTATTAAAAATAAGCTCAAATTTGTTTTGCAATTTCGTATGAATCTTAGAAAAACACATCTCCTGCTATCAATTTTACCATGAAACAGAGGTACATTCAAAATGCACTTACTTGAATTATTTGCTCCCTTAAATATTTTCTAATGGTAACGAGATCAGACTTGTTTTAATTGTTTATAAACTCTAGAAATTAACCGTATATCATCCAATCCGTTTGTACTTGAATGAGAACGACATTCGTACGCAATTGCAAGTAAGTTTTGTTCTTTTTTATCCATTGTTTAGAACTCACATTTGTGTTTTAATTTTGTACAAACTCTAAAAATTAACCATATATCATGCAATCAGTTTGTACTTGAATGAAAACGACATTCATAGGCAATTGCTAGTAAAGTTTGCTCTTTTTTTATCCATTATGTTAGAGCTCACACTTGCTTTGTAATTTTGCATAAGATCTTGAAACTAACCATATATAATCCAATTAGTTTGTACTTAAATGGAAAGGACATTCATATGCAATTGCAAGTAAGGTTTGCTCTATTTAATTCATTGTGTAGGATCTCACACTTGTGTTTTAATTTTGTATAAACTCTATAAATTAACCATATATCATCCAATTAGGTTGTACTTGAAAAAGAACGACATTAGTATGCAATTGCAAGAAATGTTTGATCTTTTTTATGAATTGTATAGAATTTCACTCTAATGTTAAACTTTTATATAATCCATATAAATTCACTATATATCATGAATGCGGAAGAGAATGAAAAGCAAATTCACATGCAATTGCAAAATATACGAAAGGTAGGATTAATCTCTATACTTTTTTATATGCATCAAGATCTCACACTTGTGTTAGATATAATCCGTCATATCAATTCAAAATCAAATCAGATCCTGTTGGCTTATCAAATAGATTCGTCAAGCATAAAACTGTAAGCAAATAAATATGATTTTTTGAATAGAAATGAATCACTATACTACAACTAAAATCCTCTACTAAAACTGTTTTAATGCATAAAAATAAATCACAAAATTACGTACCATCTAAATAATTTTTAAGCTTTCAAATTATAACAAAGACTTGCAGTTTTTCAAATTTAATTATCACACGTTGTAGTTTAATTTTTCAAGCTTTTATAATTTATACATTTATTAATATGCAAATGCCGAGAGCAAGTATTATGCATTTAAACTCCGTTTTTATTATAATTATACGAAACGCAAAATTTTCTGGGATTTAAATATAATCAATTTAGTCAAAAATTCAACGTTTTTCGTTTGCATATTAATTTTTACATTTCAACTGTAGATGATTATTTTTCGAGGTACTCGTGTCTCTGCGTAAATGAAAAATCTGACAAAAGGAAATAAAATTAAATTTAAATATTTCTTTTATGTGCTACCGTTATAAAAGCATCATTATCTTAATTTAATTATATTTTCAATTTTGTTACTGCAATTCTGTTTCTTCCAGAAATGTCAAACATTAACTGTGTTTTATGGCTACCAATAAGATTCTCCCCCCTTCCCTATTTTAGATTCTTCGGGAAATATTTAATTGAAAAACCTTTAATTTAAGAGATTAAAACAGTTTTCCTCATTTCTAGCACTTAATATAAATGTAAAACATACAAAGATACTACAATGTATTTCATTAAGTTAGCGAGTTTTAAGATAAATAGTGGATGTGATCATTTTATTTAAAGGAATTAAACACAGTGCTTTATTTATACGGCTTTTAAATGGCTTTATTTTTTAGTATATAAAATAATTACGATTTATATCGAGTATATTTAATTAGAAATATATTTTTCACTGATCCGCCATTTTTTATCTCTTTAATAATTACAAAAGAATATATAGAATTTATGACCTGAATATATATATATATATATATATACATATATATATATATATATATATATATATATACATACATATATATATTACATATATATATATATATATATATATATATATATATTATATATATATATATTTATATATATATATATATATTATATATATATATATATATATATTTATATATATATATATATATATATATATATATATATATATATATATATATATATATTTATATATATAATTATTTACCCAATTATAATTTCACATCTTTATGAAGAAAAGAACCTTCATATAAAAACCTTAATATAAAATTGATTAAAATGGACCCTGAGCTCTCTCTTTGCAATTTTGGGTAACCATCTGACCCATAAAAAAACCGACAACAGGAAGGTTATACTAATTTCCCTAGAAAAGTGTTTATTGTCTTCCTCAAGATAGACCCGTTTCTATCACTTTCCTAAAAAAGTATCAGCAAATGAACTTAGGTCGATGATATTTTATATTCCGCGTAATAATAAACACGTATTTAATGGTTCTAGTCTATCAGATGTAGAAAGAAAGAAATGAAAGATATATATATATTATATATATATATATATATATATATAATCGAATGTCTTTCACGGCTTAGTCTACTTATATAATGTATTGTGTGTTTAATCTAAATATCATTTATTACTGTGCTGCTGTATATGTATGTATTTATTGTATGTTAATGTTACTTATATAGTTTTGTGTATCGATAGCTCTCTATCAATTCTTCTAGTTTTCGGTAACACTGGTCTCTTTAGACTGTAACCAGCTCTAATGTTGATACAGCCCTCTAGATGTGTTGTGTACATTTAAAACATGTTTAACAGTATTGAGGGGTTGGAACTGCCCTCGAGAATTAATGACATCCTTTCAGATCATTAAAATTTATAATATTTTATCAGTCTTTAATTAATATAGTGTACATAATTAATATACTATACTAGTGTACTGTGCCTATTTTTAATAACATTCTATTAATATATATATATATATATATATATATATATATATATATATATATATATATATATATATATATATATATATACCAGGTTCCACTAAACGACACTAGAGTCCTGACATCATTTTCATATCTTTATTCAAATCTCATAGCACACTACTCGACAATCATCTTCAATGGCGTCTCACATTGGCGCAGAACTTTTAACAAAGGCAGGCTTAGCTGCTTCGGGTTGCCACAGCTCTTTCCTTGGAATGTGCACACTGCTCTCTGCTCTATATCACTACTCGTGAGCAGTATTTATGTGGCTAACTCCTCAGGCCACGTCACTCCCAGTAATGAATCCCTAATTAAAATCTTTTAAAATTAACCTACAATTTAAATCCTGACAACTTTCTCCCTCCCCCTGAAGTAATATTATATATATATATATATATATATATATATATATATATATATATATATATATATATATATATATATATATATATATATATATATATATATATAATATATATATATTATATATATATATATATATATATATATATATATATATATATATATTTATATATATATATATATATATATATATATATATATATATATATTTATATATATACATACATATATATATATATATATATATATATATATATATATATATACATATATATATATATATATATATACATATATATATATATATATATATATATATATATATATATATATATATATATATATATATATATACATATAGAAGTTTATTACGTGTGTATGTGTTACGGAACAAACATACATCTTTTATCCTTAAAATAATTCCAGAAATTATTTAAAATTCTGCTTTTTTTTGAGGATTGAAGACCTCTTTGTATTTTTATTCTATTTTTGTTCATAATTTACGATATGTATAAATTCGTCTTTAATTAACTGCACTAAGATATAGTAATTTATATTAGCGTAAAAGCATAGTTGTGAAATATGTTTTCCAGTTAGTTTAACATTATTTAAAAGGTTTCTTCAAGAAATTAAGAAATATATTGATAATGTTCTATTTTCAAACAAACTATCAAATTAAATTTTATCTACTTTAGAGATAAACATATCTTTTTATAGAATTATTTATTTTATTGGAGCTAAAAAGGAGACTTTCCTAATTTGTTACTGAACCACTAGGTGAGATTGTTTTATAATATTTATTAACTGATTTGTCGTCTTTATCTTTCTTTATCATTTATTTTCTTGCAGTGTTTGAATCAGGTCACTGTAGTTGTCTGTTCAGTTTATTTTTAGTTCCAAGTATTTCTAAACAATACTGTTTTTTTTTAATTATTCTGTATTTCTAACAGCAATACTAATTCTACTTCATAAGAATTCATACCGCATGACAATATGTACAGAATTAAAAGAAAGCAAGAATATAACAACAATTTATAATATTTTCTAAACGTGATACTTACCATATAAACGTCAGCATACGATATATTATTTTAGTTACATAGTAGTTTCATAAAATATTTCAAAACGTAACTGAAAGAAATTATTTATTCATTCACACACATGATTATAGCTATAAAATTAAGTATTACTCTTAATAACAATTGAATTTTCTGTTTTTATTTTATTTCTTTAATGAAATGTAATTTGTTTCAGCTGCGTAGAAATTATACAAAAGATGTCATCCAAGATTCATGAAATTAAATAACAATGAAATAGCATATTATTTTATGAAACACATGTACTCATGTGTAAAGACGTATAAAACACTCAATCACTTATAGTTTAAACATACCTTTCTAACACGGCATTCCTATACCGTATAGAGAGCCGTGAATTTATGTCCACACTGTAAACGTGTACAAGTAAAAAGAGAGAGAGTTTTCACAGGTTCATAATTTATAAAATAAATTTCTTTAGTTTGAACTTCTATCTTTATACTTAGTACGTGATAATCCACAGACCAAAATCAAAGTACTCCGTTATCTGTTTCACCTATACATACAAAATAGACTTATGTATATTTCATAGTACAAAATTGCTTTTTATGTGTATAAATATTTTCTGTTATTTTTTAAGTAATTATAATGATTGAGATTTACAGAATAGAAAATATAATTATCAGAAAGGTACAAGAAACAATTGTAACAACAAGGATAAATCATGGAGTAAGGTATTTAAAATATTGCTGCTTCAAAGTGCGATAATATAAATTGGAACAACAAAATATTATATATTTAATAAACAAAAAGTAAAAAATAACCACACAAAACTATTTAATACAAACAAATTTCTAACAATAAAACAGTGCAAGCCAAAATAATTGCAGTTTTTTAATACGTAATTTTCCACTTTCATCTTAAAAAGTGTCTTTAAAACGGCAGCGGACTTTCAAGTGGATGAAATGCTACTGAAAGTTTAATATTTCTGTCTTTATGGAAGTATGAATTATAAGTCACCATTAGAAAAAGAATGACATATTTATCATTCATTAATAATGAGTATAATTATTATCTTCATTTACAATATAATTATTGACAGTAAAATTAAAGAAAGTT
>CM063498.1:108591452-108598952 GCA_032207245.1 Pardosa pseudoannulata
AACCCTATACTTATATCGCTGGATATGTTTTTTCTATATCTGAACAACAGTCGTTTCTTGCCTTTACTAAGTTTAAAAAGTTTTCCATCAGTATTATTTGAGTATAAATTCGTTTCCCTTACTTTTATAGAAAATCCTATAGCTACATCGCTCGATACGCTCTTTTCTATATCTGAAAAAGAGTTGGTTCTCGCCTTTACTAAGTTTAAAAAATTTTCATAAGTATTTTTTTAGTATAAATTCGTTTAACTTATGTGTATAGAAATCCCTATAGCTATATCGATACGCTCTTTTCTATATCTGAAAAACACTCAGTTCTCGCCTTTACTAAGTTTAAAAAGTTTTCCATCAGTATTATTATCCATCAGTACTTATTTTTATAGAAAACCCTATATCTACATCGCTCGATATGCTCTTTTTGCTATATCTGAACAAAAGTCGTTTCTCGCCTTTACTAAGCATAAATGTTTTAAATCAATATTACTTGAGTATAAACTCCTTTAACTTATTTTTATAGAAAACCCTAAAGCTACATCTCACGATACGCTCTTTTCTATATCTGAACAACAGTGTTTTCTCGCCTTTACTAAGATTAAACAATTTTTCATCAGTATTATTTGAGTGTAAACTCATGTAACTTATCTTTATGGAAAACACTATACTTATATCACTCTATATATTTTTTCTGTATCTCAACAACAGTCGTTTCTTATCTTTTCTAAGTTGAATAAGTTTTCCATCAGTATTATTTGAGTATAAACTTATTTAACTTATTTTTATAGAAAACCTTCTTGCTACATCCCTCGATACGCTCTTTTCTATACCTGAACAAGTCCCCTCTCGCTTTTACTAAACCCTATTATTTGAGCTCTTAAGTTATCTATTCTATCTCATCTTATGAAACATAACATGAACTTTCTATGCATTTGTCATACTAAAGTTTCAGTGTAGTGTAATTGTTAATACTTATGAAATTAAGTTAATTTAGCTTTTGCTCTAGTAACTAGTTTTAAAGCTTTTAAATACACTGGTTAAAAAAGTTTGATTAACATACTAATATGTGAAAGTCTTCTAACTATACATACATGATCTTAAGCAGATCTTTGATACATATTAGTGGTAATTAACATGTTTCTAGCGAATAATTGATGTTACTACAACATCTAAATCACAATATCTCCCATGATACAATGGCCAATATGTCAACCACCATAAAGCAATTCAGATATCGAATGGATATCACGAGGAAACAGGGTTATATGGGAGTTTAATAGCTATTAATTATGGCTTGATATTGATTCCGCTTCTGTTTCATCAGGAAATTTTATTTACAATGATTGAAGTCAACTTACTGTCAGCTATAAAGTTTTTAATTTTACATACAAGATGGATTGTCAAAAGTAAACAGGAACGTACTTCTCGGAAGATAATAACTGATGTTACAGGAATATTTCGACCTTAACTGTGTTCATGTTCAAAGAGTCATTGAGTCATTTATAATACAATTGTGAAAATGAATTGATATTATATTGTTCGTAAATTTAACAAAGATATTTTTAAAACTTTGAGATATTCAGAATACTTACAGAACTGTTTTTCCTGTATTTTAATCATATGAAGTTCTCATTTAGAAATTCTTTGGTATTTAATGAAAATAGTTTATAATGTTATCTATAAATCTTATAAATGAGAAATTAGTGAAGAACATTTGTATTTTTTCGGGAATTGTAGATGTGAGAAGGGTAACCCCCCTCCCCTTGTACAGCGTGAAAATACTTCTCTAAAATTTCTTTCAATTATAATCGAAGAGTAATGAGTAACTATCATTAATATGATGTAATAATTAAATATATAAACAGTTTATAAGTGTTGTTTGAGTAATTACTTTTATTTATGATTATAAAAGACGAAAATATAATTCCTGATTCTTTCAAGCAAAGTAAGTTTAAAACTGTATATTTAAAAGTGAAAAATAAATTGTGTAGTGCTTTCATCTAGTGATAGTTTATAAGTGTTGTTTGAGTAATTACTTTTATTTGTTATTATAAAAGACGAAAACAGAATTTCTGATTCTTTCAATCAGAGCAAGTTTAAAACTTTATATTTGAAAGTGAAAAATAAATTGTGTAGTGTTTTCATCTATTAATAGTTTAAAGTGTTACAAAAGTAGAAAATCCAAAAAATCATTCATATTTCTTTAAAAAAAAAAGAAAAAACAATTTTTAACAGCTGGTTCCGCTGCGAAACCACTGTACTTTAAAGGGTTAATGATAAAATCAACATAAAACTGCTACCTGGTTCCGATTTTCCTATTTCTGTACATTTCATTATTTATTTACTAGCATATAGCCTGTCCTATGACGCGATCAGTAAATTTTTTTTATTTTCCAGAAATATAAAGTACTCTATGAGGCAGGTAAAAAAATGGTGAGAATTATCTGGTACAAGCTCAATAATTTGTTTATCTTCTATTCCTCAAAAGTCTGACGATATTGTGAATGTAGTTTAGAGTCATTTTGAATCTATATAGAAAGATAATTCATAGTTTTCTTATTGGAAAGACCGTACGTTTAACCATTTCTCCTTTTATATTTAATAAATATTGTTCCTTTTTACAATTAAGCTGACTAAAAACTAGTTTTGAATTTTGCTAACCCTAATTCATCCAGAATCCAATATGGATGCTTCTATTCACTCCAGATATTTTGAACACAGCAAAATGTAATTGGTTTAAAGAGGTAGATTCCAGGAAATTCTTCCGAAGTTTACCGAAGTTCAACTGTGATACTGGGAAAGCGATGTCAAATAGCGAGGGGTACAGTTAAATCTCCAAACAACAAGCTAGCTAGATCAGTGATGGGGCTGTTTGAATACCCCCTATAGTTCAATGTACATTGATTGAATCAAAGAAATCTTTGAGATTGAATATCAGTATTACAAGTCATTCCGATTCACTGCTAAAAGACTGTGTTTCGAAAATAAGATACAAAAGTGATCGAAATAAACATACCCCGCCCCCAACTATTGGAAAGACCCTGTGGTGAACTATTTCCCCCTTTTATATTTAATAAATATTGTATCATTTTGCAATTATCCTGCCTAAAATCATTCGTTTTAACTTTACTCTCTTTAAATTTTGCTAACCCTAACTCATCAAGAATCCAATATGGATGCCTCTATCCACTCCAGGTCTTTTGAACACCGAGGAATGTAATTGGTTCAAAGATGTGGATCCGATAAAAATCTTCCGATGTTTGCCGAAGTTCAACTGTGATACTGAAAAAGCGATGTCAAATAACGAGGGTTACAGTTAAGTCCCAAACAACAAGCTAGATAAGTGACGGGGTTACTTGAATACCCCTGATAGTTCAATGTACATTGAATAATCATAGCATTCTTTCAGATTGAAAATCCCGATTACAAGTCATTCCGGTTCACTAAAAGACTGTGTTTTAAAAAAAAGATATTAAAGAGATCGAAATAAACATGCTTCGTACTAAAACTATCGGAAAGACCCTATGGAGATTACATCCCTTTATATTTAATAAATATCGTTCATTTTACAATTATGCTGGCTAAAATTTATTCGTTTTAAACTTAACTCTTTTTAAATTTTGCTAATCCTAACTCGTCAAGAATCCAATATGGATGCTCTACACATTCTAAGGTCTTTTGAACATCGGAATGTAATTGGTTCAAAGATGTGATGAAAATTTTCCGATGTTTTGGCGAAGTTCATGTGATACTCGAAAAGTGATCAAATATGAGTACAGTTATATCAATATAGCGATAGATCAGTGATCAGTTTGAATTCATTGTTCAATAACGTAAATCATTCTTTTTCAGATTGAAAAATATGTAAATTACGCTGTTAAATAATGGATTGCAAAAATAAGAATCATAATTGAATCGTAAGATGCTCTATTTGAAAAAGATGTCTTACCATTCGTTTAAGAATGTGTTTCCGGATGAAACTGTGTCCGGAAATGATGTCAAAGCGATAACTAGCGTTTAACCAAACACAATTTTTGAAAAGACCCACCATTTTGATTATATTTAATAATATTGTTCCATTTTACAAAGTAAAAAATTATACGTTTTTAACTTTACTCCTTTAAATTTTTGCTTAACCCTAACTTATCAAAAATCCAAGGATGCCTCTATCCATTCAGGTCTTTGAACTTCAAGGCAATTGGTTCAAAGATGTGATTCGGGTAAAAATCTTGAAGTTTGCGAAGTTCAATGTAAAGGGGAAAGCGATGTCAAATAGCGAGGGGTACAGTTAAATCTCCAAACAACAAGCTAGCTAGATCAGTGATGGGGCTGTTTGAATACCCCCTATAGTTCAATGTACATTGAGTGAATTAAACCATTCTTCGAGATTGAAGATCCCTACTACAAGTCATTCCGGTTCACTGCTAAAAGACTGTGTTTCAAAAATAAGATACAAAAGAGATCAAAATAAACATGTTCCGTCGTAAACTATTGGAAAGACCTTATGGAGAACCATTACATCCTTTATATTTAATAAATATTGTTCCATTTTAAAATTGCTGCCTTACAGTTATTCTTTTTAAACTTTACTCTCTTTAAATTTTGCTAACCCTAACTTATCAAAAATTCAATGTGGATGCCTCTATCCATTCTTGGTCTTTTGAACACCGCGGAATGTAATTGGTTCAAAGATGGGGATTCGTTGAAAATCTTCCGAAGTTTGCCGAAGTTCAACTGTGATACTGGGAAAGCGATGACAAATAGCGAGGGGTACAGTTAAATCTCCAAACAACAAGAAAGCTAGATCCGTGATGAGGCTATTTGAATAACCTCGATAGTTCAATGTACATTGATTAAATCATGGCATTCTTTCAGATTGAAAATCCCGATTACAAGTCATTCCGGTTCACTAAAAGACTGTGTTTCAAAAATAAGATATAAAAGAGATCGAAATAAACATGCTCCGTCCCCAACTACTGAAAAGTCCCTATGGGGAACCATTTTCCCTTTCATATTTAATAAATATTGTTCCATTTTACAATTATGTTGACTAAAAGTTATTCGTTTTAAACCTTACTCTCTTTAAATTTTACTAACCCTAACTCGTCAAGAATCTAATATGGATGCCTCTATCCATTCTAGGGCTTTTGAACGCCGCGGAATGTAATTGGTTCAAAGATGTAGATTCCGAAGTTTGCCGAAGTTCAACTGTGATGCTGGGAAAGTGATGTTAAATAGAGAGGGTTACAGTTAAATCTCCAAAAAGCGAGCTAGATCCGTGATGGGGCTATTTGAATACCCCTGATAGTTCAATGTACATTGATTGAATCAAAGCATTCTTTGATATTGAAGATCCTGATTACAAGCCATTCCGGTTCACTGCTAAAAGACTGGGTTTCAAAAATAAGATACAAGAGATAAAATAAACATGATCCGTCCTAAACTATTGGAAAGACCCTATGGAGACCCATTACATCCTTTATATTTAATAAATAATGTTCCATTTAGCAATTATGCTGACTAAAAGTTATTCGTTTTAAACTTTACTCTTTTCAAATTTTGCTAACCCTAAATAATGAAGAATCTAATAAGGATGTCTCTATCCATTCCAGGTCCAACTGCTTCATGAATTCGAGAACAGACGGACAGATAATTTTGGCTATTATTATATAGGGGATATAATTTAAAACTATAATATATATTCTCTATATCTCGGTTGACGGTAGTTTGCTTCAGTTAAAAATGTGTAGTCGGGATAATAAAATAATTTCGAAACATTTCAGGAAAAAAAATTCATTCCATGAAATTTGAATTAAAACTCTTTTCAGTGAAAACAAATTTTCTTTGTAAACTGCAGACATATGAATTATTATGGCAGAAACACAATTTTCATTTCATATTTCATTTGGCCTTAAAATTATTCAAGAGCATTATAACTTTAAAAGCACTTACGGCTTAGTATTTAAAGTGAACATTTAGAAAAAAAAAACATTATTTACTTTCGTCTGTGTTATTATAGGGTAATATACGTCGTAGAAAATGTTACTTTAATATATATCTCTTACGTTATAATAACATTTTTCATTCTAGATTTTAATAAACAGAAAGTTGAAGTAAATTAAGATAAAAGGCTAACTATTTTTCTTCTCTCCTAACATCATATGTCTGTGTGGAAGTAATAAAAAATAAATTGTAGAAAATGTTACGAAAAAACTAAATATTGGTTGATATTTTTGACTTTAATAGGAATTCTTTTCTACTTTGTTGGTCTGTAGGGATACAGATAATATTTAATATGTAATAGCATAAATATATAAAATGCATTTATGCTTTAATAATCATAACCTATTTTATAAACTATAATTTTCTCCTAGCTCTACTTTAATGTACCGTATCTCACGTAAATTTAATAAATAATAACATACTAAGTGTTCATTCCTTTGAGATTTATACAAAAAATAAAAGATTTACAAAGAAAATTAACAGTAAATTACTTTAATTTGAAAAAATAATATGCATTAAGTAACAAGTTTAAACTGTATAATAAACAAAATTTTAAATGTTTTAGTATTTTAAAATTTAATCGTTGAATATGCAATGGTAATTTCACTTTAAATCTTATTTTTATTTAGATTTTATTTAGATTTACTATGAAAATAAGAATTAGAGCATTAAATAACTTTATAATAGACACAATTTTTAATGAAATATAAGTGCGACAATAATCATGTCATAAGTTTTGTTATTTGTTGTAATAAAATGGAAAGCAAAAAACAATTATCTGGTTTGAAAATATTCAGGTGAGAGGTAAGTAATTTATCAATGAGTAATTTTAAGATCGAGTCAGCAATGAGTGTTTAAGCAACTAAAAAGTGCGGTTAGAAATCAATGTTTTATTAAAATGAATAAGTTTATAAGGATGTAACTTTTTCATGATTAATATTTATAATACGTATCATTACGGATATCTTAGTATGAAATGAAATATGCTCACTTTGGTTGATTTGAGATTTAAGAAAATAAAATTTAATATTTTAAACATAATTGACAGTAAATTATTTTAATTTCCAAATATATACATCTAATAATCAATTTAGGTTAAACGATAAACAAATTTGTAAATATTTCTGATATTGCAGATAAATAAATAAAACCATTCAAATGAAAATGGCAATTTGAATTAATATCTGAAATTGTGCAAAAGAAAGTGAAAATGATCACAATAATGGTCACAAATATAAGTTTCAATATATGCAACTTTTATTTATTACAAAACGTGGTTGTTACCTTAGCATATATCATGTTATATGGTTATAATATAAGGAGGAAAAGTTTTGTAAAGTAAGTCAAAAACCAAACCATCAACATCATATAAGATAGGAAAAATGTTTAACAGTAAAATAATCGATGTTTTATAGAAATAATTTAGTTTATAGTCTTTTTCTTGATTGTATTGTCCTCAAAGTTACATCAGTACTCAAAATATCCACTCAATGAGAGATCGGA
>CM063498.1:108601452-108651452 GCA_032207245.1 Pardosa pseudoannulata
TCCCAGGGTCACTAAATCCTGGTATTGCATCTTATTTAAGTTATTTACATTGCTTGAAGATATTTTACTCTCAAACTATTATTACAATTTAGGTTATTTATATTGTTCCGAATTATTTCACTTTCAAACTTTATTCATGTTATTTATCATTACTTATGTAATTCAATTTAAGTCTTTTCAAAATTTTCTTCAAGAGTATTGGAAATATATATCCCTAAGGTTAGACAAATTTTCAAATTCACTTTTTTTCAAAGGTATAAAGTTCAAATGTTTCATGATAGTACACTGGTTAAATGAAATTTAATATTATTTGGAAAACAAATGTTTTCTTAAAGTAAAGAAATTTTATTTTGCTGATATACAGTTAGTTGATTATATAGTTAATATGACTACATTATAAAAAGCATATTTTTGCATTAATGCTTCAGGGTAAACTTTTTTTATGCAACATTTCCGTGCAATTTTATTACTTATCAATATTTTGAGGTGCATTTATGAGCAAATCGTATTGTTGATCTAAGGTTCTAACTTTGCTAAACCGTGTTCCTGAATCCAAAAACCTCCAAAAGGTCAATGAATATTGTTGGGTCATTTAAAAATTGTTTTTTCTGTAAAATTTAAGCAATTATGAATGTGAGGGAGGGAATCCCAGTCAGATAGCTTTACACCAATATCATTCATGAAAGAATTTCTGTTTTTACAGGGCCAATCGACGGCCGAGTGATTATGGCGCTGATCTTCGGTACGGGAGTTCCTGAATTCGAATCCCACTTTGACATGGATGTTCGTAGCCATTCAGAATTGGCTTGAAAGAGTAGGTCCCAGTCTGTTTAGCTATCGTGTTACAAAAAAGTAGACAGCAGTGTATCAAATCAAACCGATCTTGCAGGAAAGTAAGCAGAATGGTATGCACTAATAAAACCTAAGATAGCTGTACGCTTTTTCCGGTAAAGTTTATTCTTAAACCAAAGAAATAACACACTTAGGTCTCTTCCAAAGTATTATACATGAATCGGGGGGGGGGGAGGGAGCTTTTCAAAACTTGTTTCATTCATTTTTTTTAATTGCAGAAATAGTAGAGAAAGTGAGGGAATTATCACCATGATTTTAGTAATCTTGAACGCAAGTCAAGTGAAGTGTCTATAGTGGTGAATAATTCTATGGAAACTAAATTTTTGTTTTCCTTTTTATCCTAAAAAGAAAAGGGATAAACACTGATCTTAAAAGAATATAGCTAAATTTCATGGAATTTTCAACACACTAATTTATGGTTTATCTGAAAATTAAAATTAATATTTGAAGCAATTTAACTGCTGACTTTTATTCCCTCCAAAATACGAAAATTTTACTGAGAGAAACGGATATTTCTTTCTCTACCATTAAGAATTCTTTTACACATACAGGGGTCAAATAATATTATGCTTTGTGAGAAGTCAAAATATGCTTTTAAAATCCCCGGCAAACTGAAGGATAGATTTTTAAGAATAAATAGTGTTTTTATTGGAAAATTATAATAAATAAAGAATGTTTAGATGAAACATTTTCTTTAGAAAACGCAAAAAAATGCATTAATATTTCTCTTAATGCTTTAGTTTAAAGTATATCTATGCTTCCGTTTTTTAAATTCAATTATAAAAACAATAAGAGGCAGGTATACTTTTTAAACACGTAAAAAGTGAAATTCAATAAAATTGGCTTTTTACGCGTGAAAATGCAAAATATATTTAAAAGCATGCTTACTTTCATAATTGCTTTTTTTCACATGAACTGAATAATATTAGTTTGAAATTTATGGTGCGATAAGTAGCATTCTTTAAATAATGGTTTACTTATTCTTTTGGAAACTACACAAAACTTCCTATAACATTAAACGAAATGAAAAATGTCTGCCATTTTGAAATCACTAGGGATTAAAATTAAAATAAAAAAATGCGTGCTTTAAATAAAACTAGTCTTTTATGCAAAACGTAGCAAAAGAACAGTTTATATTTAGTGTTCGTATATCTATAACTGCGAATATAGAGATAAAATTTTACCGAATCTGGTAAAAATTCCTAAATAAATTTCTAAAAATAATTCTATTTTATTATTCAGTGTTTTCTAAAATAATGTATCCTATAGCTGTTGAAATGTATTATATAAAATTGTTTGAATTTTATGCTAATAAAAGTTATTTTTACACACTCCTAAAATGTTTCATAAGCTGAATGTTTTAAAATATTTTCCGTTTATTGAATGCTTCAATTCTAAAAAGAAATATTTACATTTTTTTCATTATTTTAGAGACGATATAACCTACTTTGAAACTCGGAAAACCATTTTGCCTATTAAAATAGGAAAACAATATATCTCTAATGTTATAGGGTTTGGTATATCTTACCTACTGATTATGTCAAACTAACATTCAGTCTTATAAAAATAAAAGAATCAGAAGAATGAAAATTTTACTAAAGTTTTACTTTTTTTCTTCGCTAATTATATAGTGTGAAAAATATTTTAAATATGTAATAAAAAGTACTTAAAATAGTAAGTGTTTAACCACCTGTATTTTTAATGAACACATTTTAACTTAGGAATAATTAAATTACATTTAATGAAAATAAGACTAATATAATACTTTTGAAAAAATTAATTATGAAATGAATAACATGTTTTGCACAGGCAACATAATTTTAAATATATTAGAATGCTTTAAAAAATTTAGTTCAAAATTGTATCTTTAAATTTTTGAAAACTCTGAATAATACGGAAGATTGATTATTTTAAAAATTCCCCGTGCTTTACTTTCAACAAAATTTCATTATTTTTCTGGTTGTAACGCTACAGTTACATTTATTCTTAACTGCTGTTTATCTATGGAATTAGTTCTTAAAATTGATTCTGTAAAAGTACCAACAATAATAGGCCACAAGCACTTCCAACCTCTTTGAACACTGGTCTACATAAATGCATACTAAAAATGGTGCAATATTGAGTACAATTAATGGTCTATAAAAATACAGCAATTAAAATTTTAATTTTCAAATATCTCCTGTTTAATGCAGAATGACTCTGTAAAAGTACCAACAAACTAACAACAATAATAGGCCATAAGCATTTCCAAATTCTTTGTACACTGTCCTGCTTAAATGCATAATAAATATGGTGTAATATTGGGTACAATTAATTTTCTATAAAAATACAGCAATTAAAAATTTAATTTTCAAATATTTCCTGTTTAATCTAGAATACCGTATAATCTAAGAAAAGCAATTAAACTATAATACAAATAACAGTATTTTTTATTTAAGGAATTAGTTCTTAAAACTGATTCTGTAAAAGTATCAACAAAGTACCAATAATAATAGGCCATAAGCACTTCCAACCTCTTTTTAGACTGTCCTACATAAATAGATAATAAAAATGGTGTAATATTGGTTACAATTAATGGTCTACAAAAATACAGCAATTAAAATTTTTAATTTTAAATATTTCCTGTTTAATCAAGATTGCCGTATAATCTAAGAAAAGCTGTAAAACTATAATATTAATAACAGTATTATTTATTTAAGAAATTAGTTCTTAAATCTGATTCTGTAAAAGTACCGATAATAATAGGCCACAAGCACTTCCAATCTCTTTGTACACTGTCCTACATAAATACATAATATAAATGGTGTAATATTGGTTACAATTAATGGTCTACAAAAATACAGCAATTAAAATTTTAATTTTCAAATATTTCCTGTTTAATCTAGAATGCCGTATAATTTAGGAAAATCTATAAAACTATTATATGAATAACAGTATTATTAAAGAATTAGTTCTTAAAACTGATTCTGTAAACGTACCAACAAAGTACAAACAATAATAGGCCATAAGCATTTCCAACCTCTTTGTACACTGTCCCACATAAATGCATAATAAAAATGGTGTAATATTGGTTCCAATTAATGGTCTACAAAAACACAGCAATTAAAATTTTAATTTTCAAATATATACTGTTTAATCTAGAATGCCGTAAAATTTATTAAAATCTATAAAACTATTATATGAATAACAGTATTATTAAAGAATTAGTTCTTAAAACTGATTCTGTAAACGTACCAAAAAAGTAGAAACAATAATAGGCTATAAGCATTTCCAACCTGTTTCTACACAGTCCTACATAAATACATAATATAAATGGTGTAATATTGGTTACAATTAATGGCCTACAAAAATACAGCAATTAAAATTTTAAATTTCAAATATTTCCTGTTTAATCTAGAATGCCGTATAATCTAAGAAAAGCAATAAAATCTTAATATGAATAACAATATTAAATGTCATTTTTACTGACAAAGATTAAATTTATAGATATAAAAATATAGTAATTAAAAATAGAAATTGAATATTTGTAGAATTTACTCATAAACGTTAGAATATAATATATTTCCAACTAAAATTAAGTTAATTAACTAATTTTCATTAAATTGCGTTACGTCATTGTATCTTTTTGCTTTGCATATAAATATAGGCAAATTAATTTTCGACGTCACTGAAATGTTTCAAGATATTAAAATTAAAAATCGTCTACTTTTTATTCTTGAATACTACTAATAAAATATTTTGCCCATGAATTAAAATTTTGTATCAGTGTAACAATTTCTGAAATGTTAAATATTGATATAAAATTTATTAGTCTTATTCAAATATGGAAAATAAATTTGTATGATGTATTAAGGTGAAATATTCTCATGTGTTCAGTAATGAATAAATTTAATGCATATCCAAAGGCATGTTTCATAAATAATCATTCATTAGTTAAACTGCGTTTTGTTGTTTTTACTTGCTTTTTGCTTAAGCAAAATCAAATTTATTCTAAATACCCCTTAGATGTTGCAAAAAATCAATAAAAATATTGTTTTATTTTTTATGTTTAAACGTATAAAAACTACCTTAATATTTTTTGACTGTGTAATTTCTTTCGCAACATTACCTTTTGGACCTAAATCATTACATCTTTGTAAATACAAAAGAAATTTATTAACTGTAAGATGCATTATTCATAGGTATTTAGATTAAATATATGTATAATATATTTGTAACTTGTATATGTTTTGATTAATCATTTATCATTTAAATAACGTTCTTATTTGTTTGAATTACATGTAAATAAAATAAATATCATGTCTGTACCTAGGAAATATTTCTGAATCTTAGAAACAAAACTGGTATTTAATTTCTAATCTATTCATTCAATTTTTTTTATATTTGTTTTTCTTGGGACAATGTACATTCTTATCAAAATGTTTAATACGGAAATAAAATCATTCTTCTTATTCAAATATAAAAGAATATATTTATGAAGTGTTCAGGTGCATAATTATTTAATATTAAATAAATGTATGATATATTTATAACTATAAGTATGTTTTTTTTCAATTAATCCTTGATGAAATGAACTAATTTTATTTATTAGCATATAAAGTAAATAAAAGTAAATTTTATTCAAATATCCCAAATATATTGCAAGAAGTTGCAATTAATAGGGTTTATTTTATTTTGGCTCATTAAATATCCGTAAGATTTATTTTTTTAGATATGTTCCTTTTTCTGATCGTGTAACATCTTTTCAAGATTTAATGTTAAAATAAAATCATTACTCCTATTCAAATTTGTAATAAACATATATTCATAAGGTGTTAGAGTGCTTTGTACGTAAGGGATCAAATAGAAATACATGTATATAATAAAATTCTCACTAAAAGTATGTTTTTTAATTATTTATTCATTTAGTAATTTGCAGTATTTGTATTTGCTTATATTTTATGTAAGTAAAATTGCTTATAAAGAATCATTATAGCATCTCACAAATGTTCTATAATATTTTATGTCAATGAATACTAGAAAAAACTTTTTATCCACCTATTCCTTTTATGTAACATGTAAATGTCTTTTGAAATGATAAATTTTGTGTCTTGTCAAACAGGAAAGTAATGGGTGTATCAGAGGTTTAGGTACATGATACATTAGCTCTTACATGAAATTCCATGTGTATATTAAATTTCTATCAAAAGTTATATTCTTTAATTAATTAGTTATTAGTGACGTGCAGTATTTATATTTGTTTTCATTTCATGTAACTAAATGTAAATATATTTTAGCATGTCTGAAAGCCTATAGTATGTTATAAAATATATTATGTTACATTATTGAATAATTACAAATATTTGTGTGTGCATATTCTTATTTTTTTATATTAATTACATGTAGTCTTTGTATTTGTTTACATTTGCATGTAAGTCAAAGTTTTCTCTAAAGAAGCGTTATAGTATCTCATAAAAGTTTTATAATATTTTATGTCAATGAATGCTTATAAAACTTTTGAAATGGTGAATATTCAAATACAACCGTTATTCCTGTTCAAATATGAAAGGAATATACTTATGAAATGAGATGGGTTAGTCAAACGCATTTAGTAATAAGTAAATGTGTGATATAATTTAAAATAATTATAATAAATTCCGAATTACTCCTTCATTAAATTTATTTTATTATTTGTATTAGTATTACATGCAAAAAAAATAAATTTATTCTCTATAGTTCTTGACATGTTGCATTAATAAAGCATTATCATGTTATTTTTTATCTGTATATCATTTTACTTACCTCCTTGTTATTTTTTGTTTGTGTAAATTCGTTTAAAATATTATATAGCGATATAAAATCCTTAATCGTATTTAAATATAAAAAGAATATATTCATAAAGTGCTAAGAGATGCATCGTTCGTAAGCATTAAGATATAAATTAATTCATCAACTGTATTTCCTTGCATTTCATGCAAATAAATGTGTTTTCGATAAACCTGAAATGTTGCATGATGTTACGTTTAAAAATTATTAATATATTGTTTTTTCTCTTTAAATATGTGTAAAAATAGTTTTATAAGTTTGTTCCTTTTTTTGTTTATATCTTTCATAACAGATATATATATATATATATATATATATATATATATATATATATATATATATATATATATATATATATATATATATATATATATATATATATATATATATATATATAATATATATATATATATATATATATATATATATATATATATATATATATATATATATATATATATATATATATATATATATATATATATATATATATATATATATATATATATATATATATATATATATATATATATATATATATATATATATATAAATATATATATATATATATATATATATATATATATATATATATATATATATGTATATATATGTATATATATATATATTATATATATATATATATATATATATATATATATATATATATATATATATATATATATATATATATATATATATATATATATATATATAATATATATATATATATATATATATATATATATATATATATATATATATATATTATATATATATATATATATATATATATATATATATATATATATATATATATATATATATATATATATATATATATATATATATATATATATATATATATATATATATTTATTTATTTATTTATTTATTTATATGCAGAGAGAGAGATAGAGAGAGAGATAAAATCCATACTCTTATTCAAATATAAAAGGAATATACTAATGAAATCCTAATCTGCATTGTTTATGAATATTCAGATATACATGAATTCCATTAACTGTATTTGTTTTCATTTCATGCAAATACAAATAAATCTCCTTCCTCAAGGCCTGAATGTTTGCTTGATATTTTATTTAACAATCATTATCATTTTTATATACTTATTTTGTTTTTTATACATGTAAGATATTACTTCCATATTCATTGATTATGTTTGTGTATTTTGAAAAGTTAAATAGTGACAGAAAATCCTTATTCCTATTGAAATATAAAAAGAATATATTTAAAATGGGATAAAGTAAATTGTTCATAAATGTTAAGATATAAAAAAATATGTATTTAATTTTTATCTATACGTATGTTTTTTAATGAATTATTCACTAAATGATTTCATTGATTTGTATTTGTTTCTATTTTATATAAGTAAAAGTAAATATATTTCCAACACATTTTAAATATGTAAAAAATGCATTAATTTATATATTTAAATACGCATCAATAATTGTGTTTGCGTATTGCTTTTCTGAAATTATATAATCCTTTCAAAACACTACACTTTGAAATAAGTTCAATACCCTTATTCAAATGTAAAAGAAATATATTTATCAAGTGTTGAGATTTCTTATGCACAAGTGTTACGAAAAGTGTACAAAAAGTGTACAAACGTGTTCATAAAATTTCTATATAAACGCATGTTTGTCAATTAAACTATTCATTCATTGATTTTATTTATGAACATTTTGTGTAGGTAAAAATAAGCAAACTTATTTTCTAATCTTTTGAAATATTCTACTGTCTGACAAAAAATTACTTTTTTTATTTTCTAAAATTTATAACGACTTCCCTACCTGATTATATCTTTTTTTTGCCGCAGAACCTAATTTTGAAAAGCTAAATTTTGAAAAAAAATCATTACTTCTCTTTAAATATGAAATGAATACATTTATGAAGTGTTAAAGTGCATTATTCATAAGAGTTCAGAAATAAATAAATGCATAATATTTATAACTATAGGTATGTTTCTTAATTGATCAGTGTGAATCAAGCTCATGCAATTGTAATGGCTTGATTCCCAGGAGAAATTAATCCTGCTCTTAAATATTCATTCATAAGGGTATGCCTTTACCTATTTCTTATTAACTTAGAAATGCAGTCATAGCCGGAAGGTTATAAATTAAAAGCAACCTCTGTTTTCTTTTCAGTGTTTTTCTTAAGACATTTTCTCTATCCTTTTAGCCGATGTTGTTGGAGATTCAGCATTACTTCTTTGATTATCTCTTTCATTATTCTAAAAGCTTTTTTGCTTAATTGATAGTGTTTATTAAATTAACAGAGTTGTACTTCTATTCCAGTTAAGTTAATGATATTTTGTCTTTTTCTCACACATTAACCAAAAGAGTTCTTAGCATTGTTCATTAAAAACATTTACAATTACCCGGAAATACGTTGACTATTCCGTGATAAGATATTTTTGCTAATACTTGCAATGACATTACTTAAAACAATAGTCATGTTAATCTGAAAATATTCCTTTATAATACACTTTCTTTTGAAAAGTATTAAATTTTATCGAGTTATAAGATAAAAGAAAGGAAATTTATTAATTGATACTGCTTATTAAATTAACAGAATTATTTTTATCACTGAATGTTTAATGACATTTTGTTTTTCTAGCATATTAATCAATGAATTTCTTAGAATTGTTCATTAAAACTATTTAGATGTACCTTGAAAAATACATTAACAATTTCATTATTAAATATTTTTGTTAAGATTAAAATTGACATAAGTTTTAAAAAATATAATAGATATCATCTATATCTGAAATATCTAAAATAAATGTCCTTTTTAAATGTATTAAATATTCTAAAAAATTAAGGAAAAAAAGAGAGTTATTCCGAATGTTCTTATCATTATACGCTTATATTAACTTATTACATTCTATTAATGACTTTAGATATGAGTATATTTTTTGAGATTGTAATTAGGTTTTTATAAACAATTATCTTTCTTTTCTCGTATATATGAATAATTATGCTCTTGAATATTAAAATTAACTTTTTATTCCTATTAATTAAAAATCAACTTATTTTGTGATACATTTAATTAAAAACAACTTTTTCTGCCTTTTGAAGCAAAAAACTAGTAAAAATGCTGATGAAATCTTAAGGTAGTTATTTATTTTTCTATTATATTATTTTATGTACATAGTCTTATGTATTGGTTTCGTTTTGGTTTGGGGAGGCGTATTTCATGTTGGGTTGTCCAAGGAATACATATATACACACATATATTATATGTGTGTATATATTTATGTATGCATATATATACACTGAAGAGCCAAAAAACTGGCTTAAACATGCGTATTACAATAAAGAGATAAGAAACCAATCAGAATACGGCACTGTGAATGACCAGGTCTATATATGAAAACAAGTGTCTGGTACATTTGTTATATCGGTTAATCCTAAGTTATCAAGATTTAAGTGAGTTTGAACTTGGTGTTATAGTCGGAGCACGAAAGATGGGACATAGCTTCTCCGAGGTAACGATGAAGTTCGGATTTTTCGTTACGATTATTTCACGAGTGTACCGTTAATATCGAGAATCTGATAAAATATCAAATCTCCGACATCGCTGTGGGCTGAAAAATATATTGTAAGAACGGGACAAACGACGAATGGGGTAGTGCAACCTTTCTGTAAATTGCTGCAGATTTCAATTCTGAGCCATCAACAAGTATCAGCATGTGAACCCATCAACAGAACATCATTGATATAAAGCCTAAACCAGTTATCACCGACATTGGATATTTGATAACTGGAAACACGCTGTCTGGTCAGTCGATATCGTTTCATATTGCATTTAGCGGACGGAGGTTTACGGGTATGGATACAACATCATAAATCCATGGACTCTGCATGTCAACAGGGGACTGATGAAACTGGTTTTGGCTCTATAATGGTATGGAGTGTGTGCAGGTAGAGTGATATGGGACCCCTGATACATCTAGATACTACTATGATAGGTGACACATACGTAAGCATCCTGTCTGATTACCTACACCTCGTTAACCTCTTTTGTGCACTCCGATGGACTCGGGGAATTCCAGTAGAACAATGGGACCAAGCTGCACAGAGGTTTCCAGGACACTCTACTGACTTAAAAGATTTCCGCATGCCACCAAAACCACAGACATGAACATTATTCAGTATATCGGGGATGCCTTGAAACGTGATGTATAGAAGAGATCACCACCACATTATACTATTAGGGATTTATGGACATCCCTGCAGGATTCCCCACGGTGTCAATTACCTACAGAGCTAATTCAGAAAGTAGTCCAGTCCATGCTACTACTTCATTTCTGCGTCCTTGCAAGGTTCATACATAATATTAGACACATGCACCAGATTTTTTTTGCCACTTCAGTATATATATATATATATATATATATATATATATATATATATATATATATATATATATATATATATATATATATATATATATATATATATATATATATATATATATATATATATATATATATATATATATATATATATATATATATGTATGTATGTATGTATGTATGTATGTATGTATATATATAAGCTTGTTTCCTATTACAAAGTGTAGTTTAAACCAATAAATGTAATAAAAATAAAAGTTATACATAAGGTCTTTCTCTGTTTATATATATATATATATATATATATATATATATATATACTGTCTACCAAGAAGTATTTGGACACCTGTGGTAGAAAATAAAAACTAACTTTATTGAAAATCAATAGTTCGTAGAGCCTCTACGAGAAGCAATTACAGAGTGAACACATCGGGCCATACTTTCCACAAGTCTTTGTATTACAGCTAGTGGTATTCTTTTCCACTCTGCTTGGAGTAGACATATAAGGTCTTTCGACGGGTAGTGCACCACTTAATTGGGCGATCCAACTCGTCCCAGAGGTTCTTGATAGATTTCAGGTGTAAGCTCTGGTCAGGCCAGTACACTCAACGAACTCCATTGGCACCATACCAAGCCTTGGTCAATCTCGAAATATAACAACTGGCATTGTCGTCCTTAAGGTAACAGGGGTCTAACTCGTAAAACTACCACAACATAGGAAGTACATTGTCATCCAATACAGTGCTGTAGGCAGCAGGTTTGAGCTTACCATAAATGGGGACCAAGGGTTCCAGTTCATACCAGGAGAAACACCACCAGACCATAATTTCACTTCCGCCGAAATTGAATGTTTGCACAATGCATTCTGGCAGGAGACGTTCTCCCTGCTGACGCCAGTTCCAGATCCGATCATCCGAACGGTAAAGGGTAAACTTCTATTCGTCGCTCCAAAGAACTCATTTCCACTGATCTGCCGTCCAATTTCGATGTGCTTTGTATCATATTACAGCGCAGTTGGACTTTGTGATCAAAGGCTTATGGGCTGCAGCACGACCATGAAACCCAAGAAAATGTGCTTCCTTACGGATAGTATTCATTGAAACAATACACCCGGATACCTGTTGAAACTCCTCGTGGATGAGGGTCAACGGTTGGGTGCGGTTCTTCCGAATTTCTGTGGACAGCACTTGTCAGTCTCTATCTCCCAGTTTCGTTAATTTGCCGACTCGGGACACATTCCAACAATCACCGCTCTCCTTCAATTTCTTAATCACATAGGCCATTGCAATTTTGGGTACTTCAGTTTGCTAGATATGTTCCTTAAGGATCGGCCACATTTGTGATACCTGAAAATTATACCTTTCTCGAAATCAAAGAACTCCGAACTGCGCGGCATCTTGCATGCGACTAATAGCGATACTGTATCCTACACGATGTATACCGGCTGAGGCCGTGACGAACCTCAGGACCGCAGATATCGTCATTTGCATAGGTGTCCAAATACTTATAGGTAGACAGTGTGTGTATGTATATATATATATATATATATATATATATATATATGTATGTATATATATATATATATATATATATATAGGTATATATATGTATGTATATATATATAGGTATATATATGTATGTATATATATATATATATATATATATGTATGTATATATATATATATATGTATATATATATAATATATATATATGTATATATATATATATATATATATATATATATATATATATATATATATATATATATATATATATATATATATATATATATATATATATTAATTATAGCATACAAAACATTAATTCTAGTTTGAAGAATAGTTTTTCTAATTTTAGTTTTTAATATGACCCAAAATCTGTGTATCCGTTATTGAATTCCTGAATAAATTGAATGAATAACAAACTATTTTTCATATTAGAAAATAACTCTGCTATTTATTTTAAATAAAACTGATCGGTTCTAAAATTTTCGGGAACATATATTATAATTGTACATTTATTCATCAATAACCATTTTTTGTTTTCTTAGTACAATTTGTTTTCTATTTTAACATATGTCTAAAGTATATATATATATATATATATATATATATATATATATATATATATATATATATATATATATATATATATATATATATATATATATATATATATATATATATATATATATATATATATATATATATATATATATATATATATATATATATATATATATATATATAATATATATATATATATATATATATATAATATATATATATATATATATATATATATATATATATATATATATATATATATATATATATATATATATATGTATATGTATATGTATATGTATATGTATATATATATATATATATATATATATATATATATATATATATATATATATATATATATATATATATATATATATATATATATATATATATATGTATATGTATATGTATATGTATATGTATATGTATATATATATATATGTATCTATCTATATATATATATATATATATATATATATATATGTATATGTATATGTATATGTATTTATCTATCTATGTATCTATCTATATATATATATATATATATATATATATATATATTATATATATATATATATATATATATATATATATATATATATATATATATATATATATATATATATATATATATATATATATATATATATATATATATATATATATATATATATATATATATATATATATATATATATATATATATATATATATATATATATATATATATATATATATATATATATATATATATATATATATATATATATATATAATATATATATATATATATATATATATATATATATATATATATATATGTGTGTGTGTGTGTATATATGTGTGTGTGTTGTATGCCTTAGATGGTAGCAATATTATTATTGCACTTGATTGTATTTAACTAAATTTCATCAGAAGAAATTTAAGGAATAGATGAAAACCAGATATTTTGTACTATATATGTGTGAAATATACCCATACTTCTCTTATATAATTTTGTAACCAATACTACAGGACAACTTATTAAAAAAGTCCTAGGATATATATTAAAATTTTAAATATCTGTCGTCGTTATATTAAAATGTATTTCCCCCTCTTTTTAAAACTAGTTTATGTAAAAGGGTTAGTTCCTTATATTAAAAAATATAACGTTTAAAACTGTTTAGAAATTAATTAATAACACAGAAGAGCTAAAATAAGTGACCACAAGGATTCTGCTCTTTATTCTATAAAAACCAAATGAATACTTAATTTAATGAATACTTAAAATTTATAATAAACTTTTTCAACCTTATATATGTTTTTCAATAAATAAGAAATGTTTTTAAATATATTTCCAACAGTCGGATAAATCTTAGACAAAAGTTAAAATCATTTCTAGCTATTTATGATATTATAGATATCATTTTCTTCCATTCTGGCATATTGGTAATTCCTTAACTTCAAAATCTCCAAAACTTCACTTAAATATGTGCTTAAATCACCAAAAATGCACAAAAGAAATCACCAAAATATTTAATTTTTTCTAATTTTCTAATTTATATGTCTAAATTATACATGCACACACACACACACACACACACACACATATATATATATATATATATATATATATATATATATATATATATATATATATATATATATATATATATATATATATATATATATATATATATATATATATATATATATATATATATATATATTATAGCATACAAAACATTAATTCTAGTCTGAAGAATAGTCTTTCTAAGTTTAGTTATTAACATGCCCCCAAATCTGTGTATTTGTTATTGAATTCCTGAATAAATTGAATGAATAACAAACTATTTTTCATATTAGAAAATAACTCTGCTATTTATTTTAAATAAAACTGCTCAGTCCTAAAATTAATAAACTTTCGGGAACATATATGATAATTGTACATTTATTCATCAATAACTATTTATTGTTTTCTTAGTACAGTTTTTTTTCTTAACACTTTTACACTAGTACATTTAATTTTCCCAGTACTAATTATTAGTATTTTGCAAAATATAAATACATTTTTATGTTTTTTTGAAACACTCTTTTTTAATTTCACGTTATTAAAATCATATCTCAGTTTGTGATGTAATTCCACTTTAATTTATCCTACAAATGTATTAGTTGATTACAAAATACATCTCTAGATATTATAAACTATTTGTTAATATGTTTTCATTTTATGTTCTGTATATTTCTGCTTCTTCATGAATTTACAAAACGTTTTCATTCATGTTAGTATAATTCCAATTTTCAAATGTTCCTAAACTTATAAGATATTTTATTTGTATGAATTCATGAGAATAAGTCAAAATTTTCATTAATTTTCCAAGTATGTAGAAAAAATATATGAAAGATAACATAATCGAAAGTTTTCGGATCTTTTAATGATAATAATTTTCTTTGATATACATATTCTAATATTCCATCTGCTTCTACTCAAAATGATAATACACAATTGTAAAGTGAAAACGTATATTAAAATTTTCAGAGTAATAATGGTTTACTTCTTACTTGTATGTAATCACTCTTACATAATTACCTATTTCTATAATTTTTCGAGACATTTTGTTATAAAAGTAATACCTCAGTTTAAGATGTAGGATATGCATTTATTTATCATAAAGTGTTATTAGTTGAATGTAAAATAAATGTCTAGTTTATATAAATTGTTTGTCAATATATTTTAGTTTTCTTCACTTTATTTATCTGCCTATTTACAATATTATTAAATGCTTTCAATTAAGATACAGATATTCATAAACTTATGAAATATTTTTATTTGTACTAATTCATGAGACTAAGCCATTAACCAAACCAAATTTACTAGATATGTCCTGAAAAATTATGAACAATAACATAATTTTCTTGCTGACTTTTTAAAATAATATTTTCTGAATAAAAAATGTTCAAATATTTTATCTGAATCTACGCAAAATAATAACCCACACGTATAAAGTAAAGTGAATTTACTTTAAATGTGTTTAAGTACATTTAATCTTTCATAGTTATAATTATCTAGGCTTAAGTAAAATATTTTTATAAGTTTTCGATACCCGTTTTTTATTTTATATTACGGAAATAAAATCTCAGTTTATGATGTACAATGTACTTTTATTTATTATGTAGTGGTATTAGTTAAATAGAAAATACAGAAAATATATCTGTGGATATAATAAACTGTTTCTGAATATATTTTTATCTTATGGTCTTTATTTATATGCCCATTCAAGTGTTTATAAAACGAATTCATGTAATTTCCTGGAATTCCAAATCTCAAACATTCCTAAATTTATAAGATATTCTTCATTTGTAGTAATTAATGAGATTAATCCAAATATTTAACTAAATTTACCAGGTATGTTCTAAAAAATCATGCACAATAACATAATCGAAGTCTTTCTAATTTTCCTACAAATAATACTCTCCTTTGATAAATATATTCTCATTTTCCCTCTGCAACTCTAATAAAGGAAATATTTAAATGAAATTCTAGAAATTTCGTTCATTTTGAAAAGCTATTTTAAAAATGCGCTGCTTAGGAAAAATTCTCATTTTTAATCTTGACAGATTGCCAGTTAATGATAAAAGTTTTCTGAAAAATAAATCCTTTGTCTTAAATTAAATCGTGCAAAAAAAAGTCATGTAATGGACTTCACTTTGACAAAAGGAATTAAATTCGTTTACCTTACTGATGTAATTTTCCTATTTTCTTATATTCCTTGTGAGTTGTAATTTCAAATGAAATGATCCCGCAGAAACAAATACGCTTAAATCCTTGCATTATAACCTCAAGGTAACGACGAGTTTCGTTTAAAAACATTCTTTTGAAGTAATAACCTGTTCGTAATTTTCATTTTTTTTCAACCCAAGAAAAATGCTTTAACATGATTAAGCCTTTAAACATCAATTTATCGATTACGGCTAAAATACACAAAATTGCTATTCTCTGATAGGATGGCGCAAAATGCTTTGACATTTTTAAAATAAAGAAGAAATTCTTTTATTATACGGATGAACTAAAAAAATATCCTATTACTTGGAAAATACTTTAGCAAATGGATAGAGTTACGTATGACATAGTTAATAATGCCATTCAAATGATAAAGTGTGGATTTGATTTCATGATTAAAGAAAGTGGAAAAAAAGGCAGAACAACTGTACAGATTCATGTATGAACGTAATTTAAACATATTTTACAACTGGAATAAGGAAAGTGAAGTTATTTAAAATGATTAATGAGATTCCTATCGAAATAATATAATTTAGAATTACATCGTGGAGGAAATTTTCCTGATAGGGAAGACAATAATGCAGTAAAATTTGTGATAATATGATAATTCGATTTCTTCAAATGTCTTTGACAGTTACATTAAATGAAAATTAAATAGCGAAATTAGAGAACAATAGTTACGAGAGATAATATTAGGAGAATATGCACTGAAATATGTATTTCAATGTAATGCTTGTAGTAATAATGTCATTTCTAAATCAAAATTAATAATTTACATTGTTTGATAATTGTTGAATTGTTTCTGATTGTTAATAAGCGTTAATTTGTTTAAATTACAGATTAGAAATGTAGATATCCCCTTTGTGTATGTCGATAATCTACTATTTCATTTGTATTTCCATTTAATAGATTCCATTGTAATCTGCTAAGATAATAAAACAATTTCTATAATTGAAATATGACTTTAATGTTATTAAACTTTTGCATAAAATGTATCTTAAACATTAAAATTGGTATTTACTTTTCACCTTTAGATTTGAAAATGCTGTATTATTTCAGTTTAATAATAATATTATCTAATTCACTTCTGTTTTGATTTTGCCGTAATAGGAATTGGTTTGTTTCATTACCAAAGCCCTTAGGTTTGACATATGACATTGTTAAGTTTATTTAAAGCCAAATGAAATATAATTTAAGAAGAAAAAAAAACCTGAGCACTACTTTTTTTAAAGTATTCACATTTATACTGTATTCTGAATATCAGCAAAAATAATGACGTTATAAGATACACAAGGCACTGGAATCTGATATTAGGTATTATATAATCATTTTTGATTAAAATGCAATACATTTCATTAATATTGATTCATCTAATAAAATTCTTTAAATATTTTTCTTTTGTACTGTATATCCTCCAATTTCGTTTTTAACTATATGTTTATCATTTATATAAAGACAATATTGTGTATAGATTTTTACTTATATACAATTTAAAAAAATATATTCAAGCTTGTATATATATTTATTTATTTATCTATTTTCACAAAAATTAACTATACATAAGCAAGTGACTTTTTTTTAAAACAAAGAATACATAATTTTTCGGCCCTCGTGTAGTAAAACAGTAGATTACAGTGCTATCAATTAACTACATCGAGTATAATGACAAACATATTGGTGTGCAATGTGTAAATATTTAAGATAGTCTGAGGCAAAATAAATGCTCCAGGATGATTTTGTAATAACCTTTCTGAATATTAGATATTATATAATCATTCTTGATTATGATAAAATACATTTCATTGATATTGATTCATCTGATGACATTCTTTAAATAATTTTCTTTTGTACTGCATATCCTCTGATTGATTTCATTTTTAACTCTATGTTTAACATTTATATAGAGACAATATTGTGTATAGATTTTTACTTACCTTATATACAATTTAAAAAAATATATTCAAACTTGTATATATATTTATTTATTTATCTATTTTCACGAAAATTAATTATGCATAAGCAAGTGACTTTCTCTTTGAAACAAAGCATACATAATTCTTCAGCCCTCGTGTAGTAAAACAGTGCTACCGATTAACTATACCAAATATAATGAAAACATATTTGTATGCAATGTGTAAATATTTAAGATAGCCTGAAGCAAAATAAATGCTCCAGGATGACTCTGCAATAACCTCTCTGATTATTAGGTATTATATAATCATTCTTGATTAAGATGAAATACATTTCATTTATAGTGATTCATCTAATAACATCCTTTAATTATTTTTCTTTTGTACTGCATATTCTCTTATTGATTCCGTTTTTAACTATATGTTTAACATTTATATAGAGACAATATTGTGTATAGATTTTCACACACACACACACACACACACACACACACACATATATATATATATATATATATATATATATATATATATATATATATATATATATATATATATATATATATATATATATAACTTATTTATCTATTTTCACGATAATAAACTATATCTAAACCAGTAACTTTCTGTTTAAAACAAACCATACATAATTTTTCGGCCCCAGTGTAGTAAAACATTAGTCTACCTATTAACTATACCGAGTGTAATGACAAACATATTGTTATGCAGTGTGTAAATATTTAAGATAGCCTGAGGCAAAATAAATGCACTAGGATGATTTTGCTATAACCTGTATGGTATTAAAAAATACTAAAAATTCATTTAATTTTAAAAATAATATACACTAAAGGCAGAATTTTTTAAAATAAATTAATCTTTATTTTCTAAAAATGTATCAGATTATACTTAGACATACTCTACACTAAAGAAAGGAACAAAAGAAAAATAAGAAACCTTAATTTTTTTGTCAAATTCTGATAGTTTAAAGGGTTTTTTCTTCCCTTAGGAAGGATGATTTGTTGAAATTAACCTTCGTGTCGCAAACAATGACCATGAGGCTAATAAAACTCTTTTGATTTTTCTGAAATATTTTCCCACGTGGGAGTATTAATCTGTAATAGAATGATTACACTTGCAATTTGAAAGTTTGGTGGATTAAAGTGGTAACCAAACAAGAACTGTTCTTTGATAAATTTTGTATTACATTCAAAATAGCGATATCGAATAAAATGTAGAAATAAATGTTATATTCTACTTGCAGAAATATTTAAACAGATTACTTTGATTTTTATAATAAAATAAATCAAAATTATATTTAATCAATTTTAATTTAAAATAGTGTTTTTTAAAGTAATTACACTGTTATTTTTATTAAACATTTTAGTCAGAAATTGCATAATGAGATATATTTTATACTTTTCTAATTATTTGCAAGCAGTATTTACTTTTTACTTTACAAACTATGTTTTAAATTGTTATAAATAGTATTTAATATTTTTCAGTTCTTTTTCTTCCAGAAATGCATAAAATCGATAGAAAGCTTAATTATGTAGGCACTCTAAGATTTTTATTTTCTTTAAGTTACTATCGTTTTTCAATTAAGTCAGTCGTATCTCTAATAGAAATGCTCATCCATTCACTTTTCTAATATAAATTGCCAATAGAAATTGAAATACTGAGACATGAATTCATATTAAATCAATTTATTCGACCTTAATCTCAAATTCATGAAATCTTGACTTTGAAATACATGGAATGTTTAAATAAATTAATTTATAAAATTACTAATTTATATTTTGGAAATACTTATTAGCCATTTAAAGATTAAATTTGAATATATATGTGTAGTAATAACGAAATATTATATTTTCGATAAATAAAGGCAAGACTGGAAAGGAAATTATTCTATGAGAACTATAAAATTTTGAATCCTCAATAAACACTACTTCATTAAATATTATTGCTATAATGAAAGCTATTTCAGTAGTTTAAAATTAAAATTTATTTCTGTAATCATCACAAATTGGATTTGTAAAGTTTATTACAATTATTACGATAATTAAGTTTGAGAATTTATAGTATGTGTAAAAGTTTAGCTATACTATAAATTTAATAAATTTATACTATAAATTTAAATATAATAACATGTTTATATATTTTAAATTTTGTTAATAATTAGGAAGCATTAAAATGACTAAATATGTTATCCATTATAAATGATGTTAAATTAAAACTACCATATTTAATATGGTTTTGAAAAACAAAATGTGAATGAAAATTGATGATGATATGTTAATTTGTGTTTTAATATAAATAATTTTCCTTTTAGAATCGGGAAAAAGTTTTTTTTTCTGTTCGCTACGATAAATGAAAATTGAATTACATAATCTGAATAAAAATTATTATAGACAAATATGATAAAAGAAAAACATTTACTCTTCAATTTACACAGGAAAAATCTATCTGATTTTTATGAAGTTTTAAAAATTATAGATCAACCGAGAATGAACATCTCACATATAATTCTCTTTTTTTAGGAAAGTTAGAAAAAAAGTATTTAAAACTTTGTAAATTATTTCGACAGTTATTTTCCGTGAGTAAAGGAAATATAAAGTGTCATATAATTGTTAATCTTCAGTGAGAGTATGTATTGAATTGTTATGCTATGCAAATATAAAAGTATGGGTGGCTAGTTCCTGAAGAGAAATATTAATGCTATTTTACACTTTTTAATTTGTATTTTATGCTGCGTTTCTACAATAAATGTATAATTGAGTGTTGTATTAAAGTATAATTGACGAATACTTGTTGGTACATGACACAAATATTAATTTACTAGTTTCACTTGAAAAAAATATTAAATTGTCTGTATTTAAATACTTATAAGTTGTTATACGATTGAAACTCGATTTATAAGAATTAGAAATCTATTTTTTGTTTCCGTTTAACTAATAAATTAAATAGATATTTATCAGTCTAAGAGGTTTTAAAGGTTACATAGTATAGTAATGTATGTAAGACGTCTGTAAGAAATCTGTCAGAAATTGTGCATATGTTTGGATTATAAATAATAATTATAATTCTTTCAAGATATGAACAATAAAATTAAAAATCAAATCCCCTTTAATAATATTTAGTGTTTACTACAAATTATTGGGATTCTATCTTATACAGGAAATAGATAATTTAATATTTTTTAAATGTCTGAAAGTACATCTAAATTCCCCGTAATTAATTATGATCATTTGATATTTTGATTGTAAAATGAACACACTCTAACACATAGGCTAACTTGGTTACAAATATCTAAGCATTGATGGAAATTTTTTAGTTTGATTAATTAAGTTTATTCTGTAAACTTATTATGATAAATGCAATAATTAGCAAGTACAGCAAAAACCTATGAACTTCTCATTCTGGTGACAACTGATGTAATCGGTGTAATGTTAAGACGCAGATAAGTTTTTCTTAGTACGTACTTTTGTAATACCATTTTACGTCGTCTATGTTTAACAAAGAATATGTGTTTTTACACAGATTAGAGTACTCGGAATATTTTTATTCTCATTTGGGTCGGCTAGACAATCCCATATCATCATATAAAGCATAAACATTTTGCCTAGTTTAAATTCTGAATTTTTATTGAAATTAATTTCCTGTTCATTTTCAAATCGATACTTTTATTAGAAAATGGATTTACATTGAGTCATCAATATTTTGTCCTAGACATTAGCATCTTGTCGGCATATACAATAGCTGAGATTAGTTACTTAAATTTTTAATGCAATTAATTCTAAGAAATATAATTAAGTATTTTAAAATTGAAAGGATAAGTATCTTGAACTCTTTATTAAAATACTAATAAATTAAATAAGTTCTGCAGTAGAATAGTATTTAAAATTTTCATTTAATAACTTTCAAAACATTTAAATTAATCATTTGATAATCAAGGTATTAAATTTTCATTTATATCAAATTAGCTAGATAGTTTAAGAAAAACCTTTAAGCGGTAAATGTGTATCACCCATTGGATAAACTAAATTTAAATTAGATGATTTATTTGTTCAATGCTAACAAGTAATATAAACTGCTGATTTAGATGTATTTGTAAAGTCGGAAAGCCATATCAGTTAAAAAATTCGAGAATAAATATTTTAAAAACAATTTTTTAATGCTTTAAGTTCTATTTCATAATATGAGTATACAAAATTACCATAATTAACGTGTTGTTTAGAAGATCAAAATGCATAATTTAAATGATAAAATTTTGGCTATATATATTATATATATATATATATATATATATATATATATATATATATATATATATAATATATATAGCCAAAATTTTATCATTTAAATTATGCATTTTGATCTTCTAAACAACACGTTAATTATGGTAATTTTGTATACTCATATTATGAAATAGAACTTAAAGCATTAAAAAATTGTTTTTAAAATATTTATTCTCGAATTTTTTAACTGATATGGCTTTCCGACTTTACAAATACATCTAAATCAGCAGTTTATATTACTTGTTAGCATTGAACAAATAAATCATCTAATTTAAATTTAGTTTATCCAATGGCTGATACACATTTACCGCTTAAAGGTTTTTCTTAAACTATCTAGCTAATTTGATATAAATGAAAATTTAATACCTTGATTATCAAATGATTAATTTAAATGTTTTGAAAGTTATTAAATGAAAATTTTAAATACTATTCTACTGCAGAACTTATTTAATTTATTAGTATTTTAATAAAGAGTTCAAGATACTTATCCTTTCAATTTTAAAATACTTAATTATATTTCTTAGAATTAATTGCATTAAAAATTTAAGTAACTAATCTCAGCTATTGTATATGCCGACAAGATGCTAATGTCTAGGACAAAATATTGATGACTCAATGTAAATCCATTTTCTAATAAAAGTATCGATTTGAAAATGAACAGGAAATTAATTTCAATAAAAATTCAGAATTTAAACTAGGCAAAATGTTTATGCTTTATATGATGATATGGGATTGTCTAGCCGACCCATATATATATATATATATATATATATATATATATATATATATATATAAACATTCTTTAAACAATATATAATTTAAATGCGTTTATAGGTATGGAATAAATTCACTCTGTAAAACTGCGATTCTGTAAACTTTCTCTAACTGTAAAAAATCGAAATACTTTAGCTATGCACTAATAGACATTTTAGTGTCTCAATGAAGAAGAGTATAATAATTACAATTTAACAATCTAATAATTTTAAAAGATTTTAAATTAATCACTTAAGGTGTCAATGATATTTAATGCTTAAGCATGTTGTAGAAAAAATAAATCATGAAAATGTTTCATCTTCAATTTTATTTTTAAAAATGTTTAAACAATTGCACATGGTAATATGGCTGACAACTTGCTAGTATATCTACGCACATGTTATCTAAAGAAAATCTTGCTATAATATATATAAATATATATATATATATATTTATGTATATGTATATATAATTAAATAGTCTTTTCACATATCAAACAATGTGTACATAGTTATATTATGAACAAAATGGAAGAATTTTAGTGATAAGTTATGATAATGAATGAGCAGTTAATCATAAAACAAGTACATAAATATGCAAACAAACTTTTCTAATCTTGTTAAATAATAGTTCATATTTCCGTCATTTAATATATTTTGTACTTTACTAGTTCACAAGGAAAGCCTTTATATCGGTACATGTTTCATAGAAATTTAAAAACTGAATTTTATGTATAGTAATTCTTCAAAAAAATTATAAAAAAAGGAAAATAGGGAATTATCATTGTAAATAAGAATGTAGATTGTTATTTTAAATAAACCTATTTTTATTTTTAAAGTTATATATTAAAATTTTTATTTGCCCATACAAATCGATATTTTTTTAAATCAGGCTAAGTATATATGATTTAATTAAATATTGTTTGAATAATCTTATCAACGCGCAGTCAAATTATCAAACTGTACTGCAAAAAAAATCCCTTTTAAATAAATGAGTACATATTACTTCTAAGGTAATGTATACTGAAGAGATTAAAGAAACTAAAACTTACTTTAATTAAATTCGCATTTAAATTAATAATACAGACATTAATATATGTTTAATATTATAAGAGCATACATACTAAAATATTTAAATTAAAAATTCTTTTATGCTATAATGACTTCTGAGCAGTGAAACAATTTTATAACGCACAGAATCTTAAAAGAATATTTCCTTGGCGTTTCCTACACACTGATTTTCTAAAAATAATTAGATAGTTGTATGAAAAGCTAGAAACATTCGTGATACCTATTAAAAAGGCAATAGACAAATTTTCACTTAAAACATTTATTTATATCCAACTATATAGAAGTTATATAACAGTTTGAAAAGTTTGAAAAAAGATAAAATACTGCTAGTTCTCAATGAAAAAATATAATTTAAAAGTACTAATGCACCTTGAGAATATCAGATTTACATAAATGGTACTATCGTGTTATATCATAGTAAAATAATTAAATTTCTAGAATTTATTTATTTACGACAATTTTATTCATATAAATAAGATGAAATGAGATCTCATTTATCTTTATATCACACATTAAAGGGTTTTCATATTTTTTAAAGTAGTTATTGTGCATATTGAAAGTGTATCTGCTTCTAAATACCCTATGGTTTTAAATACTTAATGAAATTATGCAAAAAGAATACGATTTTTGTAATCTGTTTCAACTTTTAAAAAACTTATCAACCTTAATTATTTACAATGAAAAATTTGGATCACAGAATAAGGTGAAATTCGGAAAAGATATTTTATATCTTATCAGAGTATTTCAGATAACTTAATTTAAAATATACTCTTACTGCAATATAAATTCAGTCATCCAAAAACTTTTATGTATAGAATTAATTTCTTGTAAAGAAATATTTTTGACACTAGAAAATTCATTCAAATTTGCAAACTAATTAGAATAGGATGAAATTAAAACTAATTAGTCATTAAAAATAAACCTAAATATATTATCATTTTAATTAAATTGATTCATTATATATCATATAATAAATTAATAACATATTGGCGACAGGCAAATAAAGACAAATTATACATGTTTTTCAAACCTATTATTACTGCAAAATTGGAAAGGTTTACAAACATTTTTTCATGTTCACAAATAAAAAACATTTACTCAATATGTACTCCGCTTGATTTAATGACACCCTCCATTATCAGTCTGAAGTCTGCACAGGCCCACTGAAGTATGTAGCATTCCATAACGAGGATTGGGGGGGGGGGGGGGGGGGGGGGGGGGGGGGGGGGGGGGGGGGGGGGGGGGGGGGGGGGGGGGCCTGGACGTTTAATAACGGTTCTCAATGGTGCTACTTTTGGATATCTGGACTTGCTCATGACCCTTTCAATTGCATAGAAGTCACACATAGAAGTCTAAATTCTTCAAATCGGGGCTCTTTCATGTCGCCGTTTTCAATCAACAAATTTAGCTTCAGATAACATGTGTGGGCGACAGGTAACATGACAACAGGTACAATCGATATCGTGTAATCAAAAAATAGACTGATTTTGTCTCTGAGCGACTTTCATGAATATTTTGGCAATCTTAACTGTACGGTTATATCTATACTTCGGTTTAATATCTCGATTGTTTCAAGGTAATGATGGTTTAGTACATTCGTCAAACTACTAACCCGACATCTACCAGTTGTATTTAACAACGAGAATTCCAAATTGAGTTATGCCCTAATTTTGGCACCAACAACTGTAATCCTTACGAAGGGATAAAAAACACACACATATGCCACATTTCAAGGTTAGGATGGTTTAGTACATTCGTCAAACTATTAACCCGACATCTACCAGTTGTATTTAACAACGAGAATTCCAAATTGAGTTTTGCCCTAATTTTGGCACCACCAACTGTAATCCTTGAGAAGGGATAACAAAAAAAAAAAACCACACACATATGCCACATTTCAAGGTTAGGATGGTTTAGTACATTCGTCAAACTATTAACCCGACATCTACCAGTTGTATTTAACAACGAGAATTCCAAATTGAGTTTTTCCCTAATTTTGGCACCACCAACTGTAATCCTTGAGAAGGGATAACAAAAAAAAAAAAAAAACACACATATGCCACATTTCAAGGTTATGATGGTTTAGTACATTCGTCAAACTATTAACCCGACATCTACCAGTTGTATTTAACAACGAGTATTCCAAATTCAGTTTGCCCTAATTTTGGCACAAACAACTGTAATCCTTACGAAGGGATAACAAAAAACACACACATATGCCACACTTAGGCTTACGGAGGTAAAATACTGTAGCCGTTGGGCTATGTAGAAAGTATTTTATTTTCATAGATTATTTAATTTTTTAATGCTTCACCTTCACCTTGGGTGATACTCTGAGTAGAAAATGGTGAATGTAAATTGTAATATTTCACTTTCCTAGAAGAAAAGTTAAAAATTCTGCCTATCTGGAGAATTTCTAAAAGTCGCGATCTGACTTGTGCAACTTCCAGCTATAACTTTTGGCATTATTTTTGTTATTGACACCTTTGCCGAATTTAGAATTATTGTAAGATGTCGTATGGTGAAAGGTGACAAAAATTTACTTCAAAATAACGATTTTTTTATAAATTACTTAACAATAATCCCATTTAATATACAAAAATGCGTGTCTAAACGTAAATAATATGATTATCAATGAATTCAACTTGTTGATCCCAGCACATTAAAGTGGTGGAGTAAAAATGTGATTAGCACGCATTTTTTCTAATCGCGAAATTACATTGTTAACAGCTACTCAATTTCGAATGAAAATTGTAGGGATTTTATCATCTAGGAGAAAGTATTCCACTTTTAGTTCCAATTATTAAAGTTTTTTGTTATTGAATTTCATTGAAATATCTCACTTAAATTATATTTTCTTGTAGGAACAAATTAGATGAAACACTGATCTATAACTGATTCTTGTGCCGTGAAAACTAAGCAGTAATATCATTTTGTAACCAGGTGGTTATCTGAAATAAATATTACTGAAAAATACATGAGAAAGTGAATTATTCATTTCTACCCCATTAAGTGTTTACGTATTTTTGTAATTTATATTTAAAAAAGTAAATACGTTAAATAAAAATTCTATTATGTAAAAAGCAAATGTCTATGATGTAGGTTAATTGTCCGATATTTATTAGCAAAAATTAAAATAAATAAGCTGAAACATTATTTTTTTATTAAATTTCATAAACTTTGTAATATTTACACTTATAGTTTTTAGTTCTAAATTAAAATAAGTAAATTTTGATTTTTATCCTATAATGCATGTTATTTAGATATACATAGTATTAATAATTTTTGATATGAATCTTTTTGATTCTTTGAATTTTTCGTTTTAAGTGAGATTTAAACATTAGAGGACGCAGCTCAACTCTTTCAAAATATTGACTCGAAAAGTTTTTCGTCCTCTCACTTTAATTCCGAAAAAGAATTGGACTAGGGAACAAAACGAGTTTGTCATAGAGGACTACTGTTCCAAATATCACTCTATCGATCGAAACATGACGTTTTGTAGTAAAAATTGGATAACTTCATACACCTATGTTGTAAACAAGTGCTTTTTGTTGTACAACGTTGAGACTAGGGTTTATTGGTCCTGATATATTTGACCATAATGTGGTTGGAGTAAATTCTCCTTCAAATGTGAAAATGATCTGAATTTTTTTGCAAGGCTTGAAGATATTAATTTTGAAGATATATGGTTCAATCAGTATGAAACCGCTACACAGGCGTGTGGGAAACAATTAGTAGATCGTCCAATCTGCTAGAAAGTTGGTCTTCAAATTCCGGCTATCTCGCACAATATAGCCCCTTGAGGCTATTTTTTTTATCTGATATCTGAATTATTTAGTGCACTTAAGTCATTTACAGTTCTTTGCTCCAGTAAAACACCGTATTTTCCAAGAAATATCGAGCCTATCGGTATGTTGCAAAGATATGACAGAAAGTTTAGACTTCAGGTACATGAACGTATTATATTTAGAGGCCGTTACTTTTTGAAAAATTCTTAAAACTGAATAAAATAAAATTGTTACTTATATAAACTGAAGAAAACAAATAATTAGATAAATGTCTAAAACATCTTTTGTTTCACTGACCCTTCAAATCTGCAAGTTATTATACCGCAACTTACAATAAATCAGCTTTGCAAGGAGTAAAAAGTAAACATTTTAGACGACTTTTCCTTAAATGATGTAAAACCTGAAAAAAACGAATTTCCAGGGTATAATTTCTAATTTACAGATATAATTAAGAATTTAAAATGACAGTTGCAGACTTTAATCAAATCTGATTACTTTAAAAATTTTTATGTATTTCTGACCAGAAATTTGAAAAAAAAAGACTCTTCAAGTAAAATATCTCAAAGGTACGACCAGCAGATGTCGCTAAAACTTCTGGGATATGATTTATTAACATTTTAATTGAAAAGTATACCCGTCTAAAATTTGTTCTTTTTTAAAAAAAGAAGATTAACTGGTTACGAGGGTTTCATCTCACTGAATTGAAAATTTGATTTCCTTTTCTAACTAAACACTGCCTATATTTTTATTTTCTGGAATAACATATCCATTGCCCAAACTTTCGAGTTTAGGAAATACTTTTATGATTTCTGAGAAGCAGAAATGTTTTTGTAATAAAGTGCAGAATAAATATGAAACAGTTTGCCAAATCTCTTTAAATAAAGTCGGAAAAGTTCATTAATGATTCACATATGATGCATTAATTTCGATTAAATTTGTTTCGGTTTTGACGTATATGAAAAAATGTACTCAGAAATTAGCGTTGTATTCTCTCCCTGAAGAATTCTCAATACGTCTCGACAGGTCATTACTTTTAGTAATTAACTCTTATCATCCATATTAAAAATTCTAAACCAGAAATTTTTTTCTTATCCTACGGAAAAATAAGATTTGTCGAAATGAAAAATACATATGAACCTTTTAAGTAGATTAACCGATGAGACTGCGGCTAAGCTAATTAAATTACGAATATGTGGTAAAATAAATAGCGTAATTTAGGCAGGAATTAAACAGAATACTTAAACTATAAATTCCAAGTTGATATATAAAAAGACTGTTATGGAGGTTGAGTAAAAGTAAAATTTAGACTGTTACATAAAATGCAATAATTTAAATTTTATGTCTATAAATGAACCTTAAGTTTGGAGCATTGTTATGTAAACATGAGAAAAATTAATTCATCTGGGAACACTTAACATTTTATAAAATATTATTTAAGTTAACATAACATTTCATTGAATCACTTTATTGCGGAATTAACAATTTATCGTTAAGTATAATAAGTAATTATTATTTTAAGCAGAGACATTTCTTATTGTTTATGTCTTTAGTCAACAATCAAAAGTAGTTTTACAGTATGAATTATTATATTATATTTTATATTTTATTTGTTATTATATTTTTATAAATAAACCTACTGGTATTTCAAGGGGAGAGAATAAGATAAGGAATAAACGTTAAAAACCCTTATGTTTAAATTTAGGTCTCTACAATAAGTTTCAATTAAAACTGTTTAATTTCTAGACTTGAAATCTGTAAATTAATCAGCAATTAAAAATCTTGTTTATAAGAATGTTACATAGTAATAGTGAAGGTGTAATGGAAATATTTTATGGTATTTTTTATTCAAGTATCTAAATAAATGCAATATTAAATATACTAGTTATAACATTATTATATTAACAATTTTAATATACAACCAATATCCTCATTTCATAAACGAATCAAGAAATATTTTAATTTCAAAAAGGGAAATTGAATTGCTTAAATTAGAAAGTGGAATTATAACATGTTTATTTAAACCAATAAATTTTATATAATTCTTAAATTAAAAACTTATATATAATCTTCTTATATTATCTTTTCATAAACATTTAGAGATTAAGCTATTATTAATGTATAAAATATTTCCGAGAATTAATATTTTTCCGGAACGTAATTTTAGCTTTGTTTAGAGCACTACCGTTTAATGTTGTGCTCACAAGGACTAATGAGACCGAGCACTATTGCTTAAATCCGAGTTTGAACGGCTATGAACATTTATTCCCAACAGTGGTATTCGAACCCGCAAACTTCTGTACCAAAGAGCAGTGTTCTACAATTCGGTTATCGTTCGACGCATATAATTTTAGAGTTTTTCTGCAGTTAAAACGTAGTTGCATTTTCGGTTAGGTTCTCTAATAACAAGAAAATAAATATGGTACATATATCGTTTCCCCCATGCTCAAATATTAGGAAATTTTGAAGATGAATAATCTGAATATAATGCCGTTCAAAGTACTTTCTTTCATATTGTACTTAAAAAGCAGCGTACTTTTAAGATTTATTTTATCATAAAAATAATCATATATTTCAAATTTAAGTCAAAGTTCTCATAAAGATTGTGTAAAATGAAGCAAAATAAATTTTCAATCTTTGTTCTAAAACGGATTAAAAATGGTTATACTTTTATTTAAAGAATAACAATGTAATAGTTATATTTGACACAAACATGCTATTCGTCAAATAATAATAATATTAAGAAGACATTTGTTGCTAAAAATTATCAATTTAGAGTTTTAGCTACTGATTGTAATTGAGCTAAGAAACATTCTCAATTCAACAAATATTTTAATAAAAAAATAAATAATAAGTTACAGAAAACATAAAACTTAAACACAATTATCTCGCCGTCGAGATGAGAGCACGAAATTGTGCTTACATGTCGAGAGAGAGGAGAAGAACAGGTAGAATCTCACAGGATCTCACAGGAATATTTCACAGTACTCGCTGGGCCAGGCCCTCTAGTACTGGAGTAACTATTAGTGGTTATTCATCAAACTATGAATATGAGTTGGCATGACATACATAGTAACGTTAAATATGGGTATGTGGGAAATAGGAGAAATTGCTTGTGTTTAGGCGGAAAAAAAATACAACACAGTAGGTAACAATTAGATTAAACCAGCTGAAGATAAAATAGAGTTTGGAGTTTAAACATGATACGAGAAAGCTGGTCAGAATATAGTGCATGAATTAACACTTTATGAAGGTTACAACTAAAATTATTATTATTATTTAATTAAAATGATTAAGCACAGAATGTAGATAGATCTCCCAGATACTATGCAAGCACAGAACACTGTTGGGATTAAAAACCGAAAAACAGGCCAATAGAAATTTAAGAGACTGGACCAATGGCAATCTTAGGATATCACCCTCTAAGAGAGGATCCATAAGGCACTGCTGCAGCTAAGGCTAGCAGAGAAAGAAGAAGGGGGGTTATACACTAACTAGTAGGAAAGCAGGTAGAATCACAAGATAGATTGACACAGAACTGCCTGGGAATAACAATCTAGTTCTGCAATTCTACTGAGATTGGCAAAACAACATAATTGAAATGAATTGGCTCTAACATGTCAAAAGTATAAATAGGTAGAACACCAGTCCGCCGGCTTTTATACGGTCAAGGTAGGTGTTACCAGAATAGCCGATCACGTGACCGTAGGGAGAGAGAGTTTCAGTTGCAGTGGCTTTAGCCTAAATGGTGGCTCTACCAAAACGTTGGCTTCTGACGTCTGTGCGGTTATCGGAAACCGCCACAGAGTTATGGATCTTTTTACACATATACATTGAAGTGTAGCAAAATCAATCACATTTATAAAATAAGATATGATGTTTTTGCATAAAAAATTTAAAGTATGTCGTTAATATTTAAAATTTTAATTTCACATTCTTTTTCATTATTATTTATCTATTTTGATAATATCATAACTTAAAAACAACAAACTTTCTAGATATTATTCTTTTAACAAGTTACATAGTTGATAGGAAATGTTTTGACCTCTGAATCATATATCATCAAAAAAATTTCCCTAAACTTATACTGGGTTTAAGAACTAAATAAAATTAAAATTCTACTCTGATATCTAGATTCTATTTCATAAATATTAGGAATGTTTGGAAAACATTTCCCACAAGCTACTGTTGATATTATAATAAGAACCATATTAAAAATTAACACACTTTTCCCTTTAAAAATAACTTTTTCAAAACTATTATATTATTTAAAAAATATTACTCAATTTACCTAAAATATTAAAAAAAATAATTATTTTGAGTTAATAATTTCAAAAAGACTCAAATAATTACAAAAAAAGAATTGTGACGTCTGCAATTTCTTTAAGAGAATAAATAAGATTCTTCCTTTCCGTAAAGCTATTAAAATATGTTTAATTAAATTAATGAGGATGGCTCAAAATATTTATTTTACGAAATTTATCAAAAAGAAACAAGAATAATTTTACTCCTATATCTATTTTGGTATATATAATTTAGTATGTATCTCAATAATTATTAAAAATTAATTAGAGCGCTATGAAATACAGGGAAACTTAAATTACACTATTGCTTTTATACAAAATTTGTTTTGTAAATGTTAAATGTTACTACGTTCGGGCAAGGCGAGTGAAATCATTATAATTAAATCAATTAAAAATATTTTCCCGGAAACAAATTGGATATAACTGTATTGGGTTCTGGTAATATTATATGATGGAAAATGACCTGCATATGATGTAAACATTTTAAAAATAGTTGAAATATGTGTGAAAACTTTTGAATCTCTATCTCGAACTGATTTGAGATAACTTAGACATTCTACAATATATTATGTATGATTTTAAGGACACACTTGGTAAATATTTAATAAATTAAATAAAAATACTTATTCAGTTCCAAAATATTATCCTCTACTTGAACGATCTATTCATTCAATAAGCAAATAATAACATATATTTTTTGAGAAGTTTATGGTTTTGGTTTGGTTTAGAGGTTAAGGTCTACTGTTTTGCTCACAAGGGCTAATAAACCGGTTGGGTCTGGACCACCAGTGGAATGGAAAGGTTTATGAAAAACAATTATATATATATATATATATATATATATATATATATATATATATATATATATATATATATATATATATATATATATATATATATATATATATATATATATATATATATATATATATATATATATATATATATATATATATAATATATATATATATATATATATATATATATATATATATATATATATATATATATATATATATATATATATATACATATATATATATATATATATATATATATATATATATATATATATATATATATATATATATATATATACATATATATATATATATATATATATATATATATATATATATATATATATATATATATATATATATATATATATATATATATATATATATATATATATATATATATATATATATATATATATATATATATATATATAATATATATATATATATATATATATATATATATATAATATTATATATTATATATATATATATATATATATATATATATATATATATATATATATATATATATATATATAAATACAAATATATATATATATATATATATATATATATATATATATGAAACATAACTTGGCCTGCTATGCTTCGGGGAAGTAGCGTGGTCGAAACAAAGAAGGAGGTAAATATTCAGGGATAAGGTTTTATAACATCTTTATATGTCAGCGTGAACGCCCCCAGCCCCTCCCCCGCGCTCGCCCCCCCCCCGCTTCCCTCCTCCCGCCCCGCCCCCCCCCCCCCCCCTCCCCCCCCCCCCCCCCCCCCCCCCCCCCCCTCCCCCCCCCCCGCCCAAACCCCCGCCCCCCCCCCCCCCCCCCCCCCCCCCCCGCGCACCCTCCCCCCCCCCCCCCCCCCCCCCCCCCCCCCCCCCCCCCCCCCCCCCCCCCCCCCCCCCTCCCCGCCCCCCCCTCGCCTGAGCCGAAAAATCCAACAAAGGATGGTCGCGCGTTTTATAACGTGGGACGCTAACCGCTTGAGAAAAGAATTTGTTACTCTTCAAATTATAAGTGCTTTTAAGTGCTCTTAACTATCAAAGTAGGTTGGCGAGTTAAGCTCGCCAACAGGAAGGAAACAAAAGAGTTTAACACTGAAAGGCCACTAAAAAGATTTGGTGGTGTTTTAATATAGGTGTTAGTAATTTTAATTTAGGATTAAAGTGTTAAGTTTTTACACACACACACACACACACACACACACACACACACACATATATATATATATATATATATATATATATATATATATATATAATAGAAAAAATGGAATAAGTAATGTAACTCCATTAAGCATAACAAATGTTAAAAAGAAATGAAGAAAGATGGATTAGATGTGGAAGGTTTACGACTTCAATAAAAAGTTAAACAATTGTTTAAACATTTCTGAATGTTCCCGTACATAAGAAAGAATAGAAGAATATGAAATAAAAATACGAAATAGAAGAATAAGGCAATTAAAAATCTATTTTATTTACCCCTATGTAATTCCTGCGTTGAGTACATTACATAGTAAGTATTTTTAATTTACTGTAAATAATTTTCTATCTAATATTTTAATTACTATCTCCCTCTCTCTCTCTCTCTCTCTCTCTATATATATATATATATATATATATATATATATATATATATATATATATATATATATATATATATATATATATATATATATATATATATATATATATATATATATATATACATATAATTAATATTTTAGGGGTTTCAAAGGCAGAAGAAACAACGCACTCTTTAATGCAGGAGCATGAATCAGTAAAAACTCTATATAAAAGCTCTTGATGCGTAATAATTAAAAGAGAGAGTCTTCAGATTGAGTTGCTGATGAACCCTCGCTAAGTGTCTGTCCTTTGTTAGCGTATGGAAGCTATCCACTAGTCGGCATGTTTAATAGTTGAATACTTGTTTGTGAGGGAGACGTGAATAAAGATATTATGAAGGGCTATTAGGCTTTCTGACTAAATAGTCTACTCCGCAAGGCATGTCATATATATATATATATATATATATATATATATTACACTGCTGGCTATTAGACTGAGTTAGACTGCTGTAAGAAATTGACAGTTGCGTGATTTGTCTGGTTTTCTCGTGTGTGGAAAAAAGCACATATCACTCTCACAATAGAAACTACACTTATTTTCTTAAGATATCATACTTCTAGGAATATCAATGATATTTCTGCAGAACTAGCTTCTTGTAATATGAATCGGAAAAAAGAGTTTTGAACAGTTTCTCTAAAACGGAAATATTAACGGTTATCCAAACATAGGAAAACAATTCAAACAGATAATTTTTTATGTTGAATATTAAAATTCTTTCTCAAAACACAAATGCAGTGTATACACACACACACAAACATTTATATATATATATATATATATATATATATATAATATATATATATATATATATATATATATATATATATATATATATATATATATATATATATATATATATATATATATATATATATATATATATATATATATATATATATATATATATATATATACATACATACATATATATATACATACATACATATATATATATATATATATATATATATATATATATATATATATATATATATATATATATATATATATATATATATATATATATATATATATATATATATATATATATATATATATATATATATATATATATATATATATATATATATATATATATATATATATATATATATATATATATATATATATATATATATATATATATATATATATATATATATATATATATATATATATATATATATATATATATATATATATATATGTATATATATGTGTGTGTGTGTGTTTATTTGTAATGTGCATAACTGTTTTTTTTTATATATATTACCAATAAAATAATTTTTTTTATCTCAAATAAAAACTATCTCTCATTTCCTTCTTCTCTGAACCTCCAATTATATTAATATGAGCAATATATTTTATATTATTATCTGACAAGTGATATTTTTTATTTTAAATTCTTAGGGATTTTGTTTTTCATTTTGAATTCTTAGATCATTCTTAAGTTTTCCTTTACAGAATAAAATATTTTTATTTCAACTGGATGTGAAAAGTTTGTTTTTAATGTATACATTTCAAAAACTATCTTCCAGGCAAGTTTTTTTCTTACTTAATATATATTGATTTATTTTATTGAAAAAATATACTCTTTTAAATGAAATAATTAAATTATTCTTTTAAATTATAGTATTATCAAAGAACTTGTAAGAAATTTACTCTTAAAAGAGCAGATTATTTTATGATAGGTAAACAAAAGGCTATTGTAACAAAGATTTTAAGTCTCTAAATGTGCACTTACCCCATAAGATTCATGTAATTAAGGTTAAATAGATATTTTATATTCAGAAAGTGAAATCCTTACGTAAATAAGATTCCATATATGTTATTATTTTTAACTAAACCTGTGCCTCAAAAATATATTTTAACTGTATATTTCTTAAAAAGAGTAAATATTGTTTGCAGAATAACGTATTAAGTTAAAATAATTAGTTCATCCTTATTACTAACTTTAAATGCTTACTCATAACAAAATTAAATCTACTTTAAAGCGTAATTTTATGTTAATTCTTAAGATATACTGAGATGTCTCCTTCCTTTGAACTTTCAAAGCCCATTTCAAAATGCAAATTTCAGTAATGAATGTAGAGTTAGATGTAAAACAGGAGAATTCCCTGTTGAAAGAAGTTGTACAATGGAAAATGATAAATCTGCATTTTGCAGAACAAACGCAGTTTAATCAGATTGAGAATAAGTTACCTCATTACATGAAACTAACAAATGAAAATACGTAAATTAATCAAGTAAGTGCGAACACAGAGCGGAGTTAGGCAAACTTCAGGATATTGAGCCATCTCCTAAATTAAATCAGCAATATTATATTATTTCACGCATTTTTAAAATTTTTGTGTGCCGTATTTAACGCACGAATACACATTAAGGATAGACGGCTTAAGAACAATTTTCTCTTTCAGTAAGAATATTATTTGCAAACACAACCATAGGAACCCACCGAACGCAGAAAGAAAAATTAATTGGCCCTCGAATGTTTGGCGTTCCCTGAAGATCTCGAGGAATTGTAAATTAACGAATTCCTTCCATTTATCGGAAATTTAATTTTTCCTTTCTTGTTTTTACGGAGCGATATTCAAGTTTTATTGCTTAGATTGTATGTATGCTACACGCACGTGTACACATAGAATATTAAACAAGGAAAAATTATTGAGGAATATAAAACTCGTAATTATAAGTAAAAGTAATATTTCCAGGGAATTACATAAACTGCTTGCAATTCACGACTAAAATATTTGCCAGTTATTAAATATTATTCAGCATGCGGGTTTTGTAAAATGCGATATATTTTTTATTAATTTTTCTAACTTTAAATTAACTTTTGCTTTCTTCTTTTTACAAAGAGATAATCAATTTTTATTGCTTAAAGTGTGTGCGTGGTACACACAAATAGAATATTACACAAGGAAACTTAAAATTTGCTATTAAAAGTAAAAATAATATTTAAAGGGAATTAATTAAACTACTTTCATTCAAAACAAAATATTTGTTACTTATTATATATTATTACCCTTGTGAAACCTTCAAAGCCCAATATTTTTCAAAAACTTTTACTTTAGACTTAACAAAAATTATTTATATGCATTTCATAGGTGTATAGCCAATATAGAGGTAATTCGTAATATAACATTTACTCTAAAAACATTACATTTTACTGTAAATCTTTAAAAAACAAAACTGTCCAATATGAAAAAAAATCTAGAGTCCGACCATTTTGTTAATAATTTGCTCTTTTCTTATGATTTTTATCTTTCTATTAAAAGTAAAAGTAATATATATAAGGAATTAGTTAAACTACTTGCATTCAAAACAAAATATTTGTTACTTATTAAATATTATTACGTCTGTGAAATCTTCAAAGCTTAATACTTTTCAAAAACTTTTAGTTTAGACTAGAACAAAAATTATTTATATACATTTCATAGATGTATAAATATATTACATCCAATATAGAGGTAATTCGCAATGTAACGTTTACTCTAAGTACATTATATTTTACTATAAAACTTTAAAGAAAAAACTATCTAATATGAAAAAATAATCTAGAGTTTGACATTTTGTTAATAATTTGCTCTTTTCTTATGAATTTTATCTTTCTATTAAAAGCAAAAGTAATATTTATAGAGAATTAGTTAAACTATTTTCATTTAAAACAAAATATTTGTTACTTATTGAATAATATTTCTTCAAAGCTCAATACTTTTTTAAAACTTTTACTTTAGACAAGAACAAAAAATAATTATATACATTTAATGTATGTATAAGTATATTATAGCCATTATAGAGGTAATTTGCAATATAACTTTACTCTAAGTATATTACATTTTACTATAAACTTTAAAAAACAAAACTTTTTAACATGAAAAAAGAATCTAGAGTTCGACCATTTTGTTAATAATTTGCTCTTTTCTTATGAAAGTTTTAAAAGAAAAACCACCTACCATGAAAGAAACTGCATATTTAGTATAACACTTTTCCAAAAGAATTTGTTTGTATAAAATAAAAAAAACTCTTTATTTTACTATAAGTAATATTTCTTACAGCGAAATTATGTTATCTCTAATTAATCTAAAATATTAAGTGTTTTAAAATACAAATACACGGTACTCAAAAGGGAAACTATGGAGCATAAATAAAACTCCAACTGATTGCATAACCTTAATAAACCTTTATGAAGATATCAATATACTAGAAGCAATCTTGGGGTAGTATGGATTATTAATTTCGTGCTTCGTGCTTCATATTTTACAATATACATTTAAACAAACATGCTCAAACACTAGCAAAGAAGAACGTCTCTACAAAAAATGTTCAAAGGTATCTTTATTTGAAACTGATAATTCTCACAACAGCACTTCCTAAACTTTATTTAATAGTAAGTGTCGAGCGTAAAAGTTAGTGGTACACAATAGGAAAAATAGACGCTAAGAAATATAACGATATAAAAAATGGAGACATATATTATTAGAAATAGATATTTAGACAGATTTAGATACCTTTATTACTATTAAACTTAAAGGAACATAAAAGTATAAAATAAAATGAGATATATACTCTGGATGATATTGCAGTAGGTGAAAATTTTTTTAAAAAAATATTCTAAGATCTATTTATTTTACTGTAATATTTATAACTTAAATATTCTCTTATATTTTCTTTATCTTGAAGTACTGAGTTATAAAATGCTGATATACAGTAAAAAATATAAGGACATAATTGACGTTTAACTTTACTATCAACAAATAGCTATTAACGCTTGTTAACATAACTGCTTTAGACTTACAAAAAACATTCTACAATAAGATAGAATGAGCTGGATATTAAGGGTAATATCGTCGGCAGAGAATATATTTATATTAATGTGTTAAACAACCTTTTCATTTTACCTTAAATGTTTTTTAATACTACTACATTATAATTCATTTAATAAAAAATAATAATTGTTATAAAATTCTTTTAAATGCAGTGTTTAGATTGGAAACTAAGAAGTATAACAATACATGCAAGAGAAATAGCTTGTCTATTTAACCCTCTGACTGCTCATCCCGCGATTTCCACGGGCAATTCAAATGTAGCAAAATTAGATGTTTAATTATGTAATAAATAGCATTACATGACGCGAACTATAGTTATATTAAATAATAGAATTATGGATATTATGTTATAAATAGAAACTAACTGTAATTCAATTAAAATTTATTAAAAAAAAAATTTTCTTCATGTTAACATCTGAAAATAGTTTTTCTGGCAGAGTTGTTTCTCATGATATAAATTAATATAAAAAATCTTTTTTAGAAAACAAAATACGTATTTTAATTTTCTAATATATATATATATATATATATATAAATATATATATATATATATATATATATATATATATATATATATATATATATATATATATATTATATATATATATATATATTATATATATATATATATATATATATATATATATATATATATATATATATATATATATATATATATATATATATATATATATATATATATATATATATATATATATATATATATAAATATATATACATATATATATATATATATATATATATATTTATATATATATATATATATATATATATATATATATATATATATATATATATATATATATATATATATATATATATATATATATATATATATATATATATATATATATATATATATATATATATATATATATATATATATATATATATATATATATTATATATATATACATATAACATATATATATATACATATATATATATACATATATATATACATATACATATATATATACATATATACATATATATATATATATATATATATATATTATATATATATATATATATATATATAAAATATATATATATATATAAATATATATATATATATATATATATATATATATATATATATATATATAAATATATATATATATATATATATATATATATAATATAAATATATATATATATATATATATATATATATATATATATATATATATATATATATATATATATATATATATATATATATATATATATATATATATAAATATATGCAACAAAATTATATATATAAATTTTTATAAGAGATTTCGGTTTACAAATTGAGCTGTCAGAGGGTTAATAGAAGGATATTACAAAGATTTATATTACTGTATAACTATATAATTTTAACCATCAAAACAGTCTAACGTAAAATGAACTACTTAAATATGATAATATTGGTAAAGAGAGCAGACAAAAATGTTATTCAAACATCAGTTTATTTTAGCTTACCTAATTTTTCCGCTCTAGTTTTTATTTTATATTTAATCTGAAGTGTTGAGTTATAAAATATTGATATAAAGTACACAAACTAGGAACTAAGAAACCTAACGATAAAAACAGTGGACATACCGTCTATTAAATAGCCTTTTACACAGATTTAGATAACTGTATCAATCAGAGAATCTAATCCATATGGACTGCAGAACTCATCCTTTTTTCTTGTTGATTTAGCTGTCCACACCATCTGCTTGGCCTCAAAGATTAATCATTCTGAGTTACCTATAATCCTTCAAATATATAAACCACATATGTTTCTGAAGACAGTTGCTATACTGACCATTGGAAAAATTGAATAATTTCCCAAATAGTCATACAGTATTTGTAAAAGCATAGAATGTGCTTCTTTCCTAATAAATTTCAAAACTTAAAATTTTTCATTAACAAACTAAAAGTTTTAAAGGACGATTTAGAAAGAGTCTAAAATAACATAAAGGCAAATGTTACAAATTATTGCTTTAAAATGTGCATATTTAAAATTCTTTTGAATCTCATAATATTATAACTGTTTAAGAAATACTAAAGATATTTTTAATTTTATTTTTTAAATTGATGCATTGCATCAAAATCAAGATATGTAACTAACGTAATATATTTTTTTTATTTCATGAAAGGTACCTTATTTTTTAAAATTATTCTTGCAAAACCTCCACTCTGATGGACTTCAGTTTTTGTATTTTTGAACTTAATAATTAGAAGATTAGTTCTGGATGTAAAGTACATGCTAATTGTTATTAACAGTAACTAAAGCAAAATATTAATTAAAACACATGTGACTGACGTAAATTAATTAACGTAATAGGCAAGTATACAAATGCAGAACACATTTATATAGTAAAAAAAATGATATTTTTTTAACATTTCTTGTTCATTGTTGTTACTTCATTTTTCATTAACAGTTATATGACATTGTAAATTTATATTTAAATGTACAGGACCATACAAAACAATTTATTCTTTACATGAATATATTTATGATATTACACTTAAGCGCAGCTCATTCTATGTAAGAATATTTTTATAAGTTTAAAATAGTTATGTAAATATGTGTTAATGACTATTTGATAGCCAAGTTTAATCTTCATTATATCCTTATATTTATTTATTACTGTATATCAGTATTTTATACCTCAGCATTGCCTGTTAAACAAAGTATAAGATAATATTTCTGTTAGATATATTACAGTAAAATAAAGAGATCTTTGAATATTTTTGAAAAAAAGTAGTATCACCTGCTGCTATATTATCATATGTCTGTAGATCATTTTATTTTAGACTTGCATGTTCCTTAAAGTTTTATAGTAGTACACTTATCTATGTAACAGGCTATTTTATTAATCGATATCTTCGTTGTTTCCATCATTATGTTTCACAGTGTCTAATTATGTCGGGTAGATAAAATCTAATTCATCCTGCATGGATATTTAGGTAAATATTTATTTTTTTATATTTTATTTTCTCATAATCTGTTGTAACATGTCCGATATTAAAAGTAAAATTTTAAAGATAAGTTGTATAAAAGTTGTATAAAGATAAGTTATATAAAAGGTAAAATATAGTGTTGGTTTATAATTACAGTTTTATGAACTTTATTTTGGCATGTAATGCTTGCATTTCTATGAAAGTTTCATATACTTGTTAACAACAATAGAAAAAAAAAGTAACTTTTGGATAGTCTTTAATAACACGGTAGAGTCCTATTACGGAATCATTTTTCAAAGACCATTGAACAAATAATCAGGCATATGCACCTGTGATAAAAGTAATTCTCTCTATTCAAAGGTATCTACCCAGGGGATTCAAGCTTTTACCCCAGGGTGAAACAAGATAGTATAGGCCCTTCTCATAATATGTCATAGGTTGCTGTAACAAGCAGTTTCGATCTTCATTCCACACTTTACTTTCTACTGAAATATCTTCTTTTCACTTTTTTTAAGTTTAACTCATACATGAAAAACTCAGAGTGTCACGTGTGTAGGGAGGATGCTTGAGAATAACCTCTGAACATTCAACAGCTGATTTGTACATCAAATGCCTCCAGAGATCAGCTGCAAATTTTCAGTTCCGTAACATCCTTTGCTGACAGAAATCACACTACGCCTTATTGTTCTTAATTTGATGCCTTTATAAAAAATTCCTTTACGATGAAATTTTTATTAAACGTTAGAAAAATAATAATTTTTTCTCGGTTGAATTAAAAAACAACTGATTTGTCGAATCAAAATACGGTTCGTTATTTACAGAATAGACCTTATAAAATCTGTGTATACTCGCCGAGCGGTTTGCGAAGTTTCTACTTCCAATTGTAAGTCATACCCTAATCATCAGGATATGATTTCTCATGGGTCTCGTATAAGGAGCAGGTGTGGAGGCAAAATAATCAGCCGTAGATGATTTCAAACTTAACAAATGTTCATGTATTTAACAAAAAGCATTTAAAGAAATATTAACGTGTAAAAGTAAAGTCGTCCAGAGAGGAGATTAAACAATCTAGACAACCTGCTCATCTGAAAGCTCAGCAGGGAGTCCCCTCCCGTTTCTTCTTTTCCAAACAGGGAACCTAGGTTTTAGGGGATATCGAACCCCCCTCTGTGACCTTTGTCCTTGGAGTAGCTGGGACGCCCTTTGGTGCCCAACCGACGCGGTCACACAAAGAACAGTTAGTTTTTTCTGTCGGTACGTTGACAAAACCGGCGCATTTGACACCTCTAATAGCAGTGCGTCAAAAGGACCATTACTGGTATAATACTGCCGTTTTTCAATTGTTGAGCGTTTTGAAATGTTCGGCGCCTTACAACGAACAAAAGTTCGCTTTAACCGAAGCTCTTCTTGACCCCCGACAGAGACGGACGCGATACTTACAATCTGTACTGGATGGTATTTATTTATGTTCTTTATACTTTCTGCATACATATGTACATATAAGTATATATACATACTTATATATACATACATCTGTATACATATAAGGTAATATATATATATATATATATATATATATATATATATATATATATATAATATATATATATATATATATATATATATATATATATATATATATATAATATACTATATATATATATATATTATATATATATATATATATATATATATATATATATATATACATATATATATATATATATATATATATATATATATATATATATATATATATATATATATATATATATATATATATATATATATAATATATATATATATATATATATATATATATATATATATATATATATATATATATATATATATATATATATATATATATATATATATATATATATATATATATATATATATATATATATATATATATATATATATATATATATATATATATACAATGCATATATTACCTTATCTATTCGAAATTCTATATATTGTGAGTAATATTTTTGAAAATGTGAATACGTCAAAGTTAACTTATCAATCATTTAAATATTTGTTATTTGTTAGTTATATAAAAAATATATAATTAAAAATCGAAAATGTAAAACATTTAATATAAAATGATATAAAATGTATGTTGTATCATATGATTTAAACCTTCTACACAATACATAATCCTATATTTTCTTGTCTGTATTCATGTGTATTACCTATAGAATAAATAACTGCCATTTAGATAATATGAACATTATGGTTCTTTTTAACAAATAATTCTTTGTATATTACTTTACTTTTCATTTTATAGTAACATTTTTAACTTCGATCAGAAAGTTAGTTTGCATTATGTTTAGTCTTAGATAATGTATTTTTACGATCACTTTAAGTTCTTTGTTAATACCTATGTTCTAAAATATGTCATGTGCTTAAAGTCATTAAACTAGTCATACGCATGAATGATATTTGACATTTAAATGTTTTGTACAACGTTCTTTTCTATAAAATTTTCTATATTTTAAATTTTAACTAATTGAGATGGTGTATTTCATGATTTTATGATTTTAATAAAGCTGTATTAAATGTGTCTTAATATTTTGTCTAATTAATATCAAATATTACAGTAGTATTTAATGAAATATATACACTTTTAGTTTGCATGGAGATAATTTACTATGGAGTTATTTAAACTATAATTATTAAATGTATTAGGCCATGATTCTCTGTTAAACTATTTCAGCCAAAATAAATTAAATGTTTTTATTTCAATTACTTCCATTAGACATGGATTCAAACCCATTAAAGTTTTACAATTCTTTTATTCCTTACATAAATACCTCTTTAGTTTGCTTCGGAATCTCATAGACACAAAAAAGATAGTTTTTCAGGCATTCCTAAAACAAAACCATTGTTTTCGTAAGAAGTAATCTTGCATTAAAATTTAGCGTACAATTCAACAATTAGTTAAATTAGAAGAAATGATTGGATTGTTTTTGAAGCAAATCTTTATCCTTCTAAGAAGCCGAAAAAACTGGCAAGGTAATGCTATTATAAGAAAAGAGAAAGAAATAAAGTGCATTCTCCTAACACAGCATCTAATGATTCTCTCTCAGAAATAACACATATTTTATAAGTATTTTTGACAGTAAATACACAATTACTGTATATTTAATCCTTTAACTGATAGAATGCTCATTGGTGTCATTTTAAAACCTTGATATTATACACATATATTTTTAATTTTGTAACTTATTTTCAACAGTTGAACGAATATGTGTAGTTTAGATATCATGTGATATGGAACTGGTACAAATAATTTCGCCAATAGTATCTTGTATCTCCAAGTTTTACAAACACTGCCAAATTTGGCGACAAAATGTATATATTACAGTATTTGTCATTCTACCAATGAAATAAATGTAATGCACAAAAAAGATTAAAATATGCATATTTGTACAAGGATGCCGACGCTTGCAGTAATAGGTATAAATTCATACGTGTGTGTATCTGTATGTGTTTGTAAGTGTGCAGATTATTTAGTGTAGGACTCTCTAATTTTAAAAGTAAATGTGAGGAAAACAAACATAGATAGCAGAATACAACAAAAGTTATATTTCATGAAAATTATAATCATGAAAACATTACACATTTCAGTTTTCGTGTTATCATGAAACTATTACACAGTACAGTTTTCATGTTATCAGGAAAACTGTAAGAATTGTATCAATTATAAAAATAATTGTAAGATATGGTGTCACTTTGTTCTGTGATTGCAATATATAGTGTCTAAAAGTAAAGCTTCAAAGCTCAGAGCAATCAGTTACACTGTGAAAACGGGAAAGGATGTTATGTTACTAAATAATGTGGAAAAGTTATTTATTACTTTGAAGAAGGAGTTTATTTATATTGATATATGAGAGGTTGTAGCAAATTCCTATGAAAAAATGTTGAGTTTTTAAACATGATGTTCCAAGATGACCCAATGTGGAAACAATTTGCAAACTGTTTGTTAAATTTCAATTGCCATGAATCCTAAATGATGATACATTGAGGAATTTTGGCACCAGGCAAACTTTAGTTACCCATACAATTACCAACGAGATTTATTTAATCTAATACAAGGATATTCTTCAGAAGAACTGAACTTGAAACTAGTTTGAGGCTTTCTATTAAGCAGAACTTCAAATTATTTCGAAATAGCCTACACTGGTTTCCATTCGAAAACAAAAGTTACCAGAGGTTAACCTAAAGAAAAGTACGACTAAAAATATAACATTACTATGCACGATTTCAAAACAATTTTAAAATTAAGAATTAACTTGTATTTCAAGCTTTTGTAAGTTTTAATTCGGGGATTTAAAAAAAATTGGTGAAGTATTCAACTAACAGAAACTAAGTGTAAGATTTCTAAACAAAAGAAAAAAGTTTGAATTCCAAAGCAAGAATGCCGAAACATCAATGAAAATTATATTGCACAATATTTGTCAAATTTTAAAAGCAAAAAATATTAGATGATTTATGTAATATTCCCCAAAACTTAAAAATACTAAATATTTATGTTTATGTACTATTTCTTTAAATGCTTCAATAGCAAATAAAGTTTTAATGTTACTCATTTATTCAAAAACACTTCTGAAAAAGAGGCAAAAAATATAGTATTAAATGTAAAAACTGAATGGGAGAAAAAGCATCTATTTGAATACACATATTTTTTTTTATCAGATATGAATTAAAAATACTTCTAAAGATTAAAAGATTATTTTCTGAATCGCCTTTTTTATGTTTACTGTTAACAAAAACGATAATAGGATCAATGTCAATAATTCTATCCATAATATGAAATATTTATTTTCCTCTATTTTTAAACCATGAGAAATAGTGGAATAATGCTGGATAAATATATAGTGTATTCGAATTTGGAGAAAAAAAATGGTAAGTTTTGAATTGATCCAAGAATGTTGCAAGGTTGTTTGAAATTTATTCAGGAATACGATATGCATATATACGTATAATATGCAGACACATACATACATAGTTGCATATATATATACAGATATATATATACAGATATATATATAGCTTGGTTATTTTGCCGTCACTCAGCAGGTAAATACAAATGGAGAAAAAAGTAAACTAATATAAATGAATATATATAGGTATATTATCTCTAAAATTATTAGAAAATGTAATTGGCGTTTAAAACAATTAATCGATTTAAGATAATGTTACATGTATGAGTATATACACACATACAGATACACCCCACTCCCACATACGCATACATATACACCACACACACACACACATACACACATATATATATATATATATATATATATATATATATATATATATATATATATATATACCTAAATAATGAGAGTAGAAAACTCTTGCATTTTAGAGATATTTTTCGTCAAGTTTATAACACTGATTGCAAAGTAATATATTTCAGAAGAAGCATAACTTTTGTAAAGGATATTCTACCTAATGATCAGGTTACACAGACTTTTCCATTAAATTTTTCATTCCTTGTAAAACTCTATTTTCCCCTGCCCTCAGTCCTCTTGCGAGCTCTGTAGAGCATGAAAATCAAAATAAAGATCCCGTGCGTATGAAAAATGTTTTATTTTCTTTCAGGTACTATAGAATTCTATAAATATGTCTCGCATTCCTTTTTGATCGGTTGTTTTTGACAGGTTAAGGGTAAAAACATGAAATCTGAATCAAATATAAAAGGTTTTGTGATGTAATAAAAAAACGAAAAAAAAATCTGCGATGTATTTTCCAACTGAAAATATTGTCGATAAAATTTCAATAAAATAGAAACGTCGCTGAACTTTTTAAAGAGGTTCAGGGTTGTGTTTGACTTATTTTTTCAGAAGTGTAACAAGACATTCGGGAACTGTCTTTACAGTACCACTTAGTCTTCAGTTTAAGTTATGATGGGCTGACAACTAACTCATGCCTGAATATTTTCATTAAATTGTTTCTTCTTTAATATTTCATCCCAGTATATACATACATCAAGCCATAAAATTTTAGGGCACATATTCTTGAACAATGAAAATCTTAAATTTTGTTTTTAGGGGCTATAGTCAACAATGACCTATAATGCATCCTCACATTAAAAATAACTGTAATGAATATAATAAGTTATATATCTTAAATTCACAGCCCTTAGTATGTACATAGAAATCATGCTCACTCTCTTTCACTCTCTTATTATCTCTCCCTCACTCTCTAAATTCTTTCCCTCGTTCTTGTGATAGAACGAGGGAACCTCTCTTACTCTCTCTCATTCCTTTTCTAACTCACCCTCTAAATTTTCTCTCTCACTCGCTCTCTCATTCTCCTCTTACTTTCTTTCTTTCATTTCCCTTCTCACGCACCCTCTTAATTCACTCACTCGCTTTCTCATTCCCCCCTCTCTCTCTCTCCGTATCTATCTATATCTATCTATTTTTCTCTCTCTCTCACTCTCTCTAACTATATATATATATATAATATATATATATATATATATATATATATATATATATATATATATATATATATATATATATATATATATATATATATTATATATATATATATATATATATATATATATATATATATATATATATATATATATATATATATATATATATACACACACACACGTATAAATAAATATATATATATATATATATATATATATATATATATATATATATATATATATATATATATATATATATGTAAACTATTTTTTATAAAATTCCTTCACAAGGAGAAAGTTCAACAGCTAGCATTC
>CM063498.1:108653952-108676452 GCA_032207245.1 Pardosa pseudoannulata
TTTGTTATTATCATTTTATTAATTAGTTATACATTCATTACCGAATAAGAACTGCTGCAACCAATACGAAACTCCGTAAAAAGTAAAGAAAACAAGAATGTGTTCTTGTTTGATAAATGCCTGTATTATTCAATTCTAAACATTTCTGTTTAGCAATGTACAGGAAAAATAAGTCAAACTTACCCATGTCAGTTTATTCATTAACCGAAAGCAGTATATTCTCCCCTCTCCTCCCTCTGTTAGAAGATTCTTTTTCATAAAGAATTCTAAAAATAAATTTATTTCGGGAACCCGAATAGAATTTTCCCGGAGTTCGAAACTATCAAGAATTATTTGTCAGTGATAAATGTTACACTTTATTGAAAAATAAGTTTCGAAGTAAAAAGTTCTAAGGCGCATAATATTAGTTAAATAAAAGATGGAAGTTATACGACATATTTATTGGTCGGTGAAATAGATAGATATTGAAAATTCTTGCTCATATTTGCAGACGTAAAATAATAAATTGGAAATTAGATGACTTATTTACTTATATACAGTGTAAAAGTATGAATCGCTAGTAACTTGCTGAAGAACATACAATATAAGTTAATAAAATCTATGATCTAGGAATATTACTAATATATGTATGCTATGTCAAATATAAGTATAAAATGCATTAGATTATTTGTATAATAAATTTAACTTATTCATAAATATATGTATGTTATTCACTATGTAGCTTTTTTCTTTATTAAGCGAAGAAGATATTACTGGAAAAGAGTGTAACCAGTTCTTCAGTAAGTACACTCTAAATTCTCCTTACATTAAGATTAAATACTTTCTTAATATCACTAATTGTAAAGTTGTTATGCCTTATATTTTTATCTCAAACACTATATATTCTATATTTTCAGGAATTCATAATTTGTTAAAGCTCTTTCGATTGCATATGCATAAAATGTTATGATAACACAGAATATATCTTTCAGAATTTAAACATTTACTGAAACTGTTTAGTCATTTTAACAAAGGTATTACCTATATATTTTGATGTTTTGATATTGGTAAATTTTTTGTTTATGAAAAATATTTTTGGCTTGATAGAGATTTACTGTTTTTCCATATATGTTTGAAAATTTGAAGTAGTGTGTGGCATAAAATTTTGTTTCATTTTTGCTTTATATCGATTACAATATAAGTTTATGTACGTTAACATAGATACGAGGTTATTACATAAATAGGAGTATATAAAAAACATGGACATGTAAGCATTAACCTAGGATAAATGTGTAACATACTGAAAGCTGTTCGTCATATTATAGCACATACTATAGTATTTAAACAATTCTGTAGAAAAAAAAGTTTTTGGTCTAATTTATTCTTGTTTTAACAAAACGCAGTCGAATCGGAAATGTATAATACACATATCGGAATAATAATACACATTTCGAAAAATGTTTGTTTGTGTATTATTTCTTGCATAGATGTGCTTAAACATTCTTATTGATTATTCCCATACAAATGTATTGGACATACCAAAAATATTTTACTAGATTTTAGTCGAAAATTTAAAAGTCATCTCCATGTCTTTATGCTTACGCCATGCTCATTTTATGTCAATAATATTTGAAATTTAAAGCAATATTTGATTCCACTTATATCATGTGAATTGATTTACTTTTTACAGTTTATTACATTGGATTATATTTTTATATTACTTCTACATATTTTATGTTTCGGTTGCACATTTCTTTTATTTGCACTGAAAGCACTGCAGAGTGCTATTGTTGTGCTTATTTGTATACATATTAGGTATGAAAATGAATTCTTATAGACCATATTAAAATAATTTTTAATTAAGAATAGATACCTATAAAATTACGGGAACATATATGTTCAAATAATGGAAACAAAAACAAATGAAAATACCCTCTCATTCTAAGAGAAAATTTTGAGCTACGTAATTTCAAGACAATTATAGCAGATTAAAAGCAAGATAATCACAAAGCGTAATTGCAAAATTTGCTCTTTTTTCCCTCATGAAAAGACTTAGCAGTTTTCATCCAAGTCATTAAATTGAAATTTACACTAAGCTTTAGAAGTTAACTGAAGCGCTACTGATGAGAAACATACAGGCTACCAACTAGGAGCTAGAAATCTATTGATTTCCTGTCTGATTCTAGGGCAAAATAAAAATGCTAAGACACGAATTATTCGAATATTGGGAAAATTAACTACTTTTTATGCTCTAAAGATGAATAAATCAATTAATTACAATATGTAGTTTAGTAAATCGAAGAAAAGTCCTTTAAATTGATTTCAAACGTTTAAATTTCAGGAAAGCCAGAAAAATCAAAATGTAGAAAATTTCTTTTCTTTCTTAATAAATTGTCTTTGTTGTATTTGAGTTATGCAAACCATAAATAAGCATAAGGAATTTTTGAAATTGTTAAATTACATACAAAATCATTTTTTAAACTATATAAATACCTAGTTTTTTATGCATTCACATGTAAAGATTAAAATTAATATAATTAGAATTTATTAATCAATGTTAAAATGCAATTTGTTTTTTATCTATAATACAGGGATTAGCAAATTGCAAAATGATTCAAACGTATAAGATTCAGGAAAGTCAAAGGACTCAAAGAAAAGGAATGATTCATTATAATAAATGGAGTTTACCTATATTATATTAGTTGCATAGATCTGAGAAAATAATTAAACATTTATTAATTCTTAAATACATGGTATTAGATAATATTATGTGCATAGAAAAATATTATAAAATCGTGAATCACCCAAGAATGAAAAACAAATTTCTGCTAATTTGTAGTATAAAAAAAACATTAGAATCCGGCATACAAAACTGTGTGCACTTGTTTTGTTATTGAAAGTTGAACAGACTAAAATAATCATACGTTAGAAACAGCACAGACTAAGAAAGAGATTATAACTCTACGGATATACCTAAACTTTGTGGTTCTGAGAAACTAATTCAGTAAACTGCTGTTCTAATTTAAAGCTTAAAATTGAATGAGACAGATAAGCATATAAGGTATACAGTAAAAATATAAAAGGGAAACTTACTGTATTCTGTATTTGTATTATCGACATATGTCACTGGTGATTACCGCCTCATAATAAGGTGAGAAATGGGAATTTGGTACCATAAATTTACCTCTCTGACATCATTATCAGACAGAAGTCACTAGTCACATATCTCGACTGTAATATAGTAGCAGAATTTCTTATGCATTTAGATATTTATTATTTATAAAATATGTCTCGTAATTAAAATCTTTTTTATTTAGATTTCAGTGGAACAAAACCATTTAATTTCCATACAGTAAAGAAAATTTTTCACCTCCAGTTATAATTACAAAAACAACTACCAAAACTTACGTTCTAAACTCTGGTTATTTATTTTCGGTGATTTAATATGATGCAATTATAGTGAGGTCTGTAGTCAAGGATTAGTTTTAATCATCTATTTATAGTAGTTTGATAATGATCAGTGTTTGAAGAATATGATAATAGTTTGATAATGTTGAATGTTTGAATATGATTTCTAAGTTTTAAATCTAAATAAAACTGAGCCTTAATCAGGAAATAAATAATTTCATATTTATTTTAATTATTATGGATATTTAAGGTCAAATATTGAAAACAAATACTTAATGTAAATTTTACAATTAACAATTCTATAAAAAATTGATTCTTTATAGAATTGTTATAATTATAAAAACAACTACCAAAACCTTAAATCTAAACTCTGGTTATTTATTTTCGGTGATTTAATATCATACAATTAAAGTGAGGTCTTAAATCAAGGATAGTTTTAATCCTCTATTTATAGATAGTTTGATAATCAAATATGAATTCTCAGTTTTAAATTTAAATAAAACTGAACTTTCAATCAGCAAATAAATATTTTAATATTTTAATTATTATGTGTATCTGAGATGCAATATGTTTACTGTAACTCTTACAATTAAAAAGTCTAGAAAGAATTGATTCTTTAGAGTGAATACAAAATGACAATATAAAAAAAAACATTAAACTTATATAAACTCTTTAGTAATAATTCATGTATAAATAAACTACATATGCTCATGTATACTACTACATACCGTTTTATTAATTGTGGCTGCTACCACAATACAGTCGACATACATCACTGGTGACATCCGAGTTATAACGAGGTGAGAAATCGCCAGAGATGGGAATTTGGTACCATAAATTTACCCCTCTGACATCATTGTGAGACAGAAATCACTAGGGATAAATCTCGACTGTAATATAGTAGCAGCATGTCTTATGCATTTAGATATTTATTATATATGCAGTATGTTTCGTAATTAAAAACCTTTTTTTAATTAGGTTTTATATTCTATTAAATATATTTTTAACATCAAGGGAAAGAAAATCAGTCTCTCGGTTTTCCATATTCGAATAAATTAAAGAATGTTTACACACTACTGTAAAAACGTTGAGTTTTCTTCTTTTCAGAGGTCTTTTCAGGATCAATAATGACATAATTAACTCCTTGTCAAGTATGAAAGGAGTAGCTTAAAAATAAGCCCCGGTCATAAGTATTTTAAATCTTTTTTGTTCCGATTTAGTGACTATTCTGCATATTTTTAACAATTGCTTTCACAATTAACAGCATACCACTGGATTTCTTTTCTTCGTAATACCAAAATAAAGCTTAAATATTTAAACATTAAAACTTTCCCAAGAGAATGGTTTTAACTTTTAAGCTCCAGCATAAGATATTTAGAGAATTTGATTTTTTCGAATTATTGATTGGTATGCAGAATAAAACTTCAAATGCAAAAATGAAGAGACTAGGGATAATGAACCTGTTTATTAACTTTAAAGAAAATTATTATTTTCCATGAATATAAATCCTTCATAACCTTATCATGTGTGTATCAGTCTAATCAAATTTAGAAGTGTTTACAAATTTGCCTCTTACCATAAAAAAGAGCATTATCCTTTGTTCAAATAATAATCAATCATTCTTTTTTAGTAACTCTTCAATACGTGTAAAAACAATTGACTCATTACTCATAAATTGGTGAAAATCTATCTTGTGGTTACTAAAATTTTATATATATGTAATTAAAATAAAGGTGCGTAATATAGAATGCACATATGAATTGGTATACGTAAAAAATTTAAATTTGAAAATTAATGAAAATTCTTGATAAATGATAACTAGGTAGACTATAATGTCTTAACATGAACATATTTTGTTTCCGATAAATTTAACTGAAAATGTTATTTGTAAATAGTAATATATTTTTGTAAAAGTAAATGATACTGGTTGGTAAATTATAAGATATTTATGAAATTTTAATTAATAACTGATTAAAAATTAGCTTTGTTGGAAATTATTATTAATAATTACCTTTTAATATAATGTGTCAATTTTATTTATAAGACCCTTTTTAATGTAGACAAAAATTTCGTCACTTTTAGTTCGTGAGCATATGAAGTATGCGTAAAAAATAATGAATATGAATTATATACCCTTTTCTGTACTCTGTTTCAAAATGTATCTCAGTTCTACAAAGAAAGAACACAAAAATATAAAAACAGATCAAGCAGTTAGAAGTACATTAATTTTAAATAAATTTTATTTTGTGTGCTACAACTTAAGTAGTAGATAAATCTACACGTGTAAAGCAGTTAGAAATGTTCATGTCGGAGTGATTTGAATGGTCACTAAATATGGTCACTATTTGTTTCGATAAAATCTTTAACATTATTAATAATAGTGCTTTTATTGTATATATGTGTAATAATAATATTCACTAGAGTATAAAACTGTTTTAATTATATAAAAAACTTTTTCTATTCTTAGTTACATGTAATAAATATCGTAGTTACATGTAATAAAATCACCTATAATCATTCAGCTGAATATCAGTTGTTTCTATAAACTCATTTTCTTAGGATCCAAAGAGGTAAAAATGTTTAATGACTGAAAACTAATTATAAGTTTAGTCAGGTTATCACTGGTATTCTAAAAGTATATCATTCGCAAGAAAACGATTTATTCAAATTTCATGCTTGACTTCACAATTTGTTTGTAGTCCTTTGGAATTGGCTTTATGCAGTAAGACACCACCATATTTTCACATTAGACTAAGAAAGTGACCTTTCTTACAGAAATAGGTATAGATTCGATATCTACACTCCGGCATTTGTAGCCAAATTTCCCGACTTTTTCGGTCGTTTTGCTGAGCGATGACTGTTTATCTTTTACTTCCCTGACATTGGACCTTTGTAGTGGCAACCTGGTACGTTCTTTAATCCCCATTGGTGCACTTGACCAACTGGCACCCTTTTGGAATTATTTCTCCTCTATAGTGTTCATTCGCGTTACTCTACGTGATGGGCTGGTTGGAGTGCCCTCATGGTTAGATTGTACCATTTAAAAAAAAAAATATTTATAGGCATTTTGTGCATTATGGGTTAGAAATCATAATTTTTCAATGTTTCATAATTTCTTGTGTGTTTCAAAATGTGTGTATGTTTTTTTAATAATTGTTGTAACATTATGGGGGGTTGAGGGAGTTTCCCCCCTTCAAAAATAAAAAAACATTAATACATTTGGTAATTAATTTCTTAAAAACATTAAAAAACATAAAAAAATTATGTTTTTTAAATAATTTTTCAGTGTGTCATAATTTCTATTTTTAATGTTTCTCAAAATGCGTATATGTATTTTTATATTTGTTCTGATAATGAGGGGGGTTTCCCCCCTCAAAAAAATTAATATTTTAATCTTTCAGAAAATGCCATTTCTGCCGCCATTTTTATACAGGGTTTTTTAAAAGCCATGTGTTGGCGTCCATGTTTTTTTCTTGGCGATCTTTCAGAAAGCGTCATTTTCTGCCGGCCTTTTTGTTTGGCGATTTTCAAAAATGTTTTTTTTTTTTTGACAAGATCGCCAAGAAAAAAACATGGCGGCCGGAAGAGCGTATATATCACATCTGTTGCCAGAAATATAACTGTGCTGAGTAATGATAAATGATATTCTATACACCTAATAAGGTTTGAGAATTATATTTTGGTGGCACGGTTAGTAACATATTTAATTGATGCACTGTAGTAAAAACTTTAAAATATACATGGATTCCTTATATGAGTGCTGTTTAAAATACAAGAAGATATAAGCATTTTAGATAGGTTTACTATTTCTAGTAGGATTCAAGCATGATTTTTAGTAGTATAATACTTAGAAAAACAACTCAAAATTTAAATTGATTTCCCTATACACCAAACATATTTCTTTAAATGTAAATATTTTCCTTTTTTTCTGATTTCTGTTCCATACTCTATAAAATATAAAAACCGAATTTCTTCCGTTAACTGTTTGACATTTTAATACTTTAAAATGCTTCTATATTGAGCTAAACTTTTAAAATCTATTCTGAGATATTTCAAGTCAGCAAATTTTCTAGTATGTCATTTTATAGCATGATATCTATTCAAAATTTTACTTGACTTACAGTGAATATGAATTAAAAAATTTGTGAAGTGTTTTATAGTAAATCGTTCATTGTTCAACTGTATATAATGTGTACTATTAATGACTAATAATGTCATTTTGACATTTAAATTATTTCAGGACTGGAGAGTGCTAAATCCACGTATGTATTACATAATTACATGGTTTACTTTAAAATAGTAAAAGAAAGCAACAAGTGCCTCAGACACCTAAAGAAACTCACTTATTCATTGGATGGTATTTTACCGATTGTTAACTATAAGTATAGTACTTTATTCCATCAAAAATAAGTGATATCAAGTGAAAATATGTGAATGAAATAAAACATTAAAATAATATTACATTATAAAATGTTAAGAAATAGGGTTTATTTGAACAACATTATTTTAAAAGGAAATATTACTCCATACTTATTCTTACTATTCTATTGATCTAAGAAATCAAGAAAAATTTTACACCAACTCTCATTCAAATACGTTATATTTTTAAGTCTGCAAAAGGTATGAATCATACCATTTAAACAACGTTGTATTTAATGGAAAAATACTTTATGTTTAATATATCTCAAGTATTTATCTAAATATAAAACATTTATAAGAAATCTTTTATTCAAATGCACTATATATTATGTTAACATAAATTACTACTTGTATCTTTTAATAACTCAACTTCTAAAGAAAATAATTACTCAATAACTAGTTTTCTGTTGTACTGATACGGAAAAATACTTTTCATTCAAAATAGATTCCCTATTTATATTTGTATGACTGTATTATAAATTATAAGTGTATATTACATAATAATATCCTTTTTTATAGACAGTTATTTAATGGAATTTTATGGTACCGTTTTATTTACAGGAAGGAAAAACATTAAATACACGTTAAACATTAGATAAAAAAGGCAAATTAATAAATTACTGAAATCCTTCTGTTAGTAGAAAAATAAAGCCCACCATTAGATACGCTGATTAATGCCCTAAGCATTAGTGTCTGAAACCTATTATCATTAATAAAAGGCTATGGTTGGCACAGGGAAAAGCCGACGGTTCTCACACACTATCTAACCGTGACTTAAAAAGTAAATATTTTATATTTTAAGCTTAATAGGAGAAAATAGAATAGATGATACTTAATGAGTTATGCTGAAATTGTTTTTGGCAATTGCTTTGGGTTTCATGGTAACGCGCGGCGATTTCTTATCAGTTTTCATTTTGTTGAACATAACAGTAGCCTGTCATTTGTACCTATTATTACTTGTTCTTATTTTAGTAACGGTCAAGGGCGGTTTTAGAGCTGGGCAAACCAGACCCTTGTCCGGGGTGGCAAATTTTAGAGGTGGCATTTTGGCTTGAATTTGTTAAATAACGTTGTTAAAAAGTATAAAAAATATTTTTTAAAATATAGTTGTTTATAGAATAAAACAAATTTTGCCTTTAACATATTTGTTCTATATCATCATTCTTTTATTTATTTTATTAGTGAAATGCCAAGTATTTTCTTATTTTTCTATAGATGATTAGATTAATGTCTTTGAATGCAGATTTATATTAAGAAGCTTACTCTTTTACAACAAATATGATATAAAATACCCAAAAATATATTGCTGAAATACAGTGTTGATATATGGAAGTCAAATTGGCCAAAGAGAAAGAAGCGGATATAATCATGATAAAAATGGTGTTACTATGCAAGGAAGAAAAACATCTGAAGGTATACAAAGAATTTCAAGTCTTGTTCTTGCAACACATTTTGCTACTGTTTTAAAAATTGTGCTTTAATTTTTGTCCATGTCGGCTAAACTACTAGAGTCGTTAAATTGATAGATACTAAAGCATTTATATTGATTAAATGATATCTTCTTTAAGAATCGTGCTGTAATTTATATCCAGTAGACTAAACTGCAAGAGTCGGTAAATTGATAGGTAAAAAATAACTTATATTTATTAGTGGATATCTAATTTCTTACTATTTGAGGAATGATGTTAAGGAGTCTGTTACTTTTTAAACGCTGAAAAAAAATCCCCAAACCAGAATTATTCAATATTTCTTAAATAAAAGTAAAATAGAATGATGAAAAATTTTATTTTATTTTACGATTCATGTTGAGAATTTTGAATGCTATTACTAATTTCTTCATATAAATGGTTATAACTTCAAGATAATTGTGCTGTAATTTTTGTCCAGGTGGACTAAACTGCAAGAGTCGGTAAATTGATAGATACTAAAAAACTTATATTTATTAGTGGATATCTACTTTCTTCAGATTTGAGTAATGATGTTAAGGAGTCCGTTACTTTTAAAACGCTGAAAAAAAATCCCCAAACCAAAATTATTCAATATTTCTTAAATAAAGGTAAAATAAAATGATAAAAGATAATTTATTTTGTTTTATGATTCATGTAGAAAATTTTGAATGCTATTATTAATTTCTTCATATAATACGGTTATAACTTCAAGATAAAAAAATATATAATTTAAGAACCTTTTAACTAATTGTTTCAAAATTAGTTTTTGAAACCTATTTTGGTTTAATATGAGCATTTTTATTTATAAAACATCTTTTAGATTATAAAATAAAACTGAGTACTTGTCTTAAGTATTTTCAGAAGACAAAATAAGAAAATGATAAAATTAATCATTATATACACTTTTCCATACAAAATATTTATTGAATTACATTTTAACTTAAAATCAACATGTTTTTACATACTTTAACTAATTAACAAGTCAAGTAGTCTATAAATTTCGAAGATGTTTGACTGTTTAAAATGCACCTGGAGTGGTTTAAATATACATCAGTTTCGAACCGGTAATTGAAAATAAGTAATACACTTATTAGTATTAACTGTTAGTTAATAATTATATTAAATACAAAGTAATGTTGAGTAAAATATCCACTTGACTTATCCTTAGTTATGTTTTACAGTTCAATGAGATGGATATATCGAAATTTCAATCACATTTTGCTCAGATGAAAGCCCATAGCCGACTTAAACAAAATTTCATTTATAGAAATAAATTAATATTAAAGCATATTTTTTCCTTTGGTTGTAAGGCCTCAACAATATCCAAAATCGAAGAGAAAATTAAATTAAACATTTATATACCGATAACTACGTTTTATTACTCTCATCTGATTGTGAGATACATAGAATATATACTCTCATGAATATATATTTTTAAGCAATATGAAGTTTCTTGAAATTGAGAAAGTTTAAAATAAATATCATATTTTTATAAACAGCATTTAATGTATCCGTCTACTTTCGGTAAACTTTTTTCTTTAAACGTAGAAACTAGTTCAGGTTTTTACATTTTTGTATTTACTTTTTATATTATTATAGATAATTGGACTTAAAAAATTTATTCCTGGAGAAATTTTTATAAAATTTCTAATAAATGAGAAGAAAATTTAGTAAAAAAATCGGGTTTTTTCAAAAGGACTAATTTTTTAATAAATTAAATTATTTTAATATTTTTTGTTGCATCACATTTCTTATACACTGGACTAGTGAATCACCTAAAATCTTTGCTTAATTTATATTTGGTAAAAGATTTTCTTCATTCAAAATACTACACATTGAATTTTTATCGAATTCTCATTACCTTTATATCTAACTATGAGTGTTACATCATTAAAAATTATCCAAATTTAAATATTTTAGGTCATTTACTAGTAAATACTATCAAAGGCACTCATAATAATTTTCAACAAAATATTTTAAGAACTTTTTGAGAAATCAAATTTCTGGTTTCAACATTTTATTAAAAATAACGTTCTGAGAAAAACGTATTTGAAGTTTATGAAAGCAACTTTAACTATTAAAAAATTAAAATACGTGTTTAAAATTCCCCACACTTTCTTGCTTCAAAACTTTCTAATTGCCATGTTGCTAATTATTAAAAATACTAGAAAAATGTTTAAACTAATCTTCATAAAACTTTAAAAAGTTTTGTCCAAAAAAATGCTTCCCAAAAATTCACAAATTCCGGTTCTTCCATTCAAGACGCTACTTCCGTTTTGTTTTGACAGTTGTCACTGATCTTTAAACAGCTGTAACTTTTTTTTACAATTCCGTAGAGAAAAAAAAAGATTTAGAAGTCTAAAAGTTGAAATTTTACAATAGAGAAATAAAATAAATTATGGTTTTGGAAAAAATTGATGTTTTTAACGTAGTCGGATACCTTAAAAAACTTTTTCTGGAATGTCAAAACTATTATGTAGTATGTTTACCCGGTTTACTTTTTTCTCGTTAAATTTCACGATGATTCTTGACTTTAAACAAACGATAGTTTACTTTAATTTCTAAGAATAAATAAACATTCATTAACAGTTACTGACACTTAATTTTTTTTCTGTTGAATTTGAAAATTTTCTAATCCTACGTAACCAAACAAGAAAAATAATGTAACTATCATTAAAGAAGATTTGATTAACCTTACTATCTTGTATTGTTCAACTCAAAACATTTCAAAAGTTTCTGATACGTTGTCTTCTTTACTTTTCATTTTTAATCCTTTTAACATTATAATCTTTTATGACATGGTTATCTTAATTTTAAATATGAAAAAGATAGAGTGAAAAATATTTAGCATCTAAGTAGTAAAAGTAACTTTGCAACCTGTCACGATCGATATGATCAGTATACACAATCGAAATGCATTCTCAAAAAGTGTGTTCTTATTATCTTTAATTAGAAGGAGTTGTTAGGTAAAAAATGGAACAATTCTTCAATTCCTCATAGAGCTGTTTTCAGGATAGCCATTGACAAAATATCATCACTCAAAAATCGGATAAAATATATAAATTCAATTGCTTTTGCTTGACTTCAGTGACAAAAGAGACAGGCAAGCGAAATTATAACTAAATGTCTATATCTTAAAATAAAGTTAGCATGATGACAATACTTTAATATTCGATTTTTTTTTCAAAATTCTCTCTTAATAATTCTGCAACATTTTTCTAATTAATTAACACAAATTGCTTCATAGCTTTATAAAATTTCAGACACGTTTCAAACATCTAAAAAAAATATGTATTTTTATGAAGTGTTTGAAAACTTGTTTATCAAAGTCGGTACATTATTTGCATTTAGAAAGATTCCTTTAGAATGTATATGACCTCTTAGAATACAAAAATATTTTCCCCTAAGTAAAGAGCAAATTTAAATTTTCTTTGAAATGTTTTATGAATTTTTTAGCTTTTAAATTTAATTGAATTTATGGGTATTTCGTTATGTAAAGTTTTCTTTCACTCAGAAATTTCTATTTCTAAATACCCTTAGTAAAAGAGCCGAACGATGGCCGATTGTTTAGGGTGCTGGCCTTCGGATCCGGAGTTCATGGGTTCGAATCCTTCTATGGCATGGATGTTCGTAGCCGTTCGGAATCGGCTTTAAGCAGTAGGTCCCGTTCTCATTAGCCCTCGTGTTGCAAAAAGTAGACCGTATCGTTCCAAACCAAACCTTAGTAAAAGAAAAAAAACTTATGATGTCTTCTTAAAAGAATAAGGAAATTACACCTAATTCAGTGGTTTAGCAGCTGTTGTATTTTTCCAACATTCATATCCGGAATTAAGGTCTTATTCTATATTTAGTAAAGATAAAAATAGAATTAGTCAAACATTAATAAAGCCCGTAGAAGCATATAATCACATTGGAAAAGTTCAAATACCTTTAATTTATTTTCATCTTTTTTTTAGTTATACTTTAATAAAAGAAGTGCATTATCTTAAGAGATGCATAAACGCCATAAAATACATAAGGTGAATAAAAATTTCTATATTTATTGGTAAATAAATCATATGTCTGAGTCTAATCATTTTTATGTTACAAAAAATTATATCTAGCATTCACAAACATCCTATTCATCACTGGACTAGCGAAAGAATAGATACAAGTTTGAAATATATGTTCAAAAATTTTATAAGAAAATATATTTAGTTTAACAAAGCTCCTTCGAGCAAAGTGCCTTTTAGGAATTATGTTCTTAAAGATTTGGTACAAATTTAGACTGCAGACACATTAAACTAAAATAAACAAATGTAATTTTTTAACGATGAAGCCCAGTGGCGTTGGGGTAGCTCTCCGCACTCGAACGACACATGTCCGAGTTTCGATCCCCGGGCTTGGCAAGGTTGACTCAGTGATTCAATCCTTAAGTACGTAGATGAACTGAGGACCAAACTTTCTTGGGAACTAAATACTGGGGGTTCCACGTAGGCCTTCGGATCCGGAGTTCGTGGGTTCGAATCCTTCTATGGCATGGATGTTCGTAGTAGCTCGGAATCGGCTTTAAGCAGTAGGTCCCGGTCTCATTAGCCCTCGTGTTGCAAAAAGTAGACCGCAGCGCTCCAAACCAAACCTTAGTAAAAGAAAAAAAACTTATGATGTCTTCTTAAAAGAATAAGGAAATTACACCTAATTCAGTGGTTTAGCAGCTGTTGTATTTTTCCAACATTCATATCCGGAATTAAGGTCTTATTCTATATTTAGTAAAGATAAAAATAGAATTAGTCAAACATTAATAAAGCCCGTAGAAGCATATAATCACATTGGAAAAGTTCAAATACCTTTAATTTATTTTCATCTTTTTTTAGTTATACTTTAATAAAAGAAGTGCATTATCTTAAGAGATGCATAAACGCCATAAAATACATAAGGTGAATAAAAATTTCTATATTTATTGGTAAATAAATCATATGTCTCAGTCTAATCATTTTTATGTTACAAAACATTATATCTAGCATTCACAAACATCATAGGCATCACTAGACTAGCTAAAGAATTGGTACAAGTTTGAAATATATGTTCAAAAATTTTATAAGAAAATATATTTAGTTTAATAAAGCTCCTTTGAGCAAAGTGCCTAATAGGAATTATGTTCTTAAAGATTCGGTAGAAATTTAGACTGCAGACACTAACTAAAATAAACAAATGTAATTTTTTAACGATGAATCCCAGTGGCGTTGGGGTAGCTCTCCGCACTCAAATGACATATGTCCGAGTATCGATCCCCTGGCTGGGCAAGGTTGACTCAGTGTTTCAATCCTTAAGTGCGTAGATGAACTGAGGACCAATCTTTCTTGGAAACTAAATACTCGGTTAAATTTTTTCGGTTAAAGTTTAATAAAATTGTAGCTATACAAGTATGCTATTTACAAAAAAGAACATGCTTAACGTCATAAATATCTTATTACGTTACTGCTACCATCTTCATTTAAGGATGCTCTTAAATAATTTATACTTTCTTTTGTAAGTATATATAACACATTATTTTATTTTTAATGGTTACTATAAAGTTATTCATACAAATGTACTAATGACATCCATGGGTTTAAAGTTATGGTAACATACATATAAAGAAACAGTTTCCCTTTGTGATTCAAAGAAAATTTTGTTCGTTTTTGATATCTCAATTTACTTGTAGAATACTAAGTTTAATTTTCATTTCAATGATACATTTCATCCCATATCATTTGTGTATTCTGATTGAGGAAATATATTTTAGATTTCTAATATTAAAAAAAAAACAAAACAGGATAATTCCAATGTTGATTTCCCAGAAAAATCGTCACAATTTGTTTGGTTTTTTGAAAACTACAGATAACCGAATTTGCAGAGAAATTTCAGTACTGTGTTTAATTTTCTTATTAAAACTTAAATGTTTAAATGAAGATTTGTTGAAGCTTGTTGATTATCCTTATATAACAAATTAGGAGATACAAGAACATTATTGTGAAATCATAAAGGCATATACTTGATGTGAATAGAAATACAAAGTTTTATTACAGTATAATGATCCATGGATATTTAGGTGGAATAAAGGCAAGTTTTATTTACATTCGACATTCTTCTGGAACCTATCTCTAGGTCTGTGAAATTAAGGTCTAGAGATATTCGACAGTAATACGGCTTCTATCAAATCTGCCTATTTTATTGCAATAATCTAAAAAATATCAACGCATTTTGGAATGATACCTAGTGTATTATATTTATTTTTATTATTTTTTCGGTTAAAGTTTAATAAAATGGTAGCTATACAAGTATGTTATTTACAAAATTGAAAATACTTAACGTCATAAATATCTTATTACGTTACTGCTATCATCTTCATTTAAGGAGGTTCTTAAATAATTTATAATTTCTTGTGTAACTATCTATAACATATCATTTTAATTTTAATGGTTACTATAAAGTTATTAATAAAAATGTGCAGGAATAGTTTTCGTATTTTTTGTTACTAATGACATCTATGGGTTTAAATTTATAGTAGCATACATATAAAGGAACAATTTCATATTGTGATTCAAAGAAGATTTTGTTGTTTTTTTATAACTCAATTTACTTGTAGAATACTAAGTTTAATTTTCCTTTCAATGATACATTTAAACCTATATCATTTGTGTATGGTGGTTGAGAAAAATATTTTAGATTTCTGAAATTAAAAAAAAACAAAACAGGATAATTCCAATGTTGATTTCCCAGAAAAATCGTCACAATTTGTTTGGTTTTTTGAAAACAACAGATAACCGAATTTTCAGAGAAATTTCAGTACTGTGTTTAATTTTCTTATTAAAACTTAAATGTTAAATGAAGATTTGTTGAAGCTTGTTCATACCATGTTCAATTATTATGTATTGTTTATTACGTAAATTGATTATGTAATGATTAATTATGATTATTAAGTAAATTAAATTATAGATTTTTTTAGCTGAAAAATACAATTTCAGATGCAGAAATCTCATTAAGTATTTTTTTAAAACCATTTATGTAAAGATAATTTTTGTATCTAGTAATTATCAATATTATAAGAAATACATATTTTTTGTTTATAGAAAATATATTCTTCCACAATGAATTTCAAATTGTATGTTTTAAGCTATTTTATATATGATTTACTTCTTTGAAAGAATACATTCTAACAGTAGACTAAATAGTTTAAATTCGGAGTCGTTGAGATACAATGGGATAAGAATGCAATTAATACTTGATCGGGAGTTAATTGCATTCTTATCCTTTGTGACCTTGACCTTATTAAGATACCTCCATCTAGTTCCCACGCTTCTGTAATGCAGTATTTCCAGTTTTTCATCTTATTTGAATTTTTGTATTCGTCAGATACAAGACTTATAAGTTGTGGTTCTTAAAGTTTTATGGTAGTATACAGATTATCTATAATTCCGTTTTTTGTATAATGATTGCTAAATGGTTTTTAATTTTTAACAATTAAAAAAGTCTTGAATTGCTCTATAATATTTCATTTAGTTTCAGAAATGATGTATCAAATAATTGAAAACGTTGACTTTGTGACCTTGAACTTATTAATATACCTCCATCTGGTGCCCTGCGCTTCTGTAATGCAATTTTTCCAGTTTTTCACCTTATTTGAATTTTTGAATTTCTGAGATATAAGCCTAATAAGTAGTGTTACTTAAAGTTTTATGGTAGTATACGGATTATCTATATTTCCGTTTTTTGTATAAAGATTGTTAAATGTTTTTTTTAAATTTTTAACAATTAAAACAGACTTGAAGTTCGCCATAATATTTCATTTAGTTTCAGAAATTATGTATCAAATAATTGAAAACCTTGATGTTGTGACCTTTATCTTATTAATATACCTCCATCTAGTTCCCTGAGCTTCTGTAATGTAATATTTCCAGTTTTTCACCTTATTTGAATTTTTGAATTTCTGAGATATAAGCCTAATAAGTAGTGTTACTTAAAGTTTTATGGTAGTATACGGATTATCTATATTTCCGTTTTTTGTATAATTATTGCTAAATTGTTTTTAATTTTTAACAATTAAAAAAGTCTTGAAGTTCTCTATAATATTTCATTTAGTTTCAGAAATGATGTATCAAATAATTGAAAACCTTGATGTTGTGACCTTTATCTTATTAATATACCTCCATCTAGTTCCCTGAGCTTCTGTAATGTAATATTTCCAGTTTTTCACCTTATTTGAATTTTTGAATTCCTGAGATACATGTCTAATAAGTTGTGGTGCTAAAAGTTTTATGGTAGTATACAGATTATCTATTATTCCTCTTTTTGTATAATGAGAGCTAAGTATTTTTTAATTTTTAACAATTTAAAAAGACCTGAAGTTGTCCATAATATTTCATTTAGTTTCAGAAATGATGTATAACATAATTTGCAAACTAAATTTTGCACTTACCGTTCAAGTACAGAAAATGGAAATATACAAATGTCTCATATCTTTATATAGAAAATTCTTCTGCCCTTGTGTTTGTAATAGATATCCTCTTAAACGGCTGGACTGATTTCCATGAAATTTTGAGTATGTAATTAAGTTGACTCGAGAATGATTTAGATTCACATTTTTATCCGATAGAAAATGTTTTTTTTTTAAATCCAGAATTGCGTGCTTAATTGATATTATTATATTTGTAGTTGAAACCCTTCAATGTTAACGTATCTGTAGAGCAGTGGTCAGCACAAAGGGTTTCAGTACGAGATGTCCCAGATTTAAATTCCTGTACAGGTGATGTTTGAATTTTAATTTAATCTAATTAGGTTTTTGGTGTTTGTAAGCGTGGTGGCGTCAAGTATTTTTAATATATTTCTTTCCCTTACTTTTCCATCAAATTTATAATAATCCAATCCAGTAATCCAATAAAGAATAATATAATAAGTTTATAATAATCCATACAATTTATAATTTATTTAAAACCATTTTACATTTTTTAGATTTTAGTATTAAAACAGGACAACATATGTCGAGTCGTCTAGTACCTTATAAAAATTAAAAATAATGTCTTCTCAATGCCAAGTGAATAATAAATGCATACTAACACAATACTTTTGAATGCAATACATTTTGAATAAATTTGTTTAGGTATTTTGGTAATAATGGATAATAATAATGGACTCTAAATGTATAACTTAAAACTGATTTAAATTTAGAATGGAATTGAGTATAGTTGCTTACTTTGTAATTCTTTGTTATATATCTATTTATGTGTGTGAATATACAAGCAAAATTGTGTCTTTCCAATCTTAAACTGTATTAATGGCATCATATGGTTTATAACACAACAGTTTTATTGTGTAACATCGTTTGATTTGGTTCGGAGAGCTACGGTTTACTGTTTTGCAGATGAGTGCTAATGAGACCGAGACCTACTGCTTGAAGCCGATTCAAAACGGCAAAGAACATCCATGCCATAGGGGGATTTGAACCCACGAATTCCGGTACCGACAATCAGTGTCCAAGCCAATCGGGCAGCATTCGGCTGTGTAACATCGATTGTAAATAATGGATAAAAAAAACTTTTAAAAATAAACATGAAAACTTCAAGTTGTTACCAGTCTAGTCCTAAAATGAACAAATATTGAACACTGGAATAATACTAATCAACACAAATCACATAAAGTATAGACGGTTTTGTGAAATACAGCGAGTCCGATATTTCGAAGCGCGATTGTCAAGCTGTTAATTACATTCTGAATATATCTATTTAACAAAGAAATGTGGATTGTTTTAATGAATATTGTCCGTTTTGTAATTTATTTTTATTACGTGAAAGAAAAAATTGAACATTGACCTATTAATTTATAAAAAAAATAAAGAAAAGCATTCATTTGAATATAATTCTATAAATATAAGCAATGGACACTTTGTTTATTAAGATAGTATATCGGTAAATTAAATGTACTATTTATTATAATTACTTAATTTTACTAATATAATCAATATTTACAAATTTAATCTCTATTAAAAAAAAGAAATATAGTATTATTTTATTGAATTCTGTCCGTTTTATAGTTTAATTTTATTACGTGAGAAAAGAAATTCAACCAAGACTTATTAATTTATAAAATCCCAAGAAAAGTATTTGGTTTAATATACTATTTATAAATATAAGCAATCACCACTTTATTTATTAAATTAGTATAACGGTAAATTAAATGTTTTATATATTATAATTACTTAATTTTACTACTGTAATCATTATTCAAAAACTTAATCTATGTTTAACAAAGAAATATGGTATTATTTTATTGAATTCTGTCCGTTTTATAATTTAATTTTATTATTTGAAAAAGAAAAGAAATTCAACTGTGATCTATTAATTTATAAAACCTCAAGAAAAGTATTTAGATGAATATAATATTTATAAATATAAGCAATCGGCACTTTATTTATTAAATTGGTAAATTAAATGCATTATTTATTATAATTACTTAATCTAACAAATATAATCAATGTTTAAAAACTTAATCTATGTTTGCAAAGAAATATGAGATTAATTTATTGAATTCTGTCCGTTTTATAATTTAATTTTATTATGTGGAAAAAGAAATTCAACCATGACTTAATAATTTATAAAACCCCAAGAAAAGCATTTAGTTGAATATAATATTTATAAATATAAGCATTGGACAGTTTGTTTATTAAGTTAGTATACCGATAAATTAAATTTATTACTTATTATAATTACTTAATTTTACTAATATAATCAATATTTAAAAACTTAATCTATGTTTAACACAGAAATATGGGATTATTTTATTAAATTCTGTCCGTTTTATAATTTAATTTTATTACATGAAAAAAGAAATTCAAATATGACCTATTAATTTATAATACCCCAAGAAAAGTATTTAGTTGAATATAATATTTATAAATACCAGCAATGTACGATTTATTTATTAAGTTAGTATATCGGTAAATTAAATGTATTACTTATTATAATTACTTAATCTTACAAATATAATCAATGTTTAAAAACTTAATCTATGTTTGACAAAGAAATATGGGATTATTTTACTGAATTATGTTCGTTTTATACTTTAATTTTATTACTTGAGAAAAGAAATTCAACCATGACTTAATAATTTATAAAACCCTCCAAAAAGTAGTTAGTTGAATATAATATTTATAAATATAAGCAATAGACGCTTTATTTATTAAGTTAATATATCGGTAAATTAAAAGTATTATTTATTATAAATACTTAATTTTACTAATATAATCAATATTTAAAACAATTAATCAATGTTGAACACAGAAATATGGGATTATTTTATTTATTTCTGTCCTTTTAATAATTTAATTTTATTACGTGAAAAAAGAAATTCACCCATGAACTATTAATTTATTAAACCCCAAGAAAAGCATTTAGTTTAATAAAATTTTTATAAATATAAGAAGTGGATACTTTATTAGGTTAGTATATCGGTAAATTAAATTTATTAGTTACTATAATTACTTAATTTTACTGACATAATCAATATTTACAAGCTTAAATGCATGGGTCAAAAAAGTAAAAAAATATAATAGATGCAGTTTATTGTTTCCTCAAAACTAACCAGAATTGCTTATAAACATATAAACATGTTAACATAAGCTTTTGTAATAATTAAAACCAATGTAAGGAGACCAGAAGGACCATAAATATGCACGTCAACATGCAATTAACGACTGCCCCAGGGAAAGCATTTAATGTTTTCTTCATCAGACGCTAAACTTCTAATTGCTGTGAGAGTTTAATGTCACTATTCTTTTCTTAAATGGTTTTCTTTTTTCATCTTAGAGTGATCAATCAAACTTTTATTTATACTTGAACTCACACAAGTCTTTTGAAATTATGTAAACAAATTTTAAATACCCTTATATTCTTAAGTTATCACTATTCATTAAATGTCAAACATATTGTTTTAATCAGAATTTTATAATATACTGTGATCCTTTATATTGAAATTTTTTGAGTTAAAGATTTTTTTCTATGCCTAAACTATATAGTATTCTATAATAAGTTTATGTATTTTAAGTAATCATTCATTAGAGGAAAATTATTATCTTGACACAATATCAAAAAAAGACTGCTTTTTTTTACAACATTATATCCCTTTTAATTCAGAATGTGATAAAAGTGTGATTACTATCGATTTACTTTTACATTAAAACATTAAGAGAGGGAAATTTTTTCTTAAACCTTCCATCCTAATCAAAAAAGTGATTATAGTAAAACAAAAATTTGTTAGTATCAATATATTTCATATAATTTTGCCAAATGTCCTTGGATCATGATTAAGACTTGAGAACATTTATTTTTTTAAATTGTTGACATGTAAGGAAGTTTCTTTAGTGGATTAAAAAACAATCAAGTATAGGTAGAATAATCCAATGATCTTTTCAAGCATTGTGGAAGAATAAATGAGACCTTTAACGCTAGAGCGTTCATTACATTGCAAGTACTTAGAAGGTCGACTGTTATAGGTGTGTATTTTCACACACACACACACAAATATCTATATCAATATCCATACTTACATCTACATCATTCCCCTCTCTCTCTCTCTCTCTCTCTCTCTCTATATATATACATATACATATATATATATATATATATATATATATATATATATATATATATATATATATATATATATATATATATATATATATATATATATATATATATATATATATATATATATATATATATATATATATATAATATATATATATATATATATATATATATATATATATATATATATATATATATATATATGTATATATATATGTATATGTATATATATATATATATATATATATATATATATATATATATATATATATATATATATATATATATATATATATATATATATATATATATATATATATATATATATATATATATATATAAATATATATATATATATATATATCTATATATATATAATATATATATATATATATATATATGTATATATATATGTATATATATATATATATATATACATATATATATATATGTACATATATATATATATACATATATATATGTATATATATATATATATATATATATATATATATATATTATATATATATATATATATATATATATATATATATATATATATATATATATATATATATATATATATATATATATATATATTATGACAACCTGTCAATAATGAGTTGACCCACCTTTGGCACTCAAGA
>CM063498.1:108693952-108696452 GCA_032207245.1 Pardosa pseudoannulata
TATATGTATATATAAATATATATACATATAAATATATATATATATATATATATATATATATATATATATATATATATATATATATATATATATATATATATATATATATATATATATATATATATATATATATATATATATATATATATATATATATATATATATATATATATATATATATATATATATATTATATATATATATATATATATATATATATATATATATATATATATATATATATATATATATATATATATATATATATATTGTATATATATCTAAATAAGATAGTGTACACCGAAAGTAAGCGACATTTTTTTCCAAGTTTTACAATGAAGCATAAAAAAGGTTTTATTTCACGGTATTTTTAATTTGGGCCGTTTTTGGTGAAAGTTTCAATCTCTTTAGGATAATTAATAAGACAATATTTCTGTAAATACAAGAAAATTTTAGGAATAATATGTTTTATGTTAAAAATAGAACTTTAATCTTAAAACTATCTTTATTTATTGCGTCCTTTCTTTGATTATTATATGTTTAAATTTATTTGCTAAATATCGTTATTTTAGAGAATAATCATTTAATAGAAGTTAATAATTTATACAAAATTATGAAACATTTTTAAAGCCGAATAAGGATTTTTAACTCTTCAGATATACATTCATAGAAAGATATGTGCGTGTACGTGTTATTTTTTGTTTTGATATATATGCTGTTTTTTGATAAGATGGATAAATATAAATTTTTGTTAAGAAGATTATGCTATTAGATACATTAATTAGATAAATAAATTAAATATTATGAAATCTTCAGAAAAATTCAGAATTGAATAAAATTTTCAAAAATGATTTGGAAAGTCAAAACGCATTTTTACAAGGCTAAAGTTTTGCAGTTAATATCATCTGTTCAAATTTTGGTTGGAAGTAATGCTATAAGATCCCTCTTTTCTTGTGCCCCCTTGGCTACTTTCATGCCATACTATAAAACTGTATCCGCAGTAGGAAGTAAGTGACTTGTCAGATGACAAAATTGCCTTCGGCGGCGATAGAAAAATGTCTGATAATTTATCTATGATACTATGAAATATTGCGGTATTGAATAAAATGACCAGAAAGAATTACTTTAAATATAAAAAAAAATGTGTTTTAGTGTGTTATAATACCTTATTTTTACATGACAAGTATCTGAGATAAATCGAACAAAAGAAGATAAATAATAAACGAATTGAATACCATAAAATTAAAGAAATGTATATCTTCCTTTGTTTTTTAAAGGAATACAGTACGAAGAGAAAACGAACGCATAATAAACTTCTTCTTAAAGTATGTTGTGAAGTAAATCTTGTTTTTATAGTTTAGGAATGTGGCAAAATAGTCATTTTCAACTTTTATATATTCTTAGGAATTAAATTGAGTTTATGCAATTTAACTGTATTAGATTTAATACTAACAAGTAAGATTATGCTGATTAACAGAACGGATTGCATACCCTAAATAAGTTATGTGTCAAACTTTCCTTGATTTATTCGAACAACTTTACCTTGAAAAAACTCAATACAATTAACTTCCTTCTGAAATGTGTTCTGAAGTAAATCATGTTTTGATGGATTAAGAGAGTGAGCAAAATAGTCATTTTCCCGTTATATATATATATATATTATATATATATATTCTTGGGAAATTCAATTCAGTTTGTGCAATTAAACTGTATTAGGTTTCATACGAAAAACTATGATTGTGCTGAATAACAAAACAGATTGAATATCCTGAAAGAAGTTATGTGTCTAGCTTTCCTTGATTTATTAGAAAAAACAACTTTACTTTAAAAAAATTGAGTATAATTAACTTCCTTCTGAACTGTGTTCTGGAGTAAATCTCGATTTTATGGTTTAAGAATGTGAGCAAAATAGTAGTTTTACCCTTATATACATACAGTCTTAGGAATTCAGATGAGTTTATGCAATTTAACTGTATTAGGTTTAATACTAACAATTAAGATTATTCTGGCAAACAAAAAAAAATTGAAGACCCTAAAGAAGTTATGTGTCTAATTTCCCTTGATTTATTCAAACAAACAACTTTACCTTGAAGAAACTGAATATAATTAACTTTCTTCTGAACTGTTTTCTGGAGTAAATCTTCTTTTGATGGTTTAGGAATATGTGTAAATGTAGTCATTTAACTTATATATATTCTTAGGAAATTCATTTGAGTTTACGCAATTTAACTGTATTATGTTCAATACTAACAACTGAATTTATGCTGACTAACAAAACGGACTGAAGACCCTAAAAGAAGTTATGTGTCTAACTTTCCTTGATTTATTAATGAAAAAAAAACTTTCCCTTAAAAAACTGAATATTAATTAATTTCCTTTTGAAGTGTGTTCTGAAGTAAATCTCGTTTTGATTGTTTAGGAATATGAGCAAAATAGCCATTTTCAATTTATATGTATTCTTAGAAATTCAATTGAGTTTATGCAATTTAACTGTATTAGG
>CM063498.1:108701452-108731452 GCA_032207245.1 Pardosa pseudoannulata
TGTCTTTAATAATTATAAATAGAAAATCATAAATTACTAAAGGATAAGACACGAAATATATGTCAATACATCATTTTTTAAGCCTGCCAATTTATATAGAATATGTTACAATAATGATTTATTTCCAAACAGAAAAAAACTGTATCAGTTGACTTACAATGTATTCTAATTTATTTAACAAATGTGTTCAAGATTTGAGTAAGACGATAGTATTATACAAAGCTTTCAGAAAAGAATAATCGGATTACACACTTTAATATCTTAAGAAATTATAAATTTAAAATCATAAATTACTAAAGGATACGACATGAAATATATATCAATCCACCATTTTTAAGCCTGCCCGGTTATATAGAATATATTACAATAATGAATTATATCCAAACAGAAAAAAACGAACTATTTTACGCTAAAGTGTCAGTTGACTTATAAATTATTTTGTTTTATTTAACAAATGTGTTGAAGATCTGAGTGTGACGTTAGTATTGTATTATACAGAGGTTTAAGAAAAGTATAATCTGATCACATACTTTAGTATCTTTAAAAATTATAAACAGAAAATCATAAATTATGTATCATCGTACAAAGAAACTGTTAAATGTTTATAGTCTAACATTTACATTAGGTTTTATTAATGATTCATTAAGATTTACGAAAGTTTCTTCTCTGAAAATTAAATGAGTGGTACTTCGAACATTATGCGTTGGAAATGTGACTCAGAGGAAAAAAGATACTCAAAATAATTTCCCCCTCCTTATATAGTTTTAAAAAAAGCAGGTGCACTTTCTCAAAAGCATTTGAAACTGCGTAAATTTATCTGTAAGAGCATCTTAATTCATTTACACTAAAAAAATATTTATCAAAGACACATAACATAAATATGTGACAATAATTGCATGAAATGAAAAAAATGAAGTTGCTTTATTCATGTCCATTTTGAAATTTCTAGATTTAAACCGAACTTTTTCATGTTGCATAGCATCTTATAGTTTAAAAAGCTTTACGAACAATTCTGCGTATCATTATTTAACAAGATTTCCATTTAGTGTTATAATTCACAGAGTGCATAAGAAAGTTCTTAACTGCGCTCTTTTTTTCTAATCATTTACTATAGACATATATATTTCCAGCTGTAAAAAAAGCTTCAAGTGAGGTAATCTTTCATTTTATAATTTTTTATATTTTAAAATTCAATTTTACAAAAATTACAAATTCTACATTTTATGAGTTCAACTGGTTCCTATTAGTAAAATATGAAATGGCCCTGAAAACTGTAAATTGACCGAGATAATTAAATTCCAATTTTTGAAAAAAAAAATTCTGGTCTATCGGTGCATTGGTTAATGGATACTGAGTACAGAAATTCTAGAATGAAATCAGACAGCACACCTTTTTTACGGCTAAATGAGAGTAGGATTGTGATTATGTGCTTGTTTTATGCTAAATACAGTCTATATTATCTTTCCTTTGTATATATATTCCGTCTAAAAACTGGGAGCCTATTTTCACAGTAAAAAGAAATAAACAGAGTGAAATTAGATTCTAACCAAATTTCAACCTCGATTTACTCTAAATATTTTACTAAACGCCTCCCCATACACACACACATTCTTTATTATTTTAGCACATTTTGAATTTGAATATCTTAGTTAATTTTTGTCATAGAAGGATATATCTTATTATATCTTTATAAATATAATAACAGTAAAGAAGATAAATCACTTATTTTGATCATATCTTATAACTGATTATATCAGAAAATATTCGCACTACAGAAGAAAAATAAACTTTTAATCCCCGTTTACTGAATATGAAAATGTTATAATATCATGAGAGTATAATTCACTAAATATTTCAATTCTATAGACTCAAAAAACTGAATTTACATTTGAACGAAACTGTAAAACATGTTTATTTACTTAAACTTAAAGGAATGTCTCTCAGTGAATTTTATTAATAAATCTTAACATATTTAATTCTATTGCTTATGTTTCTCAAATATATTGAAAATATATTAGTTTTAGAAGTGTAATCGTATCTTTTGCTACTATTTAAGTGTACAATTTTTATAATATGCTTCTGTACATGATTACATCAAAGTATTTTCACCACGGAAAAAATCCAATTCTGAATATTTAATTTTAAAATGCTGAAATGTCGAGATAGTACATATTATGTTTTATTTTTTAAATTTTAATTTATAAGGAGTTTGTGTCTAAGCTCATCAAAAGCTATATATAAAAGTGCGTTTAATCAATGACGTACTTTTAAGAAGTATACAGAGGTTGTTCACACATTTTTTAGACGATGTATATTGTAGTCACAAAGTTAAATTACATAAAATTCTAGTGTTTGAGATGTTCTATTTGATTAGCCCTTTTCTGAAATATAGAACACCGTAATTTCCAGGATAATAATGCCTTTTGAAGTGTCAGAAGAGTTATTCTATCCCTTTTTCTCCTGAGTAGCTTTACACAGTCCTGTAAAAGTAGTGGGACGACGTTTTATTAAATATGAAAATGCTATAATATCATGAGAGTATAATACATTAAATATTTTAATTTCTAAAGACTCAAAAACTGACATTTAAACGAAACTCAAAAATATGTTTATTTACTTAAACTTAAAGGAATGTGTTTGTACAAGTCAATTTTATTAATAACTCTTAATAAAATATTTAATTCTATTGTTTATGTTTCTCAAATATATTGAAAATATATTAGTTTTATTAGCGTAGTCGTGATCTTTTCAACTACTTAAGTGTACACTTTTGTTAATCTGTTTCTGTACATGATTACATCAAAATCTTTTCATTACGGAAAAATTCAAATTATGAATATTTTATATTAAAATGCTGAAATGTAGAGATAGTACATATTATGTTTTATTTTTTAAATTTTAATTTATAAGAACTCAACGAATTTCTATCTAAGCTGACATAAAGCTATATATAAAAGCACGTTTTATCAATGACGTACTTTTTACTAATATACAGAGGATGTGCACACATTTTTAAGACGATGTCTATTGTAGTCACAAAGTTAAATTACATAAACTTCTTGTGTTTGAGATGTTCTATATGATAGGCCCTTTTCTGAAATAGAGAACACCGTAATTTCCAGGATAATAATGCCTTTTGAAGTGTCAGAAGAGTTATTCTACCAGTTTTCTCCTGAGTAGCTTTTCAGAGTCCTGTAAGGGTTCTGGGACGACGTTTTATTGAATATGAAAATGCTATAATATCATGAGAGTATAATACATTAAATATTTTAATTTCTAGAGACTCAAAATCTGAATTTACATTTTAACGAAACTTTGAAATGTGTTTATTTACTTAAAGGAATGTGTTCGTACAAGTCAATTTTATTAATAACTCTTAATAATATATTTAATTCTATTTATATATTGAAAATATATTAGTTTTATTAGTGTAGTTGTGATCTTTTCTACTATTTATATGTGCACTTTTGTTAATCTGTTTCTGTATATGATTACATCAAAATCTTTTTACTACGGAAAAAATCAAATTGGTAATATTTAATATTAAAATGCTGAAATGTCAAGATAGTACATATTATGTTTTACTTTTTAAATTTTAATTAATAAGGACTCAACGAATCTCTATCTAAACTGACATAAAGCTATATATAAAAGTACGTTTAACCAATGACGTACTTTTTACTAATATACAGAGGCTGTTCACACATTTTTAAGACGATGTCTATTGCAGTCACAAAATTAAATTACATAAACTTCTTGTGTTTGAGATGTTCTATTTAATAGACCTTATTCTGAGATACCTTGCGACACCGTAATTTCCAAGATAATAATGCCTTTTGAAGTGTCAGAAGAGATATTCTACCAGATTCCTCCTGAGTAGCTTTTCAGAGTCCTGTAAGTGTTCTGGGACGACGTTTTAGTAAATATGAAAATGCTATAATATCATGAGAGTATAATACATTAAATATTTTAATTTCTAGAGATTCAAAATCTGAATTTATATTTGAACGAAACTCTAAAATACGTTTATTTACTTAAACGAATCTGTTTGTACAAGTCAATTTTATCAATAAATCTTAATAACATATTTAATTCTATTTTTTTATGATTCTCAAATCTATTAAAAATATATCAGTTTTAGAAATGCAATCGTGTCCTTTTCTACTATTTAAGCGTATACCTTTGTTAATCTGTTTCTGTATATGATTACATTAAAGTCTTTTCACTATTGAAAAAATTAAATTCTGAATATTTAATATTAAAATGCTGAAATATCGAAATAGTACATATTATGTTTTATTTTTTTAATTTTAATTTACAAGGACTCAATGTATCTGTATTTAAGCTCACAAAACGCTTTATATAAAAGTGCTTTTAATCAATGACGTACTTTTTACTAGTATATTTAAATATCATCTGTTCCTAACATACATTTATTTTTTATTTCAGATTTGAGATTCTAAGAATGATGGCTAACAGTTTTTTATGGCATTCAATCTACGTCTAATTTGATCTGTCACTATAGCTGACTACATCAAAGTTTATTCACTTCAAAAGAAAAATCTTTTAATGTCTGCTTATTAAAAATTAAAATTCTAAAATATCGCTTTGGTATATCTTATTTTTTTAATTATTTTAGTTTCTAGAGACTCAATAACAGAATTTATATTTAAAACTTAAAAAACTTACTATTTGAAAAATATATTAATAAGACTAGGCAGCTAAAAAGCATTTATATCTTCATGACCATTGATATTTTTTAACATTTCAAGTGATCTCATTCTTTTATATGAAATATTATCAAATAAGCTTAACGTGAAAATAAAATTTAAAGAAAACTGCAAAGGAAAAGCTAATGCCGTGACATATCTCGATTATTAAAAACAACAGACATTTTAACTGTAACTTCAATCACATAAAGGTTTTCTTAAATTAAAAATGAACATCGAATTCAATATCATTAGAATGGACAGCACTTTTATTATGCTTAATGAAAGAAAGTTTTATTTAAGATGTCTGAAATTGAAAAGTTAAAGGACCTCATTAGCTGTCTTTTATCTCTCGTGAAAAGTATTTTCAAAATAAATCATTTAAAATTCAATGAAGTGGTTCTTATTTAATATTATTCTTCGCATTAATTCAAATGAATATTTTTCATTGCCCACTCTAAAATAAATTCCTTTTCTGTGGATGGAAATTATTTCTTTATACGCTTCTCCTTTAAATATTTGCAAATAAACTGAAGTGTAGACATGTGAATATTCTTTAAAACTTTTAAGATTTTTATAAAGAGTGTGACAATTCTTGTTTCTTTTAAAGCTTTACAAATCAATATTATTTTTAGACACGTGAAAATAATTACATGTTTACACAACTCAAGATATTCTCTTTTGTTTCATGACATAAACATTTATTTAAGACGAGATAAGATGAAGATGTTCAAATGATTTAATTACTTTTAAGCATAAAATAAGATGTGAAATGCATGAATATGCAAAACAATGTATAGGATTTTGTAAAAAAGAAGTTTACTTTAAAAAACAGCTGAAAATTAAAACTTATTTCACTTTAAAACTAACAATTAGACCAAATCTGGTACCCACCCTCTCATTTTTATTTCATATAATAAGTTCCAATTGAAGTGTAACAAAGTGAGTATCAAAACATTGAAAAATCACGTGGAAAGTAGGTAATTCGTTATGGAATGGGAAAACATATTCTTGATTAAATAAAGAAAGATAAGTTTATAAATATTTTATCTCAAATAAAAGTGTTTTGGAAATTTAAATGGAATACTTAATTTTTGAAGAAAACATTTTACAATCTTAATGTAAATTAGTTTTTGAAGCATAGAAAAATGAAAGAATATTTTGTTTTGAAGAGTACAACCAATAAATGCTTTATAGAAGTGAATATATAATACAGTAACACCCCGCTTAACGCTGTTTCGTTTAGTGCTGTTTCGGTTTAGTGCTATTTTATTTCAACCCGCGGATTTCCCGAAATTTCTCGCAGCACTACTGTTTAAATGAGGTAAATGTGGAAGACGTCGAAGAAGTAGTTCACGAAACAGCAGGTAGTCTTTCTAATGATAAGCTCAAGGAATTAACTGAGCAAGATGAAAACAAAAATATTGATAGTAGTGATATCGAGGAAGAGCAAAAACAACTTTGGATGGCGTTTGTAAAAAGAAGTTTTACCACTATAACTGAAATTATGGACCAATTTGTTAAAATTGATCCAAATTTTCACAGGAGTTCAAAAGCAAGACGTTGTGTTATAAATGCTTTATTCACTTATCAACAACTTCAAACAGAATGCAAAAATAAAACTCAAACTACATTAGATGCCTTCTTGACAAAAAGGCAGAAAATAGGAAACACAGAATAGACTGAACGATCTGACTTAGAATCTGACTTAGAACGACTGACTGAGAATTTTATTTCTTTTTATAAGTATATTCTTTTTTATATTGTTTTTATTTTTGTAAGAAATAAATGTTTATTTTTATTTTTATAAAAAAAACATTATTAAATTTAATACCTAATCAATTTTCTATCCAACTTCCCTTAACCCCATTATTTACATGTTAAGATAGCGTCGTTTAGCTCTGTTTCGCATTACGATCTACTTTGATGGAACGTATCCCCTGCTTTAAGCGGGGTCTTACTCTACTTAAAAATGTGTATGTAAAATAGCTTTTGAAACATAGAGCAATGAAAGAAAATTTGTTTTGAAAACTACAACTATTAAACGTAATATTGAAGTGAAAATAACACTGAATACTCTGCCGAACTAACAGTTAAAATAAATCTTATAATAGGTCTCTCATTTTTATTTTGGCTAAGAAGTTCTCGTAGTTGTGTAATAACATAAGAATAAAACTTTGATAATAAATATTACGTAGATGGAAAATTTTCTTTCGGTGATGATAAACGAAATGAAAAGTAAATAAATAATTAGATAAGTTTAAAAACATTTCATGATAAATAAAAGTGTTTTACAATTTAACAACAATGCAGATATTTATTTGCTATTTTTAGAAAAACACTTTAACATTCTAAAGCAAAATTGAATCATGGAATTGATCATGAAGTCTAAAAGAATTAAAGAATATATATTTTAAAATCACATATTCAATCAATGTACAAGTAAAGAAGACATAACATTTTATTTTCATCCGAACTAAGATCTAGTTTTCAACTACTTTTATCATCAATTATCTTCCAGCTAATAAATCCCATTTGTTATACAATGATATTTTTTTATTTGTATTAAGTATTATATAGAAAGAAGATGTTATTTATGAAATGACATTATTGATTGAGAATAAAATAAAGTAACAAATTGACTAGAAAACTTCCATGTCAATTATATTGTTTTAAGAATTTAATTCAGTACTACTACCTAGTCATTATTTGAAAAAAAAAGCTCTTAAAGTGAATCAGAATAGAATGTAAAATGGAGTAAAATAAATAAAAGTTTAATAAAAATAAATTAAAATTCAATGAATTTATTAGTGAAGTGAATGTTATACTTAATTCTTCTCAGACCTTAATTAACAACCCTGTCGTGTATATTCATTCTAATAAGCATGTTGTACGAGTGAATAACTTCATTACTTTACTGTTTAAAATTAACAAGAAAAGAGATGTTATTCATTTTATAAAATTAAATTAATTATCAGCATAAAAATAAAGAAGAAAAATTAATAAGCATTTTATGTCAAACAAAGATATTTTAAGATTTAAAATAAATGTGATTTTTATTTATTATTTCTCAGAACTCTTAAATTAATGTGATAAAACAGTAAAAAGACACATAATAATATAGTCCTCATTATCCATCTATTTACTCAGATGGCATCCATACTTCTTTTAAACATGATTTTTACTTTGTTTAAAGCAGCCATTGTGATTAGACTTCAAATTCTTCTCTATTAGTATATTGTAAAACTACAGTAACGTGAGATTCACGAAGATCTGTATTTGAATTAGTCAATTTTTAACTAATTTCTAAATTGTAATCTAATTTACATACGAATATTTTATAGACAATACTATTACAGTTGAACTTATTTAATGTTAATAAAGAACTATTATACATATATATATAAATGCTATTTACACTCTTTAATAAATATAATTTATAAATACATACTTCATTTTTATTAGAGAGTTTAGCACAACTTTATCTTACTTACTTTAGGGCATATATTTGTCTATTTCTGAATTTTGTATGGTAATTTACTTGAATTGAATTTTTTTAAAACACAACATTGTATTTTTAAACATTTTTTTCAAAGAAGTAATAATAATACTAATAATAAATTTCTACGAAATTTTTTACTTTTTCCAGTCAATAAAATCAGGATATTAATTTTTCGTAACACAGGAAATATTTTACAAAACATTTGCAAAGTAATAATAAATTTGGATTGAAGTAAGCGTATATTTAAAGAGTAAAAAAGGGAAGTTTTATTGCTCTTGAATGAACAATTAAAGATGCCTGCTGAATGTAAGTACATAAATGACTAAATTAAGGAGGTAAATTTTGAGTTTATATACAGTTTATTCCTATAACCAGTAATTCTTTTAGAAACAAAATATTTTGTATAAAGCTGTCATGCAACATAAAAACAATAATAATAGATATAATATATGTTCAAAGTAATAATGGCTCGTAAATATTATAGGTACAATTAATCAGCTTATGCTGAATTCTCTTGCTCTATTCTTCAATGTTGTCTGTTAAATTTAAAGTTTATGTGGTTAGCTAAGATTTTGGGTAGTTGTAATTTCTTATCAAATATGTTTCGATTCTGATATTATCAAGCTTCAGTTAGTAAAGTAAATCTCCTGTTAGTTTGACCAATTGCAATCAAGCTATAGTTACAAACCTATTTCCTGTAATAAAATAAGATTGGATATAGTGAAAGTCACTTACAGTTAATTCAGAATAAACATAATACAATATGGTGGTGGTATGTAAACATTATCTAAATATAATCCCATCTTTATGTTTAAAATATAAACTAAGCTCACATAAATGCCTTTATAAAGGTTTGTGTCACATTAATTTAAAACATGATACTTAGAATAGTTTATAAAAATAATTTTGTTACTAAAGTATTAAGAATGTACAATAGCAACTTTTGAATTCCATTACATTTACTAGAACATAATTTTTTAAGAATGCTTAAAATATTCATTCGTTTTGATCCAATATCGTTGAACATTGAATTTAGCTCAAGCCTAGAATACAGATTTAAAATATAGAACGAGTTAAAAACTGTTTATAACTGCTATGTAGAAGGATATTAACCATTAATGCATTTTAGAGAATTATAATAAATCCTAACAACAAACATAGAATAAATAAAAAGGAATAAAAGAAATAAAACTGTTGGAGAATAAATTTATAAATATGTTACGGGTGTGACATAATTATCACACCCGTAACAGCATATTTATATATTTTTTTTTAAAATGTAAAGAAGATCTTGGTTTGGTTTGGTTGCGCTACGGTCTAATTTTTGCAACACGAGGGCTAATGAGACCGGGACCTACTGCTTAAAGCCAATTCCGAACGACTACGAACACTCATGCCATAGTGGGATTTGAACTCATGAAATCCGGTTCCGAAGGCTAGCACCCTAACCATTCGGCCATCGTCCGACAAAAAAAAAATGTAAAGAAGAAACGGAATTCTTTTATTTTTTCAAAACTTCTTCCTCAGGTGTTATAATTGCTTCACAAAAAATGTATGTTTGAAATATTATATTCTTTATAAGAAAAGTGATAAAAAGTAGTTTAATGAGTCACACTCGTTTCTGTGGAATGGCCGTATTGTGTCTGTTTGAATGATAACTACTATTTAAAAGACTATTAAAAATACTAGCAGTTAAAAATACATACGCGCATTATTATTTTCAAGATTAAGTAAAATTATTAATAGATATTTTATATTTTTGGATATTTGTTCAACATACAATTTCAAATTCAAAACTTTACGTTTCAAATATTAGTTAAAAAGCTCTCCACTGTTTTATTTTTCCGTTTTTTGTTTATTTTAAATAATTATTTATTTAAATAGGGATAATAAAGGAAGCACTAAACTAAAACACAATATGTAGAAGTGCTTTTAAGAAAATTACAGTGTTACAATTTATAAAAGAATAGTTAAAATGTCATCAACACATAATCTTCTTTTACTAATCTAAAAGAAAAACTAAATTATTTATTTCCAAAAATCTCAATGGAATTTAAAACTGACGGAATTTAAAGTGATAAACACTTACGAGAAAAAAAAATTAACATTGCTAGCGAAATTGCTAAACTCTATAAACACTTTTCTAAAAGTTCCCTATTCGATAAGTTCTAATGACTTAAATCCATTTATGTTCACCATTTTCAACGTTTTATTCTGTAAGGAATTTTGATCTAATTTGAATCTAAATACAACATAAGACGTTGCTTGACAACATAAGACAGGCGAAAATTTTCAGTCTTCTCTCTGTAGACATTTCACAAAGGTGGTGTTGAGCAATGTTGCCTATGGAATCAGAAGGGAGCGTGACTATTTAATAATCTAGTTTAAAACACACTATTTACTAATGACAGAACGATAACTGGGAATACTCCAAATATATAACGAACCTGCTGGATTCTGTAAACTTCTAATCCCTGTAGACGTAAGTACTCAAATTAATTTTAAGATGATTCCGTTAATTAATAATAATTAGTTATTCGTGTAAACAAGTTAGTGAATTATTTTGCACTGTTGTTCTGCGTATTTGATTAAAAGGTATAGGAAAAGAGTACATAAAAAATAAAAATTAATAATAAAATTTAACATGATAAAATATGCAAAATTGTTGTCCTACATAATAATAGCCTAAGTTATATGTCCGTCTGTCCTCGAATTTTTGAAGAGGTTGGACCCTGAATGGATAGAGCATCCATATTGGATTATTGATGAGTTATTGTTAGCAAAATTCAAAGCGCATAAAGTTTATCTTTTCCTAAACTATTGATCTGATTCTAAAATAAATTTTCATAAATATGCTTCATATGACAGCGCAAAATACTGTCGTCTCTAAAACGCTCAAAATCCTCTGCTTCCCGTTTTTTTGAGCGCTTAATGTCATTTTTTCAAGCCCTATTTTCCCCGGTTAAGAGCAGTCGATTAAATTTATTAATTTATTATATAATAAGTAAGTAAAAATAACATTTCTTTCTAGCACTAGGACGTAATTCCTTTAACTCATTTAATAATATTTTCTTATTTTAAATTATTCAATTATGGTCTTAATTATTTTCATACGTTCCATCACTAAACTTAGATATTACATAAATAGTTTTCTGTTATATTTGGCTTAAATATTAGATTAGGTAGACATGTGATAATTTTAAATTAATCATCGATTTTTTTTATTGAAAGATAATTCTCAGCCAAAAAACAAACCATTTTTTTACCTGCCACATAATGTACTTCAAAATTTTGACAAAATTAAAAATTTTACTAATCTCGTCATATGAAGGGCTATAGGGAAGTGTTTTAACCTTTTCCCGTTTTTTCCCGAGCTGAATTCGGGCAGCCGAAATGTATCATCCTGGCACATCTCGAGTGTAGCTCGGGCACTGTGAAATTGTACACTGTGCAATCAGTCTTTCACGAATAATCTCACATGTGTTTTTTATGGTTTCGAATGCTTTTGTTTACTTCTCTGGCTGCTATATTATTTGTCGCTCAAAGAAAGACAGGAGAGAAACAAGGTTCTATCGTCAAGATTGAGATGTTGGACTCTGTGCAGTACTGTGTTTCCGATTGTATAATACACGATCAAATTTTGATTAATAATTTTATAATCATTTATGGAAATGCAAAGGATATAAATAAAATTTAATTCAAAATAAAAGCTAGGTATTCTAAGCTTAATATTTATAGTTAGTGTGAATTGACACTTAAGTCTAATTATTTCTGAATTCATAAATTATTCATTTATTTAAATGGATTTTTTTACATTCATTTTTAGGAAATTTTGTATGCGAATGATGCTATTATGTTAAAAAAAACTATGTATGTATGAAAATAGGAATAAAAATTAACATTTTTTGACCGATAATCCCGAAATAAAATGAACCTGGAAGGGCTTAATAATGTCAAAATTATTTCATTGACATTGCTGTACATTTGAAAATATCTCTAGAATCAAATAGAATAAGCTAGTAAAATGCATAAATCAAGTACGATGTGAATAGTTGATAATGTTTTGCTATCTAAAATCAAACAAAATTTGCGTACTCAGAAGTTAAATAAAAAGTAACCACCATAACCGCTGCAATTTAGATATACGTAAAACCACGGACTGGGTCAAATTAACACCAATTGATATAAATCTGAGTTGTTAAACAACAAGTACTTTGCCTCAATACGGAAATAATATTTATTCATTTTTAGACATTAAGGGCTAGTCAAACCAAAAGCGTTTAAAGGGTAACCGAAATTAACCCATGGATCAAACCAATGGCTGGACGCAATTCTTCGTTTAAACAGAGATTAATCGCGGTTAGACGTTAAACGACTTAGGTGAGACCGACTCTTAATTGTTATAATACAAGAAAATATTAATAATAATAATATATTACAATATGGAAAATTTTGAATAGACAGAAAAATATGTAGTAAAAAATAATTGAAATATTTAGTTTCTATTTAGTCAACAATTCTTCGCATTTCATGCGCAGTTAGGGCATCTTTTTTATTATATATTTTGCCTATTCTCGGAATACCAATATTTTACTGTGAAAACATATATCAATAGTTTTATCTCTACACTTAAAAACTTGGCAATGAATATTTTTTGCATCAGCAGAGATTCTTAAATAATATCAGTTTTTGTTTCTGCATGCGATTGGTATTGCTATTTACGAATATTACAAGTTACGCAGTACAAAACCTTTCAACAACTAGTTGAAGATATTCTCCCATTAATTTTATTCCAGTAAATTCTTTGCATGAAATCCATGAATTAATACCAACATAATCAAAATTATTGTGGAATACATGAACTATCCCCCTTCATGATTCTGCCTTAATATATTATTTCTGAGCCATGTGGCGACAACGTCAATACGAAATATTTTTTTTTTGTTATAAACTATCGTTTCAGGAAGTCTTTTGGGATAATTGTTGTAAATATCGACTGAGGATGAAGGGAGCTCAATAAGACCGTTTTACTGTTTTTATTTCATAAACTGTCAACGTTATATTGTCATACTTGCTTAACAATGCATCGTATAAAAGACATCTTTACATTTTTCTCAAACGCAGGTAATTATTTCAGATTCCATTTTATTCTCTCCAGTTAGACCAATGTTCTTCATTTTTAACGTTTAGAACAAATTCTGTGTTCTGATAAACTTTTCTGTAGTGATATATCTTTCTTTATTTTCGAAATGTTCTATTAAACGCGATACGACATTACGGAGAGAATAAGGTTTTCAGTACGATTTTTATTTTTATATATCCCAGATATGGAAAATCATTGAGCAGGCATTGTTTTAAATCATGGAAATTTAATGCGGACTCGTTAGACTTCCCAACTGGCAATGGAAGCACTACACCTGGAGGAGACTTCAGACTTCATTCAATGGGACTTAACCACTAACAGTGGAGAATGTACTGCAAGCAGAGGTATTTACTTCCATACAAAGCCATAATCAGATTCCTCTCGTAGGTGAAACACAGTTATTTACTATTCAAAGGGATGCATGTTATTAAAATACTGCATCTGCTACACTGTCTACTGGCAATAAAATAAGATCTTCAGTTGTCCTACTGTTATCAGTAACAACCATCTGATTCCCCACTGACCTTGTAAGTTGATCATTTGACCTTGAGATATTATTCCACTCACATATGAGCAATGAAAAGAAACATATAACGGTATTTCCCATTCCAAGAAAAGCTAAATTTCAAAACTCGTTCTTGTTATTACAATGGGATCAAAACCACCCATCCAGTGGTTTTAGGTATAAGTACTAAAAACAAAAACTAATAAGTATTTACCATATTACATTAACATAGATTTTTATTGATATGCTGTTGTTGTCATATGCTACTTTGTCAAACCAAGCCTGATTGAACCATGCGCTCGTATTAATGTGCTTTTCGTCTTGACGAATACCTCAAGTGTGAAAGCATTACTTCTTGCTCAAGAAGGTCCTAGTAAGTTAGAAGTAAGGTCCAAGCAGAAGACCCACAGGCTTGGCCTGCCACCCCCAGAGATATTGATTGAGAACTTGGAGGACATTGTGGCCACGGGCATATTTTGCGTGCCCCAGTCACTTTTATGGAACACGGCAGATCGTAGGATCTGAACCCACAAATTTCCAGTTACGATTGTTTTGCCTTTGCCAACTGCCCAAACGCAGCTCACTGTTATTGACATAAAATTAGGAATTCCTTTTAATTCCATTAGTAATTTACGAGAAATGGGGAGATAAAAATGATTTGGGATCAAAATAATCTATACCGTAGTTCTAGTGTTAACAATAAAACGGTCTGAACTATGTGTAACACAAGTTGAAAGTAATACCGATCTGTAATGTAACAGGTGTAATAAATTTATTCAATACCTATATTCATTTTAGAACACTAATATGTTTCTACACAAAATGTTTAAATTACGTTGCAACTATTTCATTCACGTTGCTGTACATTCGAAAAACTATCGCTAAAATCAAATTGAATAGCTAGTAAAATTAGAAATTATTCACATCAAGTATGATGTGAATAATTTCAAATATATTGCTATCTAAACTCAATCGAAATTTGTGTACTCAGAAATTTCATAAAAAATAATGTATTTATGCTTAACAGTAGTATAAAATAATATCAATCTGCAAAGGAAAGTTGTAGTAAAATTATTCAATGCTTAAATACCTCTCTAAATAACAAAACACTTCTGCACAAAATATATTAATAACGCTACAATTATTTCATTGACATTGCTGTTCATTTGAAAATTTATCTGTAAAATTAAATGGAATACGTTAGTAAAATATATAGTCAAGTGTGATGCGAATAATTGTTTCATGTATTAATTAGAAGACTCTCTGAATTCATTCTTTTGTTTTAAAACTATCCATGCATTTACTTTTGCATTGTTAGGTTTATTTCCGGCAAGTCTTCCTCAAATTCACATATACATTTATATAACATAGCTTTGATTTTATACTGGGAGTTACATTTTGACGTGTTTGTTCATTTGTGCCCCTTTTATTTCAGTTGCAAGTGCAATTTTATAGAGACATTTTTCAGTGTTCTTTTTACTCTACTTTGTCGCTAGCTAAACATTAATGTTCATTTAATTGGAAGCACTTCATGGATGAATTGAAAAGAACCGGTGTATATTTGTGTGCAATGAAATATATTTTTCTCAGACAATCTTTAAACATAGTTTGTGTGTTTTAAATTAGTATTCCTACATGAGGTTTAAACTGTTAAAATGAGGGTAGAATAATATTATTCTCTCTTTCTGTTATAAAACTGACAAATTAGTACAAAAAGATTGATTTTTGTAAAATGTTATATATATATATATATATATATATATATATATATATATATATATATATATATATATATATATTATATATATATATATATATATATATATATATATATATTGCTCGAAAAAGGATAACGGAGGCCTACGTACAGACTACGTACAAACAAATCTTTATCAGAAACACAATGTCGAAGTTATGATGAAGACAGATGAAAACGATGAATATCTACAAATGAAAATGATGATCGTTACAGGAATCAGCTTCCTAATCTTTTGGAGAGAAAAAAGGGGGTGAGACTCTTAGTTGATCGCCTCGACGCACTCGGCCGATGAGTTCACATGAGACTCGATCAGTCAAAAAAAATCTTCCTGGGCCTAGAACTCTGGTCTTTTTATATCGTCGTCTGACCCCAAATTTTGGTCTCAGCTGATCGGACATCTGGTTAATGACGTGGCGAGGAAACCACTAGTAGAACTCTAGCCTGACAGGTGGAAGCCCGAAAGGAAGTTTGCAGAAATCTGGAGCAATCTCGCAGATCATTGATCGATGTTTCTGGACAAATCTTTGGAGAACAAGGTAGGAAAGTATTGCAGTTTCCCTTACAATGTAGAGAATTTCTCAATGTGGATTACAATGTGGAGACTCTTTCTTCGGGATGCCAACTAAAACTGAAACTAACACTGGAAACGCTTCCCCAGCATCCTAATGAATTTCTCAGACAAAATGATTGAGATAGTCCTCGGTGTTAACAACCCTCTATTCAGCATCCTATTCTGCTCGAAACAACGTCCTTTCACTAGGTAAAAATGAACTCAGTTCAAGTGCTCACAAAAGGCTCGTTTACCATTTCTAAGTTATGCCGTTTTTTTAACGGTCGTAGATAAGTCTGTATCTGGAAATTTAATGTAACGAGAATTCGTTACAATATATATATATATATATATATATATATATATATATATATATATATATATATATATATATATATATGTGTGTGTGTGTGTGTGTGATATATATATTGTGTGTGTGTGTGTGTGTGTGTTTGTGTGTGAGAGAGAGGTTAAAAAGTGGAGGTTAAGTATTAAGCGGGTTATAATTAAAAATAGTTGGAACTCTTTAACAGTAACGTAGTAGGAGCGGTACACACTCTCGAGCAGAACTATGGAGAGCAAAGAAGTAGAAGAGAGCAATTTGTTTAGGTAAAGAAAGCCAAAAACACTTCTAAACCGGTAGTTGGGCTGATATCATCCTCCATGGTTGTCGTTCCAAAATGTGAACAAAGGATATCTAATAGATAGTAAGTTTGTTAATAAATAAAGAATGTAACTAATACTTCTTTATTCAAATTGATATAAAATATTTAAATCATGCACAATAAGTATTTCACTTTTGCCAGATTACATATTCATATTTTACAAGTAAAATTAATGAAAACAAAAATTTACTGTTTTAAAGTCTACCTAAGAAGATATTACACATTAAAAATCATTTATTAAATAGTTCATTGAGATGTAAAAAAAAAACTTTTAGTATAAATACAGAGATAAATTTCATGATTAGGGTAAAATTAATTTTTTTTTGATTGATTATATTGCTAGATTTTAACATAAAAGAAACTTATATTCAAATCATAAACCTTTTGATAAAGTAATTTTATAACTAATTCGAAGTACAGAATAATACTTTTTAAACCATAATTTAATGCTAAATGTGTATTCACTTCTGGAACTGGTTCGTATGTGTTAAAATGCAAGCAATGCAACCATGCGTCAGTTGCCTCCTGGTTTCCTGCATAGAGCTATGAACCGAAAGTTTCTTGGTAAACATGTTTAGAGATTTATATTTTGTTCCAGTTTTCAATACAACTACGGCCTATTTTTCTTTCCGTAAAACATTTGTTTGTTTTCGGTATAAAAGCAGTTGAATTCATCTTTGAGACAAAAGCTTTTGTGTAGGAATTTTACTTGAAACAAGTTCAGTGTAGCATACGTTTTAAAGTAAAAGAGAAAATATGAAGGTTGCATTTTGATTGCAGGTAAGTTATTGGAGTAAAAGAAATAATAAATTGTTTTCTATAAAACATTAGAACAAAAGTAGAATACTCTCTACTCGTCTCATCACACTACGATACACTATGGCAAAAGTTTAATATTTCAATTTCATTCAAGTGTTTTGAGACACAATAAGTTATAGGTCTAAAGAATAAAACTGTATTGTTTATTAAAAAAAGTTTCTTTAAGCTTTTTTGTAATTTTGAAATTGTGAAGCCTTTTATTTCTATATTATGCTACATTACATAAACAGTTTAATAAAGTTCAATGAACCCTTCCATTCTTACAAATTTCAAACTAAAGTAATAAAACTGAAAATTTAAAATACAGATTTTTATTTATAAAATATATAGTTATAAAGTTTTAAAAGCAATTTGATATTGCCAATTGGTTTTACATATTATTGACAGGCTATTTATTGTCAATACTGAAAACATCAAGAAAGGCAGACGGTCATACAGTTGATAGAAGGAAGATATATTTAAGGTTTGTAGTAACATAAATAGTTCTAAGATATTTTTAACAAAACGAAATTACTTTTAAGTATTACATTTTAAGTATTAAATGAAAAAAGTATTAATATTTTATGATATATATATATATATATATATCAATAAAAATTATAATTTAAAATAAACTAAACATGAGAATTTGAACCTGCTTTTTATGTTTCCAAACTTTCTAGGCAAATACTTTACACCTTGAAAATGTTTTAAAACCAATAACAAACTATTTATAAAACTAATAAGAATTTATGTGTTTATTCGAATTGAAAGCTTACAATTTCCAATTACATCGTTTTATTTCAACAAATATATTAACCCTAAGAAACTTCGGATCCTTTTAAAATAAAAATTGTCGTTAAAGTAAACAGACAAACCTGTAAAAATTCCACAGCGATTTTTTTCCATATTTATTTAATTTTTTATTATTTTCAAAGTCTTTTTCAAAAATAATTAGCTTCTTAGCCAAATAAATTGAAACAATGATTTTATTCCTTTCTGGGAATAAAAAAAGATAAGATTAAAGCCTAATATGAAACAGATACGTATATTTCCTTTGCTTAGTAAATTATAGAATTATTGCGAATGAATACGATTCCAGAATTTCTTGGAAAGCATAAAAAGCTTTTTCTTTAATTTTTTTTCTTTTACAGCTTTTTTTTAACTTCTGCATTCTAAAATAGATAGAAAAATTTTCAGAAAACTTTGCAAAATATTTACATTTCAATTGCTTAAAATATAAAACAGCGAACCAATTATGCAGATATTTCGTGTGAGAATTCGAAAGGGGAGCGAAGTATTGGTTATTTTTATCATTTCGAAATAAATATTGAAACAGTTTTACCGTGGACATCAAATTCCGTCTCATATATAATGAATTTCTTTTCACTAAAGGTACAACATTGATTTTTCTCTTGATATCTCGAAAACTGTTTACGAAAGGAATATTGGAAATTTGTTTTTCTTGCCTTATTGTTTCATAGAAATCTCTGATTAATGCTGTAAATATTTTATTTTTAATATCTCGAAGGTTAAAGAGCATGAATATAATGATTTTTTTTAAATGCTCAGGTTTTAAAAATATCGGTGATTGGTTTTTGCTCAATTTTTCTTTGCATATTAAAAAAGATATATTCCTTTCTTTTTTACACTGTGCCAATAGCCGCCGAGAACGAAAGACTTAAAAGTCACACTTAATGTATTCGACCTCGGAGACTTGTTTAAGCTAATTTTTTTAAAACTTTTTGTGCATTTGCTGTAACAGAGCAATTTAAATAAGAATGAAAATAAAACTGTGATTTAAATAACATACTGTATTAACAAATAGATATATTTTGAGTATATTGTGACGTAACGTGATAGCTACTGAGTACAAAAGGTTTACGAAACAACTTAAAACACTTCTACAAAAATATAAAATGGGTCTTTAAAATGAAGTTTTTAAACGCAAAACTAATAAATTATTATATTTCTGTGTAGATCCCTTTTTTACTTGAATCTTCAATTTTGTTCCTATAAAAAACAACCCTAAATAAAATAACTATTTAATCTATACTCAAGAGCCAAAAACATTATGACCACCTGTCAATAACTAGTTGTCCCACCTTTAGCGTGCAATACAGCTTCAACCCGCCTTGGCATGGATACTACAAGTCCTTCGTATGTGGCCGGAGACATATTGTAAAAGATGTTTAAGCAACGGTTACACAAATCCAAGATATTTCGAATTGTTGGTCTTTCAGCTTTTTGCTTCACCATGCAAGTCAGTCTCTGACGACCTTTTTTTTGATAGCGTGTGGACATCCAACACCATGTCGTATACTGCTGGTTTCACTGTCATTCATCCACTTTGCATAAGTACTAACAACTGTAGATCGCGAACAACCCACGAGTTCGTGTGGGTTCCTTCTTACTCTTGTTTAAATTGACGAATAGAAGGTTACAAAACTAACAACACTGAATAAAATATATAATCGAAGCATAATTTGACATTAAATAGAAGTAAAACTTATATCATCTTAAAACACATGTTACTATTAGAAGACTATTAGAAGAATTTCAATACTTCAAAGGTTTTAATAACTCTTATTAAAATAATCTGCATCTTATATCTTATTAAAATATCTTCATTTTTATAAATACATACTTAATGGTACAGTACTGTATATATAGCATTTCAAGGAGTGTTATTAACATCTGTCCATGTCTGCCTGTAGACTCTCATTGCGCCAACTTGGGTATTCCCAAGGGTAACCCGTTTTGAGACCCGATAAGCACAGACATCATTGTTGTCTAATTGACCTAATCCATCTGCATATAAATGGTGCTACAAGTTCTTTTAGAGGCGGTACTTGAAAACATCAACAGCGGTAACTGTCCATTATGGAAGACCTACACTTGCTACCAAACCAAATGTCCAGACAATTGCAATAACTCACACTTTGTCGGTAATAGGGGGAAGGAATTGAATCTGCACCCCTACTTGGTCTACGAACGGAAGTTAAGACCCAGGTTAGCACAGACATCCGGCTCCGGGTTTATCAAAGTGACCCCTAGCAAGAGACTCGACAAGAAGCGGTGACCTAGGAAACATGGTAGAGGATATTACCATCCCACTGACTAAAGTACGATTAGTCCTCTAAGAGTACCCTTTCGAAGACCGGAAGTGCACGACGCATATTGTATTTATCTTCATTGAGAGTAATGGGGAAAAACGAGATATCCAAAGATTGATCTCCATGAGAAGTGGCATCTACTAGGTGCATTGATATCAGAATGTTGGGATCTAACGTAAGATGAATGCGCCGAAACATGGGATTATCTCCAATGGAAAGAACAAAAGGGCATTATCTGCATTATGATCGTAGCCTAGTGTCCATTTAACAAGGATAAAACATTCACAAGTTTTACCTGAATTAACACACAAAATTATACCATAGTGTGTTATGTGCTTTATTTTTTTCTTTTCCGTATGAGCATTGGTACTCTAAATACACATGTCTTCGAAACTTTACTAGAAAGTGAGATCTTAAATATGTTCTTCTACTCTTAATGAGTGGTTACTTATTTGTTAACATGAAGAAATATTTGTTGAGAAGCATTTGCTATTATTTTCTCTTGTTTTTAAAGACTATTTTTCAAATTCTAAGGTACTTTAATCTTCAAAATATCAAGAGATAGTAGCATCATTTATAACTTATTTTTTCTTTGAAATTTACGTTTTTAAACATACTTTATTTGAAAATATCAGGATTCCGATTTTTCTTCGATATGAATAATTACCGAAAGCAATATATATAACTTATTTACCCATGTAGTTTTATATAATTTGAAAGATAATTATGTATTACCATTCCAATGTAATTTAAATTTAAGAAAAATAGTATTACCCTGTACAGGAGTACAGATCATAGTTAAACCATTTCCAAAATTCTCTTCCCCCCAATCTAAGGATTTTAATTCATATGCATATCATATGATCACATAAAGCAGTAAAAGTGGTTGGATGTATAAACCGTTTTTAAAGTTATTATAATAATTCTTGCACAATATATATGAATAAATACAGCATTTTATAAGTTTGAAGATCTTGAAATATAACTAAACGCTACAAAGGAGGTATACATTTTAAAACTATCAGTTGTATATTAATATTATTATTTTTGTTCTGAAAGTTTTTTGGGATAAAATCAGAATACATCACATATCAAATATGTCCTAATCATTTAAAAATACAAAAACGATGAAGATAGTATATATATATATATTAATATATATGTATATATACGTATATATATATATATATATATATATATATATATATATACGTATATGTATATATATATATTAATATATATATATATACGTATATATATATATATATATATATATATATATATATATATTATATATATATATATATATATATATATATATATATATATATATATATATATATATATATATATATATATATATATATATATATATATATATATATATATATATATATTATATATATATATATATATATATATATATATATATATATATATATATATATATATATATATATATATATATATATATATATATATATATATATATATATATATATATATATAAAAACAAAGTAGAGTATATATTTTTCAGTAGTAATATGATTGTGTTCTATTTCAAGTTTAATTTGTATGATATTCGTACGATTTAAATGTACCATTTATGTCACAATTTAATAGTTTGATTAGGATAGCCAATAAGGTTTTCTTATAACCAAGTTATTCTATATTTAGAAATGCTCCCCATAGTCCTAGTCAAAAAAGGAAAGGTAATTTTCTGTTGTACAAATATGTAAATTCGTTTGTTTTATGACTTTATTCCTTATGAAAGCATTTTCCTTTTTTAAATGTTTGATACTTTTAAAATACTTTTTAGACTTCAACTAATGTTCCAAAAGAGTTAATAACACAGAGTGAGCAATAACCTTAAAAGAACAGCTCTCTTCGTTTAGATATTTTTTGTAGTGTTTCCACTTTTTTAAAGAAGCGTTTCCATTAATCTTACTTTTAATACCTACTAAGTACATTTTCAAATTTCCTCTTAAGTAAATATGTAAAAAAAAGTAATTAAAAACACTTCGCAAAACCAGGTAATGCGTCGGCTTTTAAATACACTAAAAGAAAATATGTGCAACATTGTGAAACAACCTACATAATGTATTTTCTAAAATCGGGAAATCTTTTGTATCTCAGCAGAAAAGATATTAGATACTATTTTGCGTTGCATAGAATTTCATATTTTGAGAACATTTTTACTTATTTTTCAAAGAATTTGAAACCATTTAAAAAACGTTATACTCGTGTTACTAAATTTAAAGTTAAAAGACTTTATACGAAAAAGTTATAGAAAAGTGTTTTCTTGTAAATAAAATACGGAAAAAGTTTTCAAAACTTCTTCTCGTTAATCAAAAGAGAACATATTAGACTTGAGATTGTAATAGTATGAAATATTGTAATTCTCCATCTCTTATCATTGCATTTCTCTCAATATTTAAATAGAGCTTTTAGAAATAACTTTTTTTGTAATAGTACTATAGATTTTATATATTTTGAAAAATAACAGTGTTTGAGATAACATTCGTAAGATGTACTATATATCTTGCATACTAAATTCAGATATTATATATATATATATATATATATATATATATATATATATATATATATAATTACATAAAAATAACTAATAAGATGGGTACAAAGAAACAAAGTAGAGTATATTTTTTTCAGTAGATGTACAATTGTGTTCTATTTCAATTTTAATTTGTATGATAAGATTTATATATACCAATTATGTCACAATTTAATAGTTTGTCTAATAAAGTTGTTGTTATGTCCAAGTTATTCTATGTTCTTCATAATCCTAATCAAGGAAACAAAGGTAATTTTGAGTTTTACAAATATGTACATTCGTTTGCACATATGTTGGTGTGTACAAAGATTATGTTCTTTGATTTATAGGGCTCTGCAATTAACTCTTTTCATTACGACATTAATTATGCATATAGAAGTGAGTTTGTGAATGGATTTGAAGTTAAATGAAAGGGAAGGTTTAATGAACTTTATAACAACCGACAGCATACAGAAACACATACTGAGGCAGATGGTTCGAGACTAAGAAAATGTGTTCAAATTAATAAAATGTTTTATTCTTTATAAAATCTGATGTGTGCACCAAGATATTTTTCATTTGTTTGGCTCGTCATGAGAATTATCATTTTTACATTCTCTTCCTCATTCAGAGTAGGTTTCATTCGTCAGAGTAACCGTGTTTTCTGAGTAACGTTCATGTACTCCCATATTTAAGAGGGGAAGCATTAATATTTGTTATGCTAAGACGTACCGTTACACTGATGTTTAATTGTAAAATGAATCATATTTAGATTGTAATACTTCGATTACTCCATACCGAGAGCAGTTATAAACAGTAAAAATTCAAAATCAATCCTTGTATTTAGTATATTTTTTTCTAAAAAATTAAGTTTTAAAATAATAATTTCAATAATTTTATTATTGCGAATTTATAATTATTTCGGTATATTTCATTTGTATTATATCACATCGATTGCGTTGATTACAGTTATTCTGAGAATTCTTAGTAGATAGAGTGCGTATTGCAGTAAAAAAAAGAAAGATCACAACTAGATGTTATAATAATCCTGCATTTAAAATTTCAGCATATCCCGTCTACTCGTTTTACAGTTATGTTCCTGTAACAATAAGTTACATTCGGATCTTGCCGGGGCAGGACCGGTTTGAATGCAGAGCGACTTCGGACTTCTCCCAGCCAATAGAGGTGTCCGTTTGGGGAACTTTGACCCCACCCCGCCGTTCTCGAGTGGACTCTTTTTTTTTGTTTTTGTTTTTGTTTTGTTTTGTCTCCGCGGACAGTGGAAAATTTTTTGGAGCGGACAAGGTTGTTACGAGAAGAATGAGAAGTGAAAGACTGGCATCCGCGTTCTGTGGGAGAATCCTTGGCAAGGAAATTTTCGCCATTTTTCTTAGGATTGACGCCGACTCGAGAGCAGTCTTCGATCTACAAATGATAAGTTGATTCAAATATTTGTATTCCTTAGGCATTTATTATTGTATAAAATCATTTAATCAAGACCTATTTTTCATGTTTATCTTAATGAGTTTTAATTTCTTTCTCAAACACTAAGCCAACGTAACATTATTATTTTTACAATAGCTCCACAACAATAATATGTTATATTAATATTTTTGTTAAAGAAATACATTTGCAAAGAGATTATTAAGAAAAACAAGACCTACCGAATCTCAATGGCTATGAACATCAGTGTCAACAGCGGGTTTCGATTTCTTTGCTTCACTACTGATAAGTCACACTGTTCTCATACGGTTACATTCCTGCACGAGGAAAAATAAGATAATGATTTGAATAATAAACAATCCCGTTGAATAAGCGTCATATCGTCGCATTTTTTAAACACTTTTAGATAAAGTTATAATACAGCAAAGAGAAAAATGATTATCAGTGTCACCAGTTAAAATTTACTTTCCAGCAATTGCATTTTAGACAAATAAGAAAAGTGTCAAATAAGTTAAATTGTATAATCAAATAGGAATCTAAAAACAAATTCTAGGTAGCTAAATAATCAGAAGAAATTTTATTTTTTACGAAGTATCATGTGTGTGCGTATATGAATATTTAAGTATGACAATGAGGCTTTCTACAGAATAATTATATATAATATATAGTATATATCGGTGAATACAATTCATGACTCATTATCTTAGCGGGAGAAACTACTGGTTAAACGATCCATCTCTTACCTCACAGTTACTGGGATTACAAACTGAAAGGTGGTATGGATAAAAGTGATTATATATATATATATATATATATATATATATATATATATATATATATATATATATATATATATTTGTACATACAAGACGCAAAACATTATGACCATCTGTCAACAACAAGCTGACCCATATTTAGTGGTCTACACATCTTCAACCTGACTTGCCATGGATGCCACAAGTCCTTGACAGATAGCCGGAGACAAAATGTACCAGATGTTTAACTCTCTGCGCATCCCTCGATTTCCAAGGGCAACATAGATGTAGCAAAATTTGCTCAACCCGCGATTTCAGCGGGCATGCATTTTAGCCGTCTATTTACATGTGCAACCTCTCTTTAACCACTTATTCTTTCATTTTGGCTTTACTGCGATTTTTAATTGTTTATTTAGCGGTAAACTAGCACATGGCTTTAATTGTCCACATTTCTGTGAAATATAGAAGAATTTTTTTAGCATTTTGAGCTCGCTTTTCATAGATGAAAGATATATGGCAGGAAGCGTTTCGTGAGTGATGTAACCTAAACTCTTGATAATATTTCCGACATTGATAGCATTTGTGACTCTTATTTCAAGAATGTTGAAGATAGTTATAGCGAAACTCATGAGAATTTCTAGGATTCCTCTGCCGATAGGGATGAATCTGAAAATTTATTTTCTATTCAAAATGTTCGACAATGGTGCAAAATTGATATGCAAAATATTCCACTATCTCCTCGCTTCATTTCGTTTCCTTGGAAATATTGGACTAAATTTCTCTATGGCAAATAACTGTTTTGAACTATTTTGAATTTTATTTTGATGATGTTATGTTGCAAATAATAGTAAAAGAGATTAACTGTTAGAAGAGAGTAACAGACCCATGAGACTAACTGCTCGACAATTTGCTAGCCGTATAACCCAAATCCATCAATAGCCTTGTAGACAGTGTGCTGTCTGTTTTTAAAAAAAACTGAAGTTTGAACAAAAGCTTCGAAAAGAAACGCGAATTTGGTGCAAGGATTGCGAGGTATTACTTCACTTCGAGACTTGTTTCGAAATTTATCATTCAAAACTTCATTTCTAATAAATGTTTTGTAAGTCTTTTGCATTTTTTAATTAGTATACATTTTTTGCTTTTGCATTTTATAAAATAAATGATAATTTAAACAAGATTAATTTTCAAAATATAGCTTTTATATTATTATTCTTCAATTTCATTATTCTGAACACCTTTTTAGGACCTAATTCTATATTTAAAAAAATAAACTCTTTTACAAAATTTTTTTGTATATTTTAACTCTAAAATGTATATAGATTTGAAATATGTAATAAAATAAATACGTAATTATTGAACCTATTTTGATAAAATGAATACGCAGCGAAAGGGTTAAGAAACGGTTACGCGATTCCGAGATATTGCGAATTGGTGGTCTTTGAACTCTGAGCTGCCTTTCCATGACATCTCAAATGTGTTCTATCGGAATGAGATACGGTGAATTAGGTGGCCAGGACATTAACTAGAATTCAGCATCATGTTTCTGGAACTACTCCAATACAATTTTAGCTTTATGACACGGGCCTTCTCCTGTTGGAACATTCCATATCCAGCTGGAAAAACCGAGGAAATGTAAGCGTGCAACTTGTCAGCAATGATGTTCAGGTACCCTGTAGCATTCATGGTCTGTTTTAGCACAACCGCGGATCCCAGAGACGCCCAAGATAACGGCTCCCAAAGATAACCCTGTATATGTCCTACTGTACATTGAGGAAGCAACTGTTCGACAATAAGACCGCGTATCCTGACACGACCATCGGCGTGATGAATGATAAACCTTGAATCATCTGACCAGGCAATTCTCTCCCACTGATCCATTGACCAGTCGCGATGTTCCCGGGCCCAGCGTCGGCGCAGTTGTTGATGACGCTTGATCAGCAAAGGTACACGAATGTGACTTTGCTGCATAACCCCATATGGATCAGTGTCCGCTGAACAGTGTGCTCCGATGCTATTCTACTTAACGCTGCATTGTATTGGGTTGTCAGCTGAGGTACTGTCTGCCTCCGGTTTTGCTTCACCATGCGAGACAGTCTCCGGTGACATTTTTCTTTGAAAGCGTGAGGACGCTCAACACCGTGTGGTCTACTGCTGGTTTCACCGTCATTCATCCATTTTGCATAAGTACTAACAACTGTAGATCGGGAACAACGCACAAGTAGTGCAGTTTCGGAAATACTTTTTCCAAGCTTTCGAGCCATTATAAACTGCTCTCTATTAAAATCAATAGGTTAAAAATATCATTACATATATAATATGAGAAGACAAAGGAACATGAAAAACTTAGGCAGATAAACTTTATATTTCTGTATTGACTTTCTGAATAGAAAATTAACATACGAATTGAGTAGTTCTGATAATATTCAGTGATAAAAATAGTAACATATATACATACTTACGCATGATTGTAAAAATCACTTCTTTCGTTTTTTACCCAAGTGTAAAAGTCGTTAAGAGCATTATGAGTTATCTCTTCTCTTAAATGTTGTGCGCAGAACAGCTTTGTCATTTCCTCTATACTTATTTCCTTCTTCTTGAAGTTGGAAGTCATCCAGCTCCCTTAACAAATTTATTTCAAATACAAAACTTTGTTGAGAACTCAATGAAGAATGAAATATGTATATTGGTTGCTTCTGAGAATAAGAAAAAAAGTCTGATTTATTTTCAAAAGTTCCGTACTAAACTTTCTATATTTTATGTAAGATTCTACTTAATTACGGATATCTTGTAGATGAATAACTAACATTCAGGGTAGTATAAATACTTAAGAGTAACCATCCTAAAAGTAAAAAAACATTAATAAATTATTTTTATGGTTTAATTTTTGTTTATAAAGGCAGTAAAATGTATTTAAATGTTATGTGATTTATTAGTTCATCATACAAATAATAACTAGTTTAATAAATGTATAATATTTTAAGTCATATATAACATTAGAACAAAACAGTTATTAAAATTTACCTCTTGATGTAATTGATGCTTTAAAAGATAAATCTTCACGCTGGAATAATTAAATTTCTAAAGTAGCTTGCTGTACCTGATACACAAACTACACGATGTTTTGATTATTTTCTTAATAAAATGATATATTTTATGGAAAATTTCATAACTGTTTTCTCAAATGCTATTACTAAAAATTAGTTTTTTTAAATATAATTAACCCTGAGAGTGGAACACACCAAGGAAAAAAAGTCTCCAAAAATACGCTAAAGTTTCATTGTGTCAGTGACCAAAGTGTTCTATGATTTTTTACTTCACCCTTTGTTGACTAGATTGGAATATGGGAAACCCACCCTCGTTACTGTCCCTTTACTTCCGGTTATAAATAGATATATGAATAGACATTATAGATTGTTAATTTTTAATACACATAAAACTCGTCAAGTCTCTAAGATCATCCCATAAGAAATAATTGGTTCTAAAAGTACAAATAATAATATTCTTTAAGAGAATGATTTCTATCTCTTTTACGAAAGACATCCAAGCTATTTAAGTGGTGCAATTAGAGATACATCTGTTACCACAAACGAAATACTTCGAAATAGAGATTTACAAAGCCATGAAAAGCTATCAGAGTCTTTGTGCCTCAGGGAGTAGGTGTGCAGTTCCTAAACAATCGACCTGACCCTCCTACCTCAAAACTCCATAGGGGAAAACACTGGCAGAAATGTACATTACATCCATTTTCGAAACGTTTTTGGAGGTCGAAAATTGTACTTGACAACCGTTTTGAAGACATCATCGCATGGCGGAATTGTACGTGCGAACCGCTTAGAGGGTTAAAGGATAAAAATCTGGAAGCATCTACCATGAAATTTTACAAGAGAAGTACTTATATTCAGTCCAACTAATGGTCACCAAAAGATAAGAATTGAAATAAGTGGCATTAATTTATTTTATAGATAAATCATGTAGATTTGCATGATTATTACATTGTAATTACCTCCATTATCTGTACTAGGTTGAGTCATGGCCAGAAGTTCAACAAGCGGAAATACATCTTATAGAATGGCAAAATATAGAAGGAAACAAGGGGTTACAAGTAAAATCTGTGGACAGAAGATAAATATGTAACAAAATGATGTGTGAGAATAATAGGAGATATTAGTCCAAACATTAATTATATAATAAAGTTAACGACAACATATTTAGACAATGTTGTAGAAAGTGTAATTTTGATTTACCAGTCCTGCTTTTCGGAATAGATATGTATGATCATGTTGCAAAATATGAACCTCTCATGGCTGACATTAATATTAAGTAGCACAAAGATCGTGGAAGGAGTTCAGACTTACAAGAAAGTAATTTGTATTACCTATTCATTCTCGAGAAGCTTTAATAACTTTAGGAAACTCCATAGATGTATACCATGTAGATTATTTCATTCCTTTCTAAGGTACGGAAGCAAATAAACGCGCAGTGGATTCATATCTCTTTGAAT
>CM063498.1:108741452-108743952 GCA_032207245.1 Pardosa pseudoannulata
AGTAAACTCTATAGTTAATTACATAAACTTAGTTAAACAGCTTATCCAACTTAGTGCCTAAAGTTTGGTAATCTTTACATTCAAACTTGCTTAGAGACTTTTAATTTAAGATTTCCTTTTTAGTGTGTATATAAGTAATTTCTGAGTTCCTTTAATTGTAAATCAAATAACTATATTATAGGTATAGCATAAAATAATTTATACTTAAAAATGTTTATCTCAGCTTTAAATCTCCTAATCATTTGGTGTAAAGTTAATTGTGAACATTTAAAAGATCTGTTACTATCAAATTTGCAGAAACAATTGAAAGCAGTTACTAATTCCTGCTTGTTTTGAATTAATTCAATTTCCTGCATGCTTTCATGGTATTCTCTAAATAAAATTTCGGTTTCAAACCCAAATAATTTTTTACACATTAGTTTGAATACAATCTGGTTTAGCTAAACTTACAAGCAGACTTTCTTAGAGCTTAAAGAAATTTCAAAATGCTAGATAAATTGGTATATATATTGGTATTGATATAGCTATTTATCATTTTTGTTTTATGTAAATAATACTTTCTATTCTATTAATCACGAACGTTTAAAAGATATGTTACTATCAACTTTGTAGAAACAATTGAAATCAGTTAATAATTCCTGCATGTTTTGAATTAATTCAATTTCCCGCATGCTTGCATGGAAATCTCGAAATGAAATTTTGGTTTAAAATCAAAATAGCTTTTTAGCTTTTTAAACATTGGTTTGGAAATGAATGGGGTTTAACTAAACTTATAAGCAAATTTTCTTAGAGCATGAAAAAAAAATTCAAAGGGCTAGATAAATTGGTATAGATATTGGTATTTGTATAGCTATTTATCCTTTTTGTTTTGTGTAAATAATAGTTCCTACTCTATTAAAATGTTTTTAAATATATGTTATAATTATATAGCTTGAACTATTATACTACAAAGTCACTTTTTCAGCAAATGATAGAGTTATATAAATGGATTTTTATCAGAAAATTTTAATCACGATTGGATTATAGAATAAAAATCGAGAATAAATCTTAGAAGAAAAATAAAATTATGCCCACTAAACAGAATGCCAAAATATATTCTTTAAATCTACTAATCAGTTAGTATGAAGTTAATCATAAACATTTAATGGATCTGTTACTATCAAATTTGAGGAAACAAATGAAAGCAGTTAAAAATTCCTGCATGTTTTGAATTAATTCAATTCCCCTCATGCTTGCATGGTATTCTCTAAATGAAATTTTGGTTTCAAATCCAAATAGCTTTATAAACATTATTTTGGAATTGAATCTAGTTTAACTAAAACTTATATGCAAATTTTCTTAGAGCATGAAAAAAAAATTTAAAATGCTAGATAAATTGGTATAGATATTTGTATTAGTATAGCTATTTATCATTTTTGTTTTGTGTAAATAATACTTTCTATTTTATTATCCGTGGACATTTAAAAGATATGTTACTATCAAATTTGTAGAAACAATTGAAATCAGTTAATAATTCCTGCATGTTTTGAATTAATTCAATTTGAATTAATTGAATTAATTTCCCTCATGCATGTATGGTATTCTCTAAATGAAATTTTGGTTTCAAATCCAAATAGCTTTTTAAACATTGGTTTGTAATTGAATCGGATTTAAACTAAAACTTGTAAGCAGATTTTCTTAGAGCTGAGAAAAAGCTTCAAAATGCTAGATAAATTGGTATAGATATTGGTATTGGTATGGTTATTTGTCCTTTTTGTTTTGTGTAAATTATAATTTCTACTCTATTAAAATGTTTTTAAAAATGGTTATGATTATAAAGCTTGAAATATTATGCTACCACCTTACTTTTCAGCAGAGGATAGATTTATATCAATGGATATTTATCAGAAAATTTTAATCACTCTTGGATTATAAAATAAAAATCGAGAATATATCTTCAAAAGATGATAAAATTATGCCCACTAATTAGAATGTCAAAATATAATACAAGTAGTGTATTTAAATATCAATTGTCCTAGGGCTTAGTTATTTCTTCACTATTTAGAAATAAACTATTCATTTAATATAAATACTGAAACATAAGTAGTTACAGTGAACAAATAAATGTGCAACAATTTTCCAAAAGCTTATAGACTATGTATATTTTTACACATTTATATAAACTTAAATAAAAAGCTTTGAAAATTTTGCAATTCTTTACGGATAAAATGTTATTTATTACAGACTCCATTATGTATTATGCAAATATTATACACTGTAATTTATCATAAGTGTGATTAGAAAAATATAGTTTTTTTTTCAAAATGGTAATGAGACCTAAATATATTTCAGAAGCTTCAATAATAAGCTTATTTAAAAGTGTCGATATAATAGCGAAGAATTTATCGTATCAAAGATTTATTTTATGCCCTTTGCACTTTTGCAAGATTAATTTTCTACCTTATTATGTCGGCGAAAAAAAATATAACATTCCGAACCGCATTCTTTTATTAATGAAAGA
>CM063498.1:108751452-108763952 GCA_032207245.1 Pardosa pseudoannulata
TACCTTTCTAAAGGTACCGTGTCTACAGACCCGTCAGAGCTTCAAAGCATATTCGAGAAAGAAAATATTGGGAAAAAAGAAAACCACAAGGAAAGAGACAGAGGGTATTACTTTGGATTGTAAAGTATGAAAAAGTAAACGTTTGCACACAAACAAACAACAGGGCATAATCAGCATCTGAATTTATCCAGTGTCAGTAATTACAGTTATACACAGTTAGACAGAACATCTATATACGTTGGTGAAACACGACTACGAAACCTAGTAGATTCATACGTGAAACACTGTTATATCGTCAGACGAACTCTTCTTCACACTATTTTACACAACAGGTCGGTTGCCCCTGTTTAGCAGATACCTGTACAAACGTATTATCGTGATTGTATCATTCCAATTCTTAATCTATGAGTGGAATTTGTCCTCGCACAAGCTGCCTCGACACGGTTTTTTGCTGCCCAATCGTTACCCTGAAAAAATCAAGAGGATAATTATAGCAATTTTAGCAGCCTTAGCTCGTTCCAGGATGAAAAACTTGTTACCTGTAGGAGAGGACATTTTTCAAGATGGTAATGTTATATACATGCAGAAGAACTCGTAAAATTAAAGTTTTAACCCGATGATAAAGTGGAACATATTGATTGGATCACACAATCCCCCGACTTCAATACAACGGAACTGTTATGATCTGTGTTAGAGCATTCAATCTGGATTCGATATCCTCCTCTGGCATCTCCCCCGGAACTTTCACAATATCTTCATGAATAATAGTACAATATTCCTCAATACACTATTCAGCACTTGTATGATTCGATTTCGAGGTGAATCTAAGCTGTATTACATATCAAAGGTGATACTACGCAGTATTAATAAAGGATTGTTTATGAATCTGGGGTGTTTCCTAAATTTAGATAACCACTTGCATTTAAAACGAGTATAAAATATAATTTAAGAAGACGAAATTTTATATGTAGTAAAATTATTCAATTAAAATTTAAAAGAAATCAAAATTCAATATTATTATGAGAAGAACATGTAAAATCCTTTCCATAATTGGAATATTTATAAATATATATTAAATTACTGTTAATGTAACTAAAAATTAAAATATAATAAGAATGAATGTGCAACTATAGATGTACTCAAAATGAGTGCAAAACAGATATCCACTAAATTCAGTTATATTATTCAGTAAAATCGTATAATTTAAAAATTTCTGAGCAGTAGAAAAAAGTAATATTAACCAAAATTGAAACAAATATGTATTTGTAAAAATACTTTCTGACAGAATTCTCTTTAACATTTATGGAGGTCAAATGCAATAATAGTCAAGGAAACCAACTTGCTTGCCGAGCGATTACTCATTATTTTATTTAATGATTTTTGGTGAGAAAATGATTCTGCCGAATCTTAAAAAAATTGTAAACAAATTATGATCCTGAATGCACCACGTCTCCTTCATAAGCTATAAAAAACACGTCTTATAGATCCAGTAAGATGTAGCAGAAACTGAGTTTTTGATACTTAATACAAGCTTGTCTATTTGTTACAACATATTTATTTGACATATATTTGTAAGATAAAATTCAATTTATTTGGGTTTATTTGTAGCTGTTTTGGGTTTATTTGTAGTATTGGGAGTTTCAGTTTTTTCTTTACTGTCATACAGAAATTAATGGGGGGTTAAATGCATCTAGTTTTCTGCTAGGTTCCACATAAAATTCTAATTTCCCTCTTAAAATCTCTAAATTGGGCATTCAAATTTTTCTAATTACATTTGACCTTCGATTATCTTGCCAGATCAAGACAAAGGCAAATCTTGATAACCGAAAATCCACATAATTAGACTACTTTAAATGCGTTTAAGGAAATGTGTTTTCGGTAAACTAACATTTTCCAATGCCTTTAGATAGGCAGTTGTAGCAGTGCATATTTCAGTTTATTCCAATTGGCTTACTTAGAAGGCAATTTTATTTTTTTTAATTTTAAATTCTATGAAACTCTTAGAAAGAAGAGACTCCAGAAAATGGATTGATGTATCAGAGTGATATAGAAGTCCTGTAAGCTACCGTAAACAACCGTAGTGGCGAGCATAAAGCAGTAGGGTGTGTATGTGTGTGGTAAATATATCCCAAACAATGATTATGTAAAATTGACTTAATAGAATACATTTAAGAGCAAACTTGAAACCCCTGTATTCTGGTTGCTAGAATTTTATTTATTTTGTGCTTTTTTAAAGGTACTCAAAGAAGAGTTTGTAGTAGAAATAACTGGTCATTTAGTTTTGCGAACTCAACCATCTTCGACTATGAACAGTACTAAATTGGTACAAATAGAAGGAACATTTTGAAGAGTGCAGGATTTAACATATGGTTTTAATTCGACACGGTTAATCAGACAATCCAGTTAATCAGCTTCCAGATAATCGGCACTCTACTGTCAATAGATTCTATGACATATAAAATTTATATCGGGTTTAATTTTTCCATCGTTTCCTATTTATAACATCCTTTAAAGACAAAGCAAAAGACTTTAATTACTACAAGTGTATAAAGATTAGTAGATGAACTTGTAACTATTTAAAAATCAACTTTATAAATATCAATAGCAACAGTCAAATACAAAACCAAGTTCCTTTTATCTTTCATTTCCCTTTTTTTAATGATATTATTCCCCGGAAAAGTCTAAACACTCCTTAAAAAGTGATTTTCTTAAAGAGTCTCCCGGTATTTGAAAATGCTTCCTCTCTTTTGAAATGTACCATTCTTTTCGAAGAAAATAATATTTCTCTAAAATTTCAATGCAGTAAATGTACAACATTTGGCCATCGAGGAAAAGGGAGGATTTTTCTCAAATTTTGGAGAATTGTATGAGGTTTTAGTGACTCAATTCCATAACGGATGTACTTTTCCCATAGTGAATTATTGATGATAACCTGGATATGAAATTTAAGTTCCTTTATGTGCTGCCTTGTTCTTGCCAAATGATTTTTCTCTTAACTTATAATACTTAAAGCTGAGCAAATCTTAACAAATTATGAAACAAAGCCATATAAAATAATTACAATTGAAATCTTTTGAAATTAACTTTTGTAATATCTTTGAAAATCTGGTATATAAGAGACATTTTCTTAAAAAAAAAAAAAATTCTTTTAAAGGTCTGGTACCCTTAAAATAACGTAAAAGTTTACTAAGTTTTCAATCTTCTTTTGTTTAAAAAAATTGTTTAATATAATATTTTAAATTTACTGACTGTGTCAAGTATTTAGTGAATTTAGGAAAAAATATTAAATAATCAAAATTTAAATATATTTTAGATGATTCTACTTAAACAAGACATTGAATACTTATTTTTATGCGTAAACACTATACTTTAAGACATTTAGTAAAAATTAAAAATAACACGTCTTTGAAACAGTGGGATACTATTTCTTACTATAGAAAGATATTTAAAAGACTAACAGTTTTAAATACGTTTGTCTGCGTTACAGCAACGTTACAGCAATTAACAATTATTTTTGTAATACAAATGTATATTTCATAATATCCAGGTCTTATTTCAAATAATAAATATTATGTATAGAATAACAAACGGAAAATGTTGTCTGCAACTAGTATCAACAATTAATGACATTTTAATAAATTATTCTATTAATTACATAAAGATATTCATGCAAAAAATGTAATTAAGAATATAGCTTAAAGTTATAATTGTAAATTTAACTCTTTAAAGCTATTAAAGTGTTAAAGGGCCTTTTTTTCAAATTTTTAATTTTTACTTGTAAAATTGACTTAACAATAAGTACTAGCATTTAGTCCGTCATATGGCGGGATCAGTAAAATTTTTAATTTTCCAGAATTGTTAAGTACCCTACGAGGTAGGTAAAAAATGGTTTGCTTTTTGGTGGATAATTATCTGGTACACTCTCAATAATTTGTTTATCTTCATACTCCTCTAAAGTCTCCCGATGCTGTAAATGCAGTTTAGAAATATGTTGAAATTATGTGGACAAACCGTGTGGTTATGTATTAAAAACAAGCACACAAACAAACAAACTTCTTAATTTTCAAAGATATATAAGTTAAACGCTAGGTATTTATTAGTCCCTTAAATAGACTCCTAGTCCTTTAGCCGAACGCTGGGTGATTGTTTAGGGCGCTGATCGTCGGTACCAGAGTTCGTGGGTTCGAATCCCACTATGGCATGGATGTTCGTAGCCGTTCGGAATCGGCTTTAAACAGTAGGTCCCGGTCTCATTAGCCCTTGTGTGCAAAACAATAGACCGTAGCGCTCCAAACCAAACCAAACCAAACCAAACCTAGTCCTTTATGAAAATAATGTACTGTTAATTTGTTGATAAAATTTTCATTGCTTCAAAAAATAATCGATGATTAAATTTAAAATTATCACAGATGTACCTAATCTTTTATTTAAGCCAAATATAAAAGGAAATTATTTGAGTAATATCCAAAATAGAGTGATAGAACTTATGAAAATAGTGCAGACTATATTTAAATAATTTAAACTAAGAAATAATTAAATAAGATGGTTAAAGGAAATGTCGTCATAATGCTAGAAATAAATGTTATTTTCTATTATGTGATAAATCGATATCTATTATGTGATAAATCGATAAATTTATTTGCCTGCTCTTAACCGAGGAATATAGGTCTCGAAAAAATGGCATTAATAGATCAAAAAGGGGAGAAGGGGTGGTTTTCGAGCGTTTTAAAGAAGACAGTATTTTTTGCTGTGATATGAAGCATATTTGTACCAATTTACCTTAGAATCGGATCAATAGTTTAGAAGAATATAAACTTTATTAGTTTTGAATTTTGCTAACCCTAATTAATCAAGAATCCAATATGGGGGCCTGTTTTAATTCCAGATCCAATTGCTTCATAAATTCGAGGACAGACGGACAGATAATTTAGGCTATTATTATATAGGGGATTATTATAAGAAACAAGAATAATATAAAACATGAGTATTTTACATTTCGCTAATAAATAATGAAATTAATACTGAAACATTTTAAATTTGCTGAAAATATGACAGTTCAATGATATAGCATTGTTCTCAGCTTTATAAACTGACTTCTTAGTTGAATACTATGATGCATTAAAAAATACTATTTCATTTATGACTAAATAGTGAAGGTTTGTACACTTTAAAATTGGGACTAGATTTTCCTAAAATATTTTTTAATGTGTTATCTTTCAAATATTGAAGTCTTCTAGCAAATAGTCTGTTATATTTTGAATATAATGTTATACTAATTTTTAAATGTGTGATAAAAATTCCCCAGGAATAGGTTGAGATCACATGTTTCTAAAAACAATCAGAGGAAATAATATAAAAAATGAGAAAAATGCAATTCAACTCATAGATCCTATTTCTAAATAATGTTACTGTAAATTTGGTAAATTACAGTACATGCATTCAAAAACAGCTAATTTTAGAAAAACTGAGTTTACAAAAATATTAAGCAAAAAATAAACAATTCAAACCACTCAAAAATACTGGAAGTTCATTCAACACACATACCGGGACATACTTTGTAAAATAATCTTTTAATAAAGCTTCTACATTTTCAACTAGATTGGTGGTAAAAAAAATTTTTAAACTGCTTCCAAAACCTAAAACAATCCAAATTTTAGAGAGAAAATATAAAACAAAAAGCGGGAGGGAATAGAAAGACGGGTGGAGAAAATGAAAAATCGTGATTTTTTATTTTCGCAGGTTGAGAATTTTCCTTCTCAAATCGCGAGGTGATCAGGGCATCTAAAATAATTATGAATTTAAAAGAGTTAAACGAACCAGACACTTTAAATGTTACACCTGGTATATTTAAGGTTTAAATTAATGTTTTCTAAATGTATAACTCATTTTGCAACAGTATTTCAGGATGCAAAACATTTTAAATATTGAATATGAATAAAAAATTTACATTACATTATACTGTAAAATAATTATTTAAAAAATATTTCAATCAAAGTGTAAAAACAAAGATTTTTTTCTTTAAACTTATTTGATTTATAAGGTAAGTAAAATACATGTCTGATAATAAATAATTTTCTATTTGGTGGTTATAAATTCGCCTTTCAGCATCACTAAATTTTCTTCTTTCACTCATCTATCCTTTTTGAAATGTTTGACAATAAAATGAGTGAACAATGAAAGCAATGAAAGATTTAAATCCTAAATTTGCCTATTAATGTTTTTGCCGCAAAGGGAAGTATTAATGGACGAGATACAAAATTCGTAAATATATTACATATATCTTGTACATGTTGTTTTAACAAACAATTTTTTAAAATAAATAATTTAAAATAATTAAAAATTAAATATAAGTAATTTTTAGAGTTTTAATATTTTTAATATTAAAGATGCATAAAGTTTATAGAGTGTATTATTCTATAAAATATTGAATTTTTCGTAAGAGATTTCAATCAAAGCAATAAAATAATATTAAAATATATGATACATTGTTTGTTAGAAAACTATGAACCCTGTAGCTGCTTATCCCGCGAATTCCACGGGCATTTGCTTTTCTCCCTTTTTTCAGAAGCGCATAAAAACCAACAAAAATTTTTATAGAAAATTATAATAATAAACAATTTTTTTTAAAATATATTTAAAATAAAATATAAAAAAATTTTTATTTTATTATTTTTATATTTTTTAATAAAATATAATATAATAAAATTCAATGAAAAATTAAATAACTTAATATTATATATAATTAAATATTTATATATGTTTTTATATATATAAAATATAAATATATATTTGTATATATTTATATATGATATTTAAATATAATATATATTAAATATTGTAAATATAATTATTAAAATTAAAAAAAATAAAAAAAAAAGATAACATTATTTCGTTTATTTAATATTTTGATATAAATAGAAACATGTAATAAATAATTTGATTATTAAATGAATATTTTTTTTGTTTTGTATATTTTGGCAAATGAGAGTGTAAAAATATAAGTGATAAAAATTTATCCTTTAGAATATTTAATGTAATTTTTGCTCTAATTATCAGTGTTTTGTATTATATTTTATATAATTAATAATGTTATTTATAAAAATTATATATAATATATTAATTTATATGAAATACTCTATATATTGTTTAAGTTGTTTTTATATTGTGATATATATAAAATATAATGTTTTAAAGAAAATATTAATTATATGTATATAGCTAATATATATATTTGTATAATAAATATACATATATATAAAGTAGTTATAGGTGTATCCATTTGCTATATATTATAAAACTTTTATACTAACTTTTATAAATAATATATTAATTTATTTCATATATTTATATTTTGTGTGTTTTGTCTATATAGGCATAATAATTCTGAAGTCTGATTTTTTAAGGAAATATGTTTATATTCGATATTAGTATAGATTAATAATAAATTTTATTAATAATTTAAATATTACTTAATTCTAAATCTAAAGATATATTCTATATTTTTTCATGTAAAATATAATTGTAATTATATTTTAATAGGATAAAATTATAATTAAATATTACTCGTTAATACTATTTATGTAATATACTTATATCTCAAATTTTATATATACTTGGTATTATAAATTTATCAGAATATTCATTAATTTTTTTTATGATTTTCTTTATTTTTAACATATTATAGAAATTGTTGTAATTGAAAATAATAAGATCATAATTGCCCTCATAATGTTTTATTTATAAAACATGTTCAAGAAAAAATTCTGTTAAAAATAAATAATATATTTATTCTTAAGTTAGACGATAGAAAAAAATTATAATATATTTTAATTGTATATGTTTTTTAAACAATTATATGTTTAATAATTTTATAAAAGTTTGTTTCCATTCTGTATATTAATTTAAAAACAGAAATATCCAAATATATAATTTATTATTTAATTTTTATTTTTTTAACATTATTTTTTAATTATTTTTTATATTTAAGGTACGATATTTTCAAAAATTTACATCAATCAATTTAGATAATATTGTTGTATAATGATTGTTATTGTTCTTCTCATATTGTGCATAATTTTAATCAAAATATATAACATATTTATTTAAGGATCGAAATTTAATATTATTCGATGTCGTTGATATAATATTTGATTATATAAAAACATATATTGACTTATCAAAAAGAAAAATTTGAAAGTAAAATTTCATTATATTTCAGCTATTTAATTGCTTATATAAATTACACATATATAACCCAAAAGTGGTATATAGAGGAAATTTTTTTAAATTTACAAAAAGTGTACACATTTGTTTATGAAAATACTAAATCTCTGAAGAAAAATGTATCATTAATATATATATAATATATATATTTATATTATATATTATATATATTATATTATATATATATAATATAATATTTATATATATATTTATATATTTATGATATATATAATATATATATATTTATATATATTGGTGTGTGTGTGTAAAAAATTGTATATTAAAAAATTTAAACATCAGAGCACGTAAAAGTTTTCTATTTATTTTGATTGTAAAATTTATCCTTCTAATAATTCTATTTTAATTTGCTTAACCTCTTCCGGTAAAATGACGAGTCTAGCTCGTCATTGGTTTTTCATTCCATACCGCACAATGACGGGCTACACTCCTCATGCGACTAAAGTTACTGATAAATATGATAATTAATTTCGTTTAAAATTTCTAGTGTACTGAATTTAGCAACACTTTTGTTACTTGTGGAAATCCCAGGTCACTATTACATATTGTTTATTTAAAGTTTCTTGGTACAAGTCACTGCCAAATTTATGAGTCAGAATAAAAGAAAACCTACTAAGAAATGCCGTGTGTGTTACAAGAATCATAGTAGAAGTGAAACTCCCTGGCGATGTAAACAATTCAGAATTCCATTGCACTCTGTTTTGAAAAGTACCACTAGCTTGAAGACTATTATCTTAATTTTGCCGTTTCTGATACTTAACACTATGTAAAAAATAGATTTTAATTAAAAATATGTAAGAATTGTAAAATAAAACAAGTTTTTTTAAATAAAAAATAAATGGTTACTTCACGCACAGTTTTTCATTATTAAATCGTACCGGAAGGGGTTAATATGTAGCATTTATCCAACTAACAACTGTATGCTATCTCAACAATTTATGCAAACTGTGGTTCGAATCTTATTAAACGCCTTTTAAATCATATAACTAATGTCATTTTTGGAATACGAGTTGAAGCAAGCAATTTGTCACTAGCAGAATCAAGATATGTATTATTTATAGATTCTTGAAATAAGGATATAAGATACAGATAGAAAGTAAACCATTAAGTAATCAACAATTCAAATTTGAAAAACATTTTATCAGATGTTCGATTAAATAGATACACAACTGTTAAACACATGAAAAATAATGAAAACTTTTGAAACATAGAATTTGTCTGTAAAAAGTTCATTTTTTCGAAAATGTATATCTTGCTAATATTATAATCTATTTTCCCCAAAATATTTTTTAAATAAACATTTTAAACTATAGCAATATTTTAGTAAAAAAATAAACTTCTATTGCATTTATATTAATTTCAAAATTTAACAACAACAAGGTTAATTTATGTGATAGTCATATGCATCTGATCAAAATATTCATTAAATTTGATAAAAAAAAATCCAATTTAATATAGCCAAATGGTACGGGATTCTAACAGGAAATTGAGGAGTTAAAGGGTAACAATAATCAACAAAGCAGTTTTTAAAAGCTCAAATGACAACAATATATATATATATTATCCCCTATATAATAATAGCCTAAGTTATCTGTACATCTGTCCTCCAATTTATGAAGCGGTTGGACCTGGAATGGATAGAGGCATCCATTCAAAGCGAATAAAGTTTATCTTCTCCTAAACTATCGATCCGATTCTAAAATAAATTTGTATAAATATGCTTCATATCACAGCAAAAAATACTGTCGTCTTTAAAACGTTCGAAATCCAACCCTTCCCTCCTTTTCGAGAGTTTAATGCCATTATTTCAAGCCCTATTTTCCCCGGTTAAGAGCAGGCGATTAAATTTATCCATTTATCACTTAATAAAGAGGTAAAAATAACAATTTTTTCTAGCATTGTGACGTCATTCCTTTAAACATCTCATTTAATCATTTCATATTTTAAACTATTTAAATATCGTCTACACTATTTTAATATCTTTTATCACTGAACTTAGATATTACGTAAATGATTTTCTTTTATATTTGGCTTAAATAATAGATTAGGTACATACGTGATAATTTTAAATTTAATCATCGATTATTTTTTGTTGCAATGAAACTTTTACTAATAAATTCTTTTCATATAAGTCTAGGAGTCTATTTCACGGACTAATAAATATCTAACTTTTAATTTATATATATTTGGAAATTAAGAAGTTTGTTCTTTTGTGTGTTTGTTTATTATACATAACCACACGGTTTGACTAAATGAATTCAATGTGATTCTAAACTGCATTACAGGATCGGGAGACTCTAGAGGAGTATGACGATAAATAAATTATTGAGAGTGAACCAGATAGTTCTCAGCCAAAAAACAAACGATTTTTTACCTGCCTCATTAGGTACTTAACAGTTCTGGAATATTAAAAATTTTACTAATCCCGTATATATGGGCTATTATAATATTATATATATATATATATTTAATATATATATTATATATATATATATATATATATCTATATATATATATATTTATATATATATATATTATATATATATATATTTTATATATATATATATATATATATATATATATATATATATATATATATATATATACATTTATCATTTTTAGCTTGGTTTGTAATAGAAGAAGTAGTAACCACATTGTATAACAACATCATATAACGAAATATTTACTATTAGTGTTTTTCTAGTATATTGTTTAAAGGCATAGTCGATTAAAAATGATCTATAGTAGAAAAAATATTTGGGGGCGGGTACGAACGGATGCAAACCGATTACAGCATATATTACTATATTATATATATACTCCTACTTTATTTTTATCAAAATTTTCTTTGAAGTGTTTAACAAGTTGAGAGCTTTTTTTCCTGCAGGTGTGTAACAATCAATTTATGTAATTTGTAAGGAAAAAATGAAAAGTTTCTAAACTTTTGTGTACGAGTTATATTAATTTATTAAAATTTAATCTGCCAGGAAAAAGGATTTTAAGAATCCCGAAATATTTAAAAAATATTTAAAAAGATATTCAATGAAGCTAACAAGGCACACAGTAAATTTATAACATTATTAATTGCTTTTTGACTGTGAATATGTAAGTAACCCACAAGACGCATATTTCAAAAATAAATTTAGAAATTAATGCATTTAATCATGTGAACGTATTTTCAGAAACATTGCCCAAATATACCCTAAAGTTCAACAGGCTGTAAATTTTAATTGCATAACGATAATTTTAATTAAAGCCTTTAATTAACCCATATAATTCGACGTTTTTATTCTAATATATGCAAATAAAATGCTCTTAATAAAATGCAAACAGACCCTGGGTAAAAATTAAACAACCTCTTCCTCTTGATTTTTTAACCCCGTATAAAGTAAAACAAAATTTAAGCAACAGAAGACAAAAAGATGCAAATTTCTAACTTTAAAAAAATAATGACAAAAAATAAGTTTCCTTGTTTAAACCTCTATTAGAGAAGTTTGAAATATTATCAATTTTTGCTAAACAAGCTTAAATATTTTATTGTTTTTTGAGGGAAAAAAATTCGAACAAACGTTTTCTTAACAAAAAAAATATTGTGTCAGTTCTTTAATAAACTTTTTAATCCTGCAAAGATAAACTCTCGCTTCATAAAAGAAGATAGAAAATAACAGCTGTCACACAAAATACGTTATGTTGTCATTTTTTTTTCCTGTCGAGACAACAAAATACATTATCAGCTTTAAGAGAATTTTAAAAAATTGAAAATAAAACTAAAGATGAAACTTCCAGATGAATTATTTATCAGTATTATCGTCTTTTTCAGCAAAAATGTGCTACACAATTTTTCCGCTCTCTCTCCTGTGATGATTGAATGATTTAAGTAATATTTTAAAAACGAGGGTTCCTATGAGAGTTGGTGACAAAAACGGGAATTTCACGTAGAAGATTTATATACATAATTTATGAGTTTTCATCTCATTTATTTAATCTGATTTTTTTTCTCCAAATTTCATATTCTCAGTTAAATTTATATCTTATCTTAAATTTTGTACTTTACCCCCACAAGTCTTTTTTATTACGCAAAAATGTTTTCTGTATTTGCTGATATGACAACAGAATTTTTTGTGACTTAGTTTTACTTTAAATATTTATTCTTTGAAAAAAATGCTTAAAAAAATCTTATTATCTGAAAAAATGCTATAAATTCCAGAATATTTTTTTCATTTCAATTTGTGTGTAAAAGAAATTGAATTAAATAAATG
>CM063498.1:108771452-108793952 GCA_032207245.1 Pardosa pseudoannulata
ATACTATTTATAATACAAAATTTTCCATGAATTACCAGTTAACTCTCTTAATTACTGCGAAGTTTACAATATAAGAATTCCCACAGGAATATAAAAAGTGAGTGTATAACATGTTTTGGCTACTATAACTTCGAATGAGCGTTGAACACCAGGAAGGAAACTCTAGTCTGAAATCTCTTATTGAGAAGCTGAACAAAAATAAAAATCGGCGGAAAACAGCTGATCAATGTAAGGGTGACAACTGCCTAATAGAAACAATTAAAAAGCGCAAGAAGAAAATGGATGAAAAGTTGTGGAAATAAATCAAGAATAAGTCTTTTTTGTGAATTATTTTTTATAAAGATGTAAAAGTAGTAGTATTTTAAAAAAAGAAAATTAAGAAAATGTGATTTTCACTTACATCTACGGATATTTCATCCAAATTTTTTAAGGGGGGGGTAATAAACCAAATTAGAGATATGAATAGACGAATGAATTTGCAGAAAACCCACTGATCTCCGAATTTACGCATTAGCATTTCATTTGAATAAAAAATCCAAAATAATAACCTTAGTTATATAAAACAAAACTTAATTGTTTTGCATCAATCTTTATGTAGTCAATAAAATTCTTACGTTTAACTAAACAGAAAACTAATCAATTTTCAATTCAAACACCATAATATTTATTACTGATATCTCAACTCTTGATGAAAATGGAAACATAATTTTAACAAATCAAACTGATGAAGTTTCTCTCTCAGAATTTAGAATCCAAACATATTTATATTAAGAACAGAGTGGAACAAATTAATGTGGTGAGAATTAGGTGAATTAGAATCACAGAAGCAAATGCTTGATTTATAACTCATCATAAATTAAATTCAGCTCAAAAACTAATATATTACATTTTTGTAGTTTCTCAGTAAATAATGTTTTATCCTTTTATTACTATTATCAAATTTTAATGAAACATTAATGGCAATAAGGAGAGAAAAAATATTAAAAAAAATCAACATTTCCATTACTTGTATTATGCTATTCTTTTCTTTCTATTTTTCTTTTTTGTTATTCATTCAATACTCTTCATGCAAGGTAGCATTCATGCATAGTAGAAAAAAATGGTGTGCAAAACCTGCAGTGAAAAAATGCGAGAGGCATGACCCAGAAAGACCAAGAGAATCACGAGATTCACATTAGGTATTATGTCAAGACTTGCAAAACTGAAAAACCTATTTCATAATTAGCACGAAGTAAATGTTATTCAACAGAAGATACGTCGAATTTAAAAATAAAACTGTATCTTTAAAATTGCTTGAGTAAAAGCCCACATGAGGATTGTTGTCAATGAAAGAGCAGATTTTTTGGCAAGGCGGCAGTAACCGATTTCACAGTCCCATAGACTTAACAGGAAATTTCCACAGTTTAGCCAAACGCTTAATGCATCACTCAGCCATGGAATAATGGCAAAAATAATCCGAAACCTCAAGAACTGGCAGAACATATAAGTACCTACCAAACGTAAGCCAAGAGAAGACTCCACATTACCTGAGAATAGGGGCCTTTCTGACAGACCTTGGTCCATTCACAGCATACCTGCACCGTTTTCACCTCTCTAACACTGACAAATGTGTACGTGGTGAACGAGGAAAGGCCGAACATTATGCATTTTGATGTAAAATAACAGAATAGCTGCTCCCACGAAAGCCAGCTACAACACTGAAAGAAGGGTTACTTAGTGTCAGTAATGTTCCAGCAAAAATAAATAAATAAAATCTGTTTCTCCTCTACCAGATTCTTCGAGAAAATGGGGAAGTTTTGACCAGTATAAAAGTGTTCTTTTACATTCCAGCGAAGGTTCAAGGTACTAACTTTGTCAAAGGTTCTCAGGTTCTTAAGTTAAAAACATTCAATAACTAACAAAAATTTCAGTACTGCTTTAACCCTTTAAACGTCACTATTATAAATTCTTTGAGATTTAATGAAATTATTTTATAAATGGTATCTATGAACTTTATAAATGTAAATGCATATTTTTTTTTTACATTTTTTTAGGGGGGGGTGGAATTTGACGGGTGGTTAAAGTGCAAAATCCAGGCCCTTATACGGAGTGAAAATGCTTTTTTAAAGGTTTATGCTGCGGGAACAATGATTATTATCTAAAAGGGTATGATAAAGAAAAACTAACCAATTTACAGTCGAACGATGGCCATACAGTACAGCGCTGCTTTTAGGTACCGGAATTCATGGGTTAAAATCCCACTGCAGATATGGATGTTTGTAGCAATTCGGAATCAGCCTTAATCTGTAGGTCTCTGTCTAATTCACCCTCGTGTTGAAAGACAGTAGACAGTACCAAACTTAAACAATTTATAAGTGTTGATTGGATATACATTTATTTGTGTTTGTAAGTGAAAAAATTATATTACTGACTTTTTCAAGTAAAGCAAGCTTAACCACGCATATTTCAAATGAAGAATAGAGCTCTTGTATACTCTCTGTTGTGAGTTGGAAATGGCATAAACATAGAAAACCTAAAAGTCCATCTTATGTCTTTCAGAAGCAGAGAAAGAATTTAACAGGTGGTTTCGCTTGAAAACCACTGTCTGTTAAATTTTTAAAACATTAACGTCATTTAAAACGATAAATAATACAGCTACAGTGAATCAGTATTGATACAATATTTGAAATTTTAAGTAATTTCTTTACTTATTTATTGTTGTTTATTAATGTTTTAATAGTTTTGCTTACCTGCTAAGATTCATAATTTTTAAAATTAATTGCCAGTTAAGATTTGCCTAATTAAGAATTTCGATTATGTATATTTGATTTCATATGTTATGTATCAAGTCACTTTTTAGGTGTTAGGATATAATATTTGTAATTTATATTCTTTATTTACAATTTTATAGTGTTATTAATTATGTTTATAACAGTTTTGCATATTGCCAAATTTCATAAGTTCTAAGTTAATTATCAAGAGTCTATTCAAGAGTATTGTTTATGTATATTTATTTTAGCATGTTATACATTAAACGAAATTTACGGTATTGATATAATATTGGTGAAACGTCTGAGCTAACCAACCTCACAGTTACTAGAATTATTTGCAGGCAATAGTATTATTTAGAAATACATATGGCACCACACCTGCTACTTACTTTAGATATTATCAATTGTTAATTGTTAATTTTCTTATTATTATAATTGGTCTGTATTTTCCATAATCTTTTATTTCTATAGCATTGTATTCTCATTGTTATACCCAGAACATAAATAGAACGTATCTCAAAAGATTCCATAAGGAATTAGAACTTTCCCTGCTATTAATTTCTAAAGCAAAATCAGCTTAATATATTTTCTTTTTATTTCTTTTAATTTTTTTATATATTTTATTTATCTTAAATTTATTTTGTTCATTATTATTTATTTTATTTTATTTTAAATTCTTATTCACCTTTGAGTCCAGGATAGATTCTTCTCCAGGCCAGCACTTGCAAATCGTACACCCAATAGGGAAGCCTGGTCCCTGAGGCAGCACAATGTACAGAGACCAAAACAAAACTTCGAAATGTGATACTCTGTTAAATAATTAAATTTTGTATTAAAATTACTATTCACATATTACATCTTTAAATATCTTCTCATATAAATTTTATATATATTTCACTACACTTTTAGATAGTTCCTCTGATGTTTCGGAATATACATCAACTATATTATATATCCTTAAAATACTTTTAAATGTATTTTGGGCATTCAATTGTCTACATAAAAAAGAAACATGTACTAGACGCAGAATTGAATCATAACTTGAAATGGTAAACCTAAAACTGATATCGACATAGATAAAGAAGTAGAATGCATCAAGGTTGATAAAATCGTTAAAAGGATTTCACCACGAAACTTATTATTTGTATAAGAATTGATGACGTATTATAGATACATTTTAGGCACATTTTATTTCACATATCATTTGTAGGCTAATTTGTAGACTCTTTAGATAGGTTTCCATGCCTTTTCTCTTTGTTACCTGCAGAAAATAAGCAGCTTTGTTACCTGAAGAGTCATTATCTCGTTCTATATTGTTATTTTCCCTAGCAGAACATTTTCCTCCTCTTCTCGAAAAATTCATCTATACTGTTTACTTTTGTAGTAGTTATTTTTACTTTTCTCGATATTCTTAAGATGCAAATTGTTTTAATTTTACATGGTAGTTATACTTTGTAAGAGCTTATTTCCAAAGTATGGATCATACAGATTATACCCCAAATTCAAATTATAAAATATTATTAACGAAACATAACTCTTATTTTGTGGTACTCTATACCATAATAAAACCGTTGTTTCAATATTTTCATAATCCATTTGAACTCGTAAGCTGTACTAAGAAATGTTAGGCATAAGGAATACTTGGTTTTATCAAATAATCAATAGTTAAAATCGTGTTTCATTTCCAACATAACACATAATATTGTCATCAATATTTACGTGCATCATGTAAAAGGAAAGCAAGTAAACAGAAGTTTAATAATTCTAAATATTTTCTTTTAAATATAAAATATTTATTTTGCATATTCATGTACATTATAAAGATCAATTGATCCCATTGATAAGTTGCTATTTACTGAAATGTAAACACGCTTTCTTTCTTTTTTTAAAAATTTATACATGAATTATCGGGATATTTATTTTTGATTAAGTAGACGAGCGCCAAAGTTCACACGAATCGTTAAAACTAATATTGACTTTCGGCTAAAAGCTTCTTTCTGTCTTTTCAGCTTTATATTTGGGAATTATTTGCAACATTAGGCAATATTTTTTAATGTGTTATTTGTATAAACGAATCTAAGCCGTATGTTACCAAGAACACAGTATTAAAGCATTAATGAAGATTAGTTTATTTGTTTATTCATATTTAATGATGTATTTGATTTCTTAAGTATTCAAATAAGTTACTTAAAATTATTTAAGGGTTTTTTTTAAATATGTTTCAGAAATTTTACTTTTTCATTTAAATTCAACTTGATTCCCTTGAATTATTGCAAGTTTGGCTTAAAAATAATTAAAAATCTGTTTTTGGAATTTTTAAGTTATTGTACAATTAAATTCAAATGGTTTTCAAAAGTTTAAAAAATAAAATGAATAAATATATATTATACAGTTATATAATTTTACAATTTTACCCTTAGTAAATTTTTTAAAAAATTGCATTCAAATATTTACTAAAATGCTACTAACTCAATAAGAATTTATATATATTAAATATAGAAATATATATTTTTATTTTTATGGACAGACATATATCCATTACGCATGGTACATTAAAATAAGAATAATTAACTACATTTAAATTATATGTACAAGGGTAATTAAAGCAAAAATTATCTAATCTGTAACTTTATTACCACTAGTGAAAATAAGAAATATTTAAATAAATGTAGTTTATTTCAATATATATAACATGTATGATAACTATGATAACCAAAAAGTAAAATATTATTAAATTGTTATGCCTATTTATGACTTTTAAATGTATTACATTTCAAGACACATTGTTAGAAATTCAGATTCAATTTTAAATTATTGCACAGTTTTAAAAAATCTCCTGTATTTTATAAAGATGATGACATAATGAGTTGAAACTTTCCTTATCAGAATATTTGTGTTATCACTGCTATTGTGAATTATCACTGCTATCATGGATGCTTGCAACTTTGCAAAATTATATTTAAGCAATAGCTCCCCCTTAACCCCTTCCGGTACGATTTAATAATGAAAAACTGTGCGTGAAGTAACCATTTATTTTTTATTTAAAAAACTTGTTTTATTTTACAATTCTTACATATTCTTAAATCTATTTTTTTAAATAGTGTTAAGTATCAGAAACGGTAAAATTAAGATAATAGTCTTCAAGCTAGTGGTACTTTTTAAAACAAAGTGCAAAGGAATTCTGAATTGTTTACATCGCCAGGGAGTCTCACTTCTAATTTGATTCTTGTAACACACACGGCATTTCTTAGTAGGTTTTCTTTTATTCTGACTCATCAATTTGGCAGTGACTTGTACCAAGAAACTTTAAATAAACAATATGTAATAGTGACCTGGGATTTCCACAAGTAACAAAAGTGTTGCTATATTCAGTACACTAGAAATTTTAAACTAAATTAATTATCATATTTATCAGTAACTTTAGTCGCATGACGAGTGTAGCTCGTCATTGTGCGGTATGGAATGAAAAACCAATGATGAGCTAGACTCGTCATTTTACCGGAAGGGGTTAATTAGATATAATATTGAAAAATAATGATTTACCGCTCCTATACACTGGAATACGTTTGTACACATGTTCGTTCCGTACAGAAACACGTACTTTTTTTTAGCTTTGGTTATAAAAAAGTATAAGGTAACTTATTAATTTACATATTTCTTTAATCTTTACTTGAGGTGTTAATCGATAAATCAAATTATAATATTAATTTCGAATCTAAATTCCTATGTATTAAATCTATTTTAAAATTTCTGCTGTTTTCTTTTTTATATGAATATAAAAGTTACATTTTTAGATAAAATCATTATAATGATTTTATATTTTAGATGCAGATAGAAAATTTAAAATAGTCTTTATTCTGCTTTCGAAATAAATAAAAATATTTTCCCTTAAAACCAAGTCCGATCTGATATAGCATAAAATCGTCTAGCATAAAGGATCTGCATATATAAAGCTTGGGTGAATTATGAGCTATAATGTTTGTAATTGATTTAATTTGTGCCAAATTTAAAGAAATTTTTAAAATAATATAAGTTATTAACTAAAATTCCTTGACCCTGTGTTTTCGCAACCATTAATTCTATTTAATCCAATCAATAGAAAAAGACAATTTTGAAATTTTAAGATTAATTTATAAGTTATTTTTTCTAAATAGATAATTTGCATTGAGTTAATAAAATTAGTAAACAAATTCACTGATATAATTGTCGTCCATTTCCTCCTGTACCTCAAAGTGCACCTATTGTACACCTATTTCTACTATGAGGTGATTTTTCATTCCTTCCACATTTGAAAACATGTCTTATTTAAATGTATTGTAGTTATATAAACATAATTTTACAACATAGTGCCAATTTATAATAACATTAGATAATCATGGTTTTATCTGTAATTTTAACACTTGATTGTTTTCCTTCAAAATAATTTAAATCCAAGAATAAAACCCCAAAATAAAATCACACAAAACTAATTTTCATACTCAATTCCAGAATAATGCAAACACTATTTCTGAAACATTGAATAAATCATTGTCTTATCGAATAAACACCATAAAATATACAACTATGTATCGATAAATATAGTGCTTAAATGATATGTATTTAATTGACAAAACGGAATTAAAAAGAATTAAATACTTTTGACAGTAATTTTCTTTAATGCAAAAGTGACAAAAGATACCTTTCGAATGAAACCAGTATATACAAAATCGCAGCCGAAATTGTGTTAATTCTTTAAAGGAAAGAACCTGGCAAGACGCCAATGTGACGTCATTAAGGAAGACAGAAAATACTCAGGCGGGTATTTTAATTAAGAAAATTTGTGATATATATTTACTTAGCTTTGTCACCTTATTTTTAATTAAATTCCTCTTATATGCTGTTATAAAATGTCTAACATAAGCATTAGCTTTCAGAGAAGCAATAAAAAAACTCTTTTTAATGAAAACAATTAAATTATCTGTTTCGAAAATCCTTAAGACCACCTTGGATATTTAAAATAAAACTTTATGTAATAAACTGGTTTGCTTGTAGTTGCAATATATCTCTTAAATTGTATTTATGTAAATGTTGTTAATGTTAAAGTAAGCTATATACTATTGATTGTTTGAAAATTACCTGTGCTCCTTTCTATACGCATATAACATGTTAATCTTCATTTAAAGCCTAACCTTTAAACTTTATAAAAATAGTTCTTATGCTAATCATTCAAGAAACAGTATAAAAAGAAAATACATATATTTATTTAATTAATTTAAATAATTACTTTTACATAATTAGTACAAAATATTTACCCTATCTCTTCTACAAACACCATTATACACACACATATATATGTGTGTGTGTGTTTGTGTGTGTAATATATCAAAATTATTTAACTTTAATATTTCCTTAAAAACCTTCTCTCTCCCTTTCTAATTCTTTAAAATATTTTCCCCAGCCTCTAAATGTATTAATCAAAGGATTTTCTTCGAGTTAAAATTCTTTTGATACAATTTTTAAATCTTTATAACCTATAAATGTAAATTTTCTGTCTATTCCTCACTTTTTCGAGCTGTATAAAATGTTCTTTCATCTTAAAATTCCTGAGTAGTCTTAAACAGAAATGATTTAATCTTAGTGTGTCTGTTTGATAGTAATTTCTTTTAACTTAAAATTTTTAGTAAATTCTCTTTGTGGACATCTTTGATTAGCTGTGTATTCTTGTCCATAGTAACAATTATGTCATAGTTTTATATAGAATAAATTTATTTTTTATTTATATTTCTTCAACACACACATATATATTTTTTATTGATATAATAATATAATTAATATTTTATATATATAAAATTTTTATATATAATATATATTTTATATATTATGATTATTATATTTTATAATTAAAAATATATATTATATTAAAAATAATAATATAATGTATATATATATATACATTATATATATATAAATAATTATATATATATAATATATATATAAATATATATAATATATTATATATATATATATATATATATATTATATATATATATATATATATTAGTATATATATTATATATATATATAATATATATATATATATATATATATATATATATATATATATTATATATATATTTTTATATATATTATTAATTATTTATTTTCTTTATGTATATATAAATTTTATTGTTTTATATATATATATATAAATATATTTATATTATAATATATTAAATATATATGTATATATATATATATATACATATTTAATATTACATTTATATATATATATTATATATATATATATATATATATATATATTTATATTTATATATAATATATATTATATATATATATAATATTATATATATACTATATATATATATATATATATATTTTATATATATATTATATATATATATATATATATATTTGTATTTATATATGTATTTAATATATATATATATATTATAAATAAAATTATTTATGGCTTTATATATATATAAATATATATATTTTGTTTACAAAAACTTATACAACAAATTGAACAAAATTTATGTTTAAATTCTTATCTGTTTTAATATGTTGATATACTTGCTTCAAAAAACTCTCCGTTCAATTTCAATTGAAAAAAAATCCTGCCTAACAGTATTAAACATTTGCTAGAAAAAAAAAACACACAATAACAGAAAAAATATACATGGCCGTATGAACGAAACACATAACGAAATATAGGCCGAAAAATAAAAAAATAAAAAAAATTTATTTAAAAAAATCAAATACAAAAAAAAACAAACAACAACAAATTAGCAACCAAAGGATTTACCTGTTCTCACGGAAAAGATATATTCTCTCAAAAAAAAATTTCAAATTTCAAAATTTTAAACCTGACATGCTAACATTATTATATTTTTCATTTCATAAACCAATGGTTGGCAAAGTGCGGCTCCAGAGCCGCATGTGACTCTTTGGCTCATTAAGTGTGGATCTGTCAGAAATATCCACGTAAGGCGCAATAATATTTTCATTTAAAAAAAAAACTTGGTATGAAAAAAATTATATCTTATTTTGATAAATTAAAATTCTTCTAATAATCGAGAACATCAATAATTTTTTTGTTTAAGTTAAAAGATAATATATTCATATTGTTGTAAAAATACGTAATGAACTTCGAGTTTAATTTTACTAGTTTTGTTAAACGTAAACACAAACCATGTACAAGCTACTGTCTGAAATTGTAAATATGTTTTTGGATTACTCCGGTGTGATACAAAGGTACCACTAGCATGCGCGCGCATATTTTTTCTAAAGTAGTGGGAGGGTGCAGATTGGCATCACAGACTAGCAGTTGCAGTATAAACAGCTTTGTACTATCTACCATTAATAAATATCATTAATAAATATTTATTAAGTAGGAAATTTACTTGTTTTAGTGTACTACTAATTTAGTGGAATAAAAGTTTACTAAACAGGCAGATTAGGCTCCCAATTTTAAAAAAATGTTGTAATGTTCATATTTGGCACTTTGGCTAATGAGTTTGCCGACCACTGGCATAAATTGAAAGGCAACTAACATTTAAAAATATTTGCTCCGAAACATTTTAAAACATTTAAGAAACTATTAAAACCCATAAACCTATAAGTTGGAATAATTGAGTTATACGTTGTATAATTTTATTCATTATGAAACATTAAATTTTAAAATTGTTTAATTTATTTAAATTATCTCACTAAGATTGGTCTTTTAAAATTTTCTCTGTATTTCTCTTATATGAAAATACATTCACCCCTAAAACGGGTTATTTAAGAGGACAAATAAAAAACAAAAGTATTACTTGCCATAAATGAACACAACTTTATAGCATTAACTATATTACCTATATCAGGGTTGGCCAAGATCCTTGATAGTCCGCGCCATTTTTTAAAATTTTAAATATTATTTGAACCGCAATAAAATACGTAATTAAAAGATATACAAAATCGTATTAAAATATTTTTTGCAAAAATTATATTTATTGAATGTCATTTGGAAGTTCTTCGTTCATTAATTTTTCAAGGAAGTTTTTAAATTGTCGGTGTTTTTTTATTTTGTTGGAAATGTAATTTACAATGTGTTATACTGTTTCCATAACTTGAGAATATTTTAAATATTTTGTAACGAGATGTTCTCGGTGAATCATGCAGTGAACCGGTATGAATTGTTGAATTTAAAATTATTTCTTAAAAGCCAAATAAGACCGATTTTTTTTACCCACCATTGTCGGAGCTCCATCAGGTGTAATAATTTTTTAGAATATAATATCAAAAAAATGAAATGGAAACTCGGTTACATTTATTGAGAGCCACAAATAATCTTTCAAAGAGCCGCATGTGGCTCGTGAGCCACAGTTGACCACCCCTGATCTATAGGATAATAGATATTGAAAATCCTTTGTTTATTTTATCATTACTTTCATTTCGTATCTCAATAATATTGACACTTTTCTTTGTCAGTTTTGCCTTGTTAAACTGCACTTAAAGTAAAATAACAAATATTTCAAAAAGAATGATTAATATAAAGAATAATTCCTCTTTATTTACCATACCTCATTAAGGTAAAAGTGGTGTATTTCTATACACAATCCATTATTCCATACCTCAAGAAGATTGGTCTTTTAAAACTTTATTTATATTTATCTTATTTGAAAATAAATTCACCCTTAAAATGGGTTATTTATAGGGAAAAATAAAAAAAATTATATTATAAAATAAAAATAAACATAACGTTTCAGCATTAACTATATTATCTATAGGGTGATAGATATTTATATTACTTAGTTCATATTATCTTTCCTTTCATTTCGTATATCAATAATATTGACACATTTCTTTGTTAATTTTACCTTTTTAAAAGTACACTGATCACAAAATAACAACATATTGCAAAAAAAAAAAACATGAATAATACAAAGAATAATTCCTCTCTATTTCCCATACCCCATTAAGGTGGAGAATGGACGGTGTATTTCAATACACCATCCTCTATACCTCAATCAGCTTGGTCTTTTAAAACTTTATTTGTATTTATCTTATTTGAAAATACCTTCACCCTTAAAACGGGTTATTTGTAGAGAAAAATAAAAAAAAATAATATTATAAACCATACATGAACAGAGTGTTTTAGCATTAACTATCTATAGGAACTTATCTATAGGAAGATACATATTGAAATTCCTTTCTTCATCTTATCGTTACTTTCATTTCGTATTTCCATAATATTGACATCTTTCTTTGTTAATTTTAACTTTTTAAAAGTACACTGACTACAAAATAACAATACATTGCAAAAATATGATTAATACAATGAATATTTCCTGTTTTATTAAAAAATAATAATTAATTTTTCTACAAAATATTTTTATCGGTTGTTTAACATCTAAACCTTTCACCAATCATTAAACGAAGTTTATTAATATCCGAGTCACGTTTTTATTCTGTAGAAAGAATTTAAAATATAGATCACGCTTCCAAAGGTGGAGAAAGGATATTATATTTATCACATTACTTAGATGATAAATTTCACTATAAATTGATCTCAGCTGGCTAGAAAATTGCAGAAAATATCCTATACTGTAAAGACGGCGAAAGTTACTGCAAGAAATCTGTAACGGTATATCGGTTTATTTTGTTGAAGAAGACATAAAATGACTGATGAGGGTATCCAGCTGTCGTGCCTGTCTTCACTTTGAGAGTAATTTTTATCAGTGTCAAAGCTGCAAGAATGTTTTATATGACAAGTTTCAGTAAAAGACTCCAGATAGTAACAAGCTGAAAATATTTCTATTACTTTTAAATCCGCTTGAGACACAATCATATGACAAATAAATAGTCCTGTGATTTTTTTGTTTATAAATCTATTTATTATAAATGCAGGTATAGGATGGATAAAGATATGTATTGTTTATTGCTGAAATTTCAGTGGCTTTTGAAATATACTTTATCCTTGGCCCCTGATAAGAAAAAGTAAAACATCTTTTAAAATATAACTTAGGGTTTGTATTTCTTTTAACTTTGAATTCTAAAATTATGTATATACACACACACATATATATAATGTATATCAATATATTTAAATAAATAAATAAATATATATATATATATATATATATATATATATATATATACATATATATATACATATATATATATATATATGTATATATATGTATATATATAAATATATATATATATATATATATATATATATATATATATATATATATATATATATATATATATATATATATATATATATATATATATATATATATATATATATATATATATATATATATATATATATATATATATATATATATATATATATATATATATATATATATATATATATATATATATATCTATATATATATATATATATATATATCTATATATATATATATATATATATATATATATATATATATATACATAGATAGATAGATAGGCCGAACGATTGCCGAATGGTTAGGGTGTTGACCTTCGGAACCGGAGTTCGTGGGTTCGAATCCCACTATGGCATGGATGTTCGTAGCCGTTCGGAATCGGCTTTAAGTAGTAGGTCCCTGTTTAATTAGCCCTTGTGTTGCAAAATGTAAACCGTAGAGCTCCAAAACCATACCAAACATAGATAGATAGATAGATAGATACATATATGGGGAGATGGAGAGAGATAGAGAGGCTGCAGTGTCAAGGTGAATGATTTTTAAAAAATGATATAAAATGAGCTATAGATTATATATAAGCACTAAATGAATATATTATTTGTAATCAATAAATATCATATGATTCTTTAATATGTCATGTATAGAAACCACTGAGTTTTACAATGCACGCACACATTTTGTTTACATTTTATAACTTTAATTTGGTAACTTGGAAAATTATTTTTTATGTAGGGCATATTAAATTTACACTAAAACTTTTAAAATCATATTAGAAAAAAATTCTGTTACGAATAATTATATTAGCTGCGTATAATTGTCTTAGCATTTCATATAAACTGTTACATATCTCAATATTCATACATTTGATTATATAAGCAGCACCTGGTACCTAAATCGAACTTCAATGACATGAAACTGTAAACTTTACATATCATTGAACTTTATATATAAATTCTTAAATAATATGTATTTTGAATAATTCACCAGATTGTAACTATTAAAATAAATATATTAATAGTTACAAAAACATAAATATCATTGTCGACTGTTAATTATTTTATTTAATTAATTTTTCGACTTAAATATCATTGTCATGTAGTTTTCGTGTTTATTTCAGCATTAACCTGTGATCAAATGTATAGTGGGATTTTATTTTGATTGCGTTGTGTAAAAGTATTTTAGTACTAAATTGAACCACAGGTTCTGAGAAACTGCAGACATAAGATATGAAAATAAACTAAAAGATAAATTAACAGCATCCGAAACTAGCTTAATATAAAAAAAGTAAATTTATTATAATATATATACATCAATGTACACACAAACTGATTCTAATTTTCATAAAATATGCTTTATCAACACCTTCTAAATTAGTTCTGACAATAATTTTTCAATACTAAAGTAATTATGTAAATATAAGAGAGATGATCTAATCTCAATTTCAAAGGTATGTAATAGGGGGTATCTTTGGGGAGTTAAAATGGTGTGCCCGGAACACTGCTGGTTGATGGGTATCTATGGCTGGTCAGGATTTGGTATCTATAGATCTTCCGTCGGTTTGATCAAGGGCTTCCTCATGAGTTTTTGGGGTGCGGCCGTGCTATTTAATACAGGAACACTTCCCGTCAGACTTGACTGGACTCTCGAACACATTCCGTCGGACTTCTCTCCTCGTCTGGACTACCGAACACCTTCCCTCGGACTTGTCTAGTCTACTCGACTCCCAAACCTCTGCTGTTGGACTTCCAAACACCTTCCGTCGGACTTTTTCCTCGTCTCAACTATCGAACATCTTCTAACTTTTAGATTTCTGTTATTTTATTAATTTCATCTTTGTCCCCTCTTCCTTCTTATCGTCCAATCGGAATAGTTGTAAGAATCTAATTGGTCTACTTAAACCCCGCCTTGAGACCGCCAACGTGGAAAACCTTACCCCTTCTAATTATGCACTGTTCCTTAGGGACTCATAAATAACTCCACAAAGGTACATTCTTATTCAATGTTAAGTACGGAGACGGAATTCTAATCTGGGACCACCGTACAAGACAACAGTATCCGTAGAATATAATTTTATGGTCCTCTGTCTTTTTACAAAGATCTGATGAGATCAGATTTAGAACCCTAGCATTTTACTTCTTGTATGAATGAATCAATTATATAACTGATCTAAATCGCCTCATTACAATCATCAGTGGTAATCTATGGATTATGCTCAAAATAGTGGTTGAGGTAACTTTTAAGTTCTTTAAAATCTTCTCAAAAAGTAATATAAGGTTCCAGTTAGCCTCCGTGCTTAAAGAATGGATTTTAGTGTTGCAAGCTACAAATTTTAAATTTTTCAGCAGCTGATTTAAATGAGAGTTTAAAGTGATGCTCAATTTGAGAATTACGGTTCATAATTAAGAGTAATTAATACTTCTTTACTAAGAAAGCTATAAAAATATTAATTCGGATTTTTAAATAAAAATTAATTGCTTTAAATATATAAATATAAATTGCTTTGCCCGATCACCATCTGGTAGCAGATTTAAGATTCATAATTTATATTAGTATTTGATGAAATATTTAATAATATAAGGAATACAATTTATCTTGAGATATCTGACAGTTTTAGTATATCTCATAAATTTGTTTTAATTTCTTGTAGGTTTCTATTTACATGAACAGTGATTTTTTTTCATTTATTTGTTGATTTATACTGATTTTATTTCCAATATAAGTTTACTTTTTTTAAATAAAAATTTTACACTAAATTCAGTTAATTTTATTTTAATACTTCAGTCAATTTAAATAGAAATAAAGCTTTAATTTGTTTTAATTTCTTATAGGTTTCTATTTACATGAACAGTGATTTTTTTTATTTATTTGTTGATTTATACTGATTTTATATCCAATATAAGCTTATTTTTTTAAATAAAATTTTTAAACTGAATGCAATTAATTTTATTTTACTATTTCAGTGAATTTAAATAGAAATAAAACTATTTAAAAATTTTAAGTAATTTAAGATTTATCTGTTAAAATAAATTTTTAAAGGCTTAATGATACGATGTTAAACATACCAAAAATAATACTGCAGAATTCTATTTTTTCAAAATCCCCAAAAAAACCTGAATTTATAAAACTAACGGTAAAGTATTCGGATTGTAAAAAAAGACACTTGAAGAAAGATATTTTTACAAGCATTAAAGGTTAAAAAGCTGATAGATCAGAAATGCAGTTAAACACTGACACACTTGTAAGTAAATATATGCAAGAATGGCACCCATTACTCCGATGATATATTAAATTGGTATATTGCTTCACATATTAAATATTTTGAAACCTAAATAGAAACATGTGTAGATGTTTATTTGAAAAATTCCTGATCATATTTTATAAAACTCCAGCAATAAATTGCATAATGCTAACACTTTTAAAATATATTTATTAATAATTAATTCTCATTATAAGAGAAAAAAGATTTTTTTAATAGACTCTATAAATAACACTGTCATTTTGGAACTAAGCCTTTAATATAAAGTATATTTAGAATGAAATAAAATGAAGGAATAATTTTTATAACTCTAATTATCTTGTTATATTTACTTTGTGTAGCTTAATGTACTAAAAATATGTATTTTAAAAAATTATAAAACCAACAAAACACTGTTGCAATGACATTATAGTTATTTAATTGCTTCTTTTTCCTGTTAGAAAGCAATTAATAACCTAACTGTAGAGACTAATATTCAAAGCTAACTTGTTAGAAAGTAATTCATTGTTTTATGCTCTGGATAAAGTTAAAAAACGACGGGTTAAAAGTTTTATTTTCTCAGCGTCATCATTTTGACATCTTTATACGTTGATTTTACGCTTTACTTATCGAAACCCTCTTTTTAGACATTATTATTAACTTCCCTGTCACTTTCAAGTTTGAGAAACACACATTACGCTATAGAAGTTTCGTGAGAGAAGAAAGTATTTGATACTTTAACATGGAAACCAATATTTTACGATTCATTGTTAATATGAAGTTTACATCACCATTCCTCTTTTTGCAGTTGCAAAATTATATGTCTAAAATTTTTAAGGTAATGATTAATTATTTAAATATTGCAAATGAGATATTAACAAATCGTTAAATTACTGAATAATTCGTAAATGAATTACTCCCAATGTCCAAAGGTGAAGTATTTAGAGTTTTTTTACGGACGAAACTATTCTAAAATAGATTCCGGCTCAAGACTTTGTATTAATGAGCTAATTGCATCGTTATTTTATTTGACAGTGCAAACACATTTCTGCGTTATCATAGCTGTTTTGAAATTCATTCAGATCGATAGATTTATAGGATACATAGAATAAATGAGACAATTTATGTGTCTGCGATAATTAAGTCACGTTACTCAAGAAAATCATTCATCAAAATTGTTTTGAAAAGGCTCGTTTGCATGTAAGTTACAGTAATCATTAATCAGTTTTTACTTAAGTAATGTATATTTTGTATTTAAATATGTGTGAATAGAAAAAAATGTAATCAAATTTTTAAAAAAATATTTCTTTTAAAAATTTTTTTAATAGAATAAGATATTAATCAATAAGGTAAGAATAAGATATTAATCACACTTGTATTCGAATAAGAATCTTTTGATTATCATTTGTAACTATCATTTTAGTATTTTAAAAATAAGGAAATTAAGCCGAAATACAACGTGCAATTTTTCTAATGATGGCTGTATCTGTACTGAAAAGGGCTGACTTAATTTTTACAAGGGGAATAAGATGTGAACTGTGATTATTTTTATTGCATTCATAACTTGGTTTACTGTTTTGTAAACAGGTGGCCTCGAAAGCACTATTTCAAGACAGAAAGATTTTTCAGATTTGCAATTAACTGCCTATAGAACTTAGCCCTTATCAAACTCATACTCTCAGACAACAAGGCAGGGTTTTCGACTACATAAAGCAATATCCGTTTAAAAAAATACAATTTCACCATGAAAAGAAAATAAAAACTCTAGTATCATAACCGTGCTCATCATTAACTGTTGTATTAAAAGATCCTGCCATCCTTTTGTTTGAAACTATGCAAATATTAGCTGTATTAAAACCAACATCGACGGAGCAAATGGTAAAGAATTTACATATATAAATTACAAATTAATTTCTAACAAATCTTACCTTTCAAACATTTAATATAAAATCAAATACAGCACATATAACTGTTTTTAATTAAACAATATGTTATAAAAATAATATTTTAACAATGCCATTTACAGGAGTTATCAGAATAAAAATTACATTTATGTTTAATATCAAATAATTGTATAGTTATCTCTTTTTCATGAAATACTAAATAAAAATAAACATAATAATCAAATGTGTTTATGCACATACATATAAAATAATATATTATTATTATCATTATCATCATCAAAACGGACACTTTTAAAAAGTAAAAAGGTTAAATGAATCGTGTTTGTTTATTTTATTATAAATTTAGGTAAGTATTATCATATTTAATGAACTGTTCTCTATTCGATTGCAGTAGGGGAGAGTGGGACACCTTGGGACATAGCCCATCTTGGGACACCTTTCTTTTCGGGCTTTAATTTGCAACCAGGAATTAGTGCTCATGTGTATTGATAGATGACATTACTCTTCACTTCTCAAAGAATTTTGATGAAGATAGTGCTTATAGGTAAGGAACAATTTCATTTTCTTTGTTTTGAATAACCCCAAATTACATCGATGTGCATTTTAAAAAGTAATTTTTTTGAAAACAAATTTAAATATTTAAAAAAAAGTGTATTGTTATGAAAGAAAATTCATTTATTATTATTTCTATGCTAATAAATAAACTGTATTGTTCAACCTAACTATATAATAGTTACCAAAAGATACTATGTAAAATATGGCAGGTTGGGACACACATAGATGGGGCACCGTGGGACAGTTTAAAAAGTGTAAACAAATATCAATTCAAGCAAAATAATTCATATTTTGGTGCCTAATTTTTAAATGATGATTTAACATGTCAAAATATTAATTTATTAAGTTATAGATGTTGAACACTCCTAAAGAAACAATAGTCCAAAGGTGCATTTTGTTAGACTTTAAAGAAGAATTTGTTGGCATCAAATGTAAGATTTGTTAAAAAAATATATTAACTTGAACAATTTTCAGCCATTTCTCTTTTATAACAGTTAATAAAAATAATTTGAACAGTATTTTGTATTTGTTATTTAGTGTCCCAACCTACCCTATACAGTGGGGCAGGTTGGGACATTGGAAAGGCATTTTATTTCTTTTATTACTCTTTAATTAAATGAGATATTAAGTAGATTTAATGTTTATAAAAAGCAGATATGATGACAATATATGAATGATACTATTTCTTTTAATTATCTTTAAAAAAATCATAAAAATGTTTAACTGAAAAGTGTCCCAAGGTGCCCCGGTCTCCCCTATGCATATAGAGATTATATTTTTATCTATAGTAATGAAACTGTAAACTGAATAGACATTTGAGGAGACTGTAATGCCCCACTATTATAAGAAAAATAAAAATCACATGGTGTTAATGAATGCTCTTTCAAATCTCGTTACAAAGAATATAATTTATTGAAATTTTCTTGCCTCATCTAAAAATGTGATTGTTTAAAGCCTATAAAATGATAATAATTGTATTATTTTCTGTAAGGTGTTTAAAATATATTAAGATTGTTTTTAAAACTTAAACCCTTAATTCTATATGCAATAAATAATCTCTGACACTAATGGAATATTAGAAAGATACTCTATTAAACTGAAAATGGAATCCTTTTATAAAATTTTCTTTAATTTTAAGAAAACCAATATAAAACTGAAAGTATTATTCCTAAGAGAACACATTAAGTTATTGATAGAAGTGTGCACAATAAAAGACACAAAACTAATTTAATCCATAGCGTAATCGATCCGTTGTTATTTAGTTCCTGTTAGAGAAACAAAATGTAAACCCAAAATATCAGATTTGTTTAATAATGCTTTACGAAACATGAGTTATTCTCAAAATATTTTTATCGATTTGGTTCCACCTTTAACATAATTAAAATTTATTTTTACGTAAAGAATCGTTTCGTTATTCTTCTCTCACTGTTGTATCGCAAATTCAAAAGACTTGAGTTGTCGTTTAATAATAAAATATAAAGATGTAAGACACGGGATACCAGATCTTTCGTAATCTCTCGGAACCTGCTTAAAGGATACTTCGCCATTTTCATTTCCTTTGTCAGCTTTGTTTATCCTAAAAGCAGTAAAATATTTCAAAGATGAACTAACTTGATCCTCTTGTAATCCTTGCCTGAACTTACTTAAAATGCATTTCGTTTTCCCTTTCATTTATCTTTTTGAGAATTGATGGTTTGAAATGTTCTGGAAGTGCTAAAGTCTTTAATTCCTATATCATGTTAAAAGAGTTGTGTTACACTTTCAATTATAAATCATCACGAAATAGTTTGTGCTTTTGTTACATAAATATCATTGTATAACTTAAATTGCAGTTATACATTACATACATATGTATTGACATTTTTCAGTTTTTGGAAATATAGTAATTTTCAGGTTTTTGTCTTGCACTCACAAACTCTAAAGTTTGTAAATGGAAATAAAAGATGTTTGCACTCCTTTCTAAAGTATAAAAGTTGTTGAAGTTGTAGAAGTAATAAAGTCTTTAATTCCTATATCATGTTAAAAGACTTGTGTTACACTTTCAATTATAAATTATCATGAAATTGTTTGTGATTTCGTTACATAAAAATCAAAGTATAAAATACGTTGCAGTTATATATTGCATACATATGTATTGACGTTTTTCAGTTTTAGGAAATATAGTAATTTTCAGGTTTTTGTCTTGCACTCACAAACTATAAGTTTGTAAACGGAAATAAAAGATGTTTGCACTCCTTTCTAAAGTATAAAAGTTGTTGAAGTTGTAGAAGTAATAAAGTCTTTAATTCCTATATCATGTTAAAAGACTTGTGTTACACTTTCAATTATAAAACATCAGCAACTTGTTTGTGATTTCGTTACATAAAAATCAAAGTATAAAATACGTTGCAGTTATATATTGCATACATATGTATTGACGTTTTTCAGTTTTAGGAAATATAGTAATTTTCAGGTTTTTGTCTTGCACTCACAAACTATAAAGTTTGTAAACGGAAATAAAATATGTTTACACTTCTTTCTAAAGTATAAAAGTTGTTGTCTATAAAACCTCCATGAACCATTAAGTTTCAATTCATGAAGCTGGATCCTTTTCAATTTAGACCAATGGCCTGAAACGAAAAGTGTTTGAAAGATCTAGATATAAACATAAAGTTTTTCCCACCGACTGTAGTGTGAAAAGAAACTACTGCTAGACAAATAATGAAATTTCAGCATAGATTTGATTACAACGAGTTGTGATACATCACGAACTTGTTTGTGCTTTTGTTACATAAAAATATTAGTATAACAGAAATTGCAGTTATAGATTATATATATATATATAATATATATATATATATATATATATATATATATATATATATTATATATATATATATATATATATATATATATATATATATATATATATATATATATATATATATATATATATATATATATATATTATATATATATATATATATATATATATATATATATATATATATATATATATATTATATATATATATATATATATATATATATATATGTATTTATGTATATATATATGTATATATATATATATATATATATATATATATATTATATATATATATATATATATATATATATATATATATATATATATATATATATATATATATATATATATATATATATATATATATATATATATATATATATATATATAATATATATATATATATATATATATATATATATATATATATATATATATATATATATATATATATATATATATATATATATATATATATATATATATATATATATATATATATATATATATATATATATATATATATATATATATATATATATATATATATATATATATATGTGTGTGTGTGTGTGTGTGTGTGTGTATTGAAGTTTTTTGGTTTTAGGAAATATATTAATTTTCATGTTCTGGTCTTGCACTCACAAACTATAAAGTTTGTAAACGGAAATAAAAGATGTTTACACTCCTTTCTAAAGTATAAAAGTTGATGTCTATAAAACATCCATGAACCATTAAGTTTCAATTCATGAAGCTGGATCCTTTTCAACTTAGACCAATGACCTGAAACGGAAAGTGTTTGAAATATCTAGATATAAACGTACACTCTTTCCCACTGACTATAGTATGAAAAAAAACTTCTGTTAGAGAAATAATGAAATTTCCACATAGCATTGATTTGATTACAGTATTTAAAAAAATTGAGAATATTAGAAAATGTTAGTTCAGATATACAACTTACGATTTTAAGTGCTGACACAAAAACAAGCTTATGTATCCAGAATATGTATCTAGAAATTTTCCATTATACATGTACATCATATCAATTATATATAGAAACGTCATGG
>CM063498.1:108798952-108811452 GCA_032207245.1 Pardosa pseudoannulata
AAATAAGCTATTTAGTTGAAGCTTCTAATAAAAAGCACAGAGAACTGACAAAAATATATGACAAGAACATCTGAAATATTATTAGAAAAACGAATTCACAAATCTACTAAATGGTTAAATAATTTTGAAATATATGAAAACTAAGAACGTGCAGTACGTCTTTATTATGATTAACAGAGATACGTTTTGGTACCACAAATATATGAATACTCTTGATTTTGGCAATGAAAGGTTACTAATTGTTAGACTTTTGCTGCATTTATGCTAAATATTAACAACTAAATGTAAATAGAAAAACATTAAAAATATATTAGGAACAGGATAAGGTAACAGTAAAAAGATAAATTTGTATTTTACGTATTATATATATATATATATATATATATATATATATATATATATATATATATATATATATATATATATATATATATATATGTGTGTGTGTGTGTGTGTGTGTGTGTGTGTGTGTGTGTGTGTGTGTGTGTGTGTGTGACATAGCCGTCACAACATCAACAACAACGGAATGAGTCGTGTTCATTGGGAGTGACAAACAGCTTCGACTAAGTTCGTTTATTCCTATTTCACATGATTACAATGAAATCACATATCGAAGAACAAGTCGAATCACCAGAATCTCACTGAGCAGCAACCTTTCGAATCTTGCTGCTCGCAAATTTAAAAACATTTCAAAACCGTTATCGACTTCATGCTTGACGTCAAAAGACAGCCAATCATGCAGCATAAAAAGTTATCGCGAATTCTAAAAACTCATCCAACTGACAGAGTGACGTTATCCAATCCCTAAACCAGAAAACGCTGCCATTTTAACCCTTTGAGAGTTTAATTATTTTCCAGAATTCGGTCAAAAAAAGTCACATTTTTTTACTGCATTTTTGGTTCATTTTATATTTTTAAGTAAAGATATGTTATTAAAATTAACATTTCTAATATTAAGTATTTATTACAACTTTTTTTTTCTTTCTATGAAAGCATCATAGAACTGAAGTTTACCTCTAGTCTCATCGATATCCAAGTTAATTTTTGGAATTCCAGTGAAAGCAAATCTAGTAGGCCGAATCGAAGGATTATCCCAATTAATTTTTAAAAAATTGTCTTGCTTAACTGATTCCATCTGTACTACTATCAGAGTGATTAATATCCAGGTCATCTACTAAACTTTCGCTACTATCATTTACAGATAATTCAGCTTCTGATTCCGAGTCACAGTTCGAATCACAAGAATTTAGCTCCATACGCTCTGAATTATCCATTATTTAAAAGTAAAAATATATTATTCAACTCTTACATCAATAACATTATCAGGTGGTTAGTAAAATATAACCAGAAAGCTATACACTGAAAGATAACAATTCGTCTTCTGATACAAAACATGCGAAAAACCCCGCTCTTTTGAACTAGAGTAGAAAATGCAATAAACTACAAACTATCATTTACTGGATATATATATATATATATATATATATATATATATATATATATATATATATATATATATATATATATATATATATATATATATATATATATATATATATATATATATATATATATATATATATATATATATATATATATATATGTATATATATATATATATATATATATATATATATATATATATATATATATATATATATATATATATATATATATATATATATATATATATATATATATATATATATATATATATATATATGTATATATATGTATATATATGTATATATATGTATATATATATATATATTTATATATATATATATATATATATGTATATATATATATATATATATATGTATATATATATATATAGATATATATGTATATATTATATATATTATATATATATATATATATATATATATATATATATATATATATATTATATATATATATATATATATATATATATATATATATATATATATATATATATATATATATATATATATATATATATATATATATATATATATATATATATATATATATATATATATATATATATATATATATACAGAGATTTATTGTCTGGTTATTTAAAGGAAATCACACGATCCTAAATTTGTATCAAATTTGTTTGTCTAAATTTGTTTGAAATTACTGTTTAATACTCTAGCGATGTGTCCTTAATATGTAAAACAATATTAACTATTTAAAGTAACAAATAAAACATTAATAAATAATAAAATGGTAAAAGTTTAATCTCTTTTAATACTTATGTACTCTTTCTAACTAAAATGTGCAGCTTTGGTTTTATTCACCCAACTATTTCGAATTGAAATTTAAATGCATCAAAAATTTTCTTGGGTAACAAAAGATGTAAAAAAGCCATATACGAGTTCCTTTCCGAAATCTGAGTGAATGAATGGGAAAAATGTGCTTGCGTATTAAGTAGAAATCCAATAAACAGCCAGTAGTATATCCGTTAAAGGCAGAAAAGCATTCTATAGTTCACAACTTAAGAGTTAATGATACGTGAATAAAGAAATTCATGTGTTCATGCCATTAACTTCGAGATAAGATTGTTGCCATTCTGCCCACGAGGATAAAATTAAATTTGGGGATTTACATTACCAAAGAAGACAATAAAAATAAGTAAGAATTAAGAATAACTTTTCTCGGATGAGTTTATAGTGCCTAAATTTCGCGGAAACCTCTTATGCGACGAAAATTACTCGTAAGAGACCGTTAAATATCTTCATAAGAAGACACATTTTAGTTGCCTACACAATAAATCAGTGGTATGTAACAATTTTAATTCATGAGGTTAATTTTTTCATAAGTCAAACTACATTTCATTTAGGTCATGTGGAAGTTAGAACTAATTTAAAAGCAACTTACTTTTAAGCATTTTATTACTTAATTTATACTTTTAATTCACAAACTTTAATGACTATCAAGTAGCATTTCTTCTTTAATTTTAATTCATAAACATGTCTCTAGAAATAAAGGAAAATATTTAAAAATTAAACTTCAATACTCTTACGAATGACATTTATGGAAATTTTATTGCAGTGTAAATTCATTCTTATAACACTACAGAATAATTTTTGTTAAAATTCATAATAGTGATTTTTTGTAGCAATGACCTACCCTACTTTTTTAGCATAACATTTTTAATTTTAACTTAAATTAAGATAGTAATTTTTGAAATAAAAAAAAATTAAAATTATTTTTTTGTTTTAAATTTTTTAAAATATTCTCTTCAGAAATTCCATTTTTGACTTTATATATTGCTCTCATTTCATCAAAAGTAGTAAATTTTTTAATCATAATATATAATCATAATATATCATAATTTCATAAATTTAATTTTCTTATGACATAAAAGAATTTTTTATAGCAATATAAATTTACTCTTATAAAATAACTTAAAAATTTTAGTTAAAATCAATAATAATAATTTTTATAGCAATCACCTACTCTTCCTTTTATGTTAAATTTTTAACTAAAACTTAAATTAAGACATTAATTTTTGAAATTTAAAAAATTAAAATTATTTTTTGTTTTAAATTTTTTAAATATTCTCTTCACAATTTCTACTTTTGACTACATATATTGCTTTAATTTCATCAAAAGAATTTAGAAAATATTTAGAAATAAAATAAAAAAAAATTATTGAAATCAGATATTTTTTAAAAGTTAAATATAATTGATATTTTAATAGATGTCTGTTAAATTCAGGAAGACTTGTTAATCTTAATTGATAGAGAACTTAACATTCAGTGATCATTTAATTTTTATAAATAAATATTTTTTTTAAATAAAAGCTAAATTAACTGAGCAAGCTGTTTTGCAGTAGAAATAAAAAATGTTTCTTCACTTAAAAAAATTTGAAAGATTTTTTTTTAAAAATAAAATGAGTGTATAATACATTTTTTCTCAAAACGTAAGCTAAAAATTATATTTCATTTTAAAGTTTTTAAATACTCTCTTCACAATTTCCATTTTTGACTTTATTTATTGCTTTAATTTCATCAAAAGTATTTATAAAGTAATTATAAATTAAATTAACAAAATTTATTGAAACCAGATATATTTTAAAAGTTAATTATAATTAGATATTTTAATAATTGTTTGTTAAAATCAGGAAGGCTTGATAATGTTAATTGAAAGAGAACTTAACATTCAGTGATGATTTAATTTTTATAAATAAACACTTTTTTTTAAATAAAAGCTAAATTGATTGAGCTCACTGTTTTTCAATAGAAATATAAAATGATTTTCCCCTTTAAAAAGAAAAAAAACATATAGAAAGAATTTCCTTAAAAACATTTGAGTGTAAAATACTTTTTTTCTTAAAACGTAACCTAAAAATTATATTTCGTTTTAAAGTTTTTAAATATTCACTTCACAATTTCCATTTTTCTCTTTATATATTGCTTTAATTTCATCAAATAATATTTATAAATAAAATTAAGAAAATTTATTGAAACCAGATATATTTTGAAAGTTAATTATAATTTTATATTTTAATAAATGTTTGCTAAATTCAGGTAGGCTTGACAATCTTAAATGAAAGAGAACTTAACGATTGATGATTTAAATTTTATAAATAAATATATTTTTTTTAAAATAAAAGCTATAATAATTGATCTCTCATTTTGCAGTAGAAATATAAAATCATTTTTCACTTAAAAAGAAAAAAATATATTGAAAGAATTTTCTTTAAAAAATTTACTGTATAATAGCTTTTTTTCTTAAACCGTAAGCTAAAAATTATATTTAGTTTTAAAGTTTTAAAATATTATCTTCACAATTTCCATTTTTTACTTTATATATTGCTTTAATTTCATCAAAAGTATTTATAAAGTATTTATATGTAAAATAAACAAAATTTATTAAAACCAGATGCTTTTTTAAAATTTAACCATAATTTTATATTTTAATAAATGTTAGTTAAATTCAAGAAGGCTTCATAATCTTAAATAAAAGATAACTTAACATTCAATGAGGATTTAAATTTTATGATTAAACACCATTTTAAGATAAAAGCGAAGATAAATGAGCTAGCTTTTTGCATTAGAAATATAAAATGTTATTTCACTTTCCGGAAAAAAATTATTGAAAGAATTTTCTTAAAAATTTTTTTTTTGAGTGTATAATACTTTTTTTTCTTAATACGTAAGCTGAAAAATTATATTTAGTTCAATATGTAAAAAAATAGTCATTGAAAATTACTCCATTGTAAAACATAAATATTAATATTTTGTATCCTTACTCTTTTAGATATGAAATGCATATATTACAAAACGTGCTGGAGTGAAAATATTGATCACGTTATTCCGAAGCTTAATACATCCCTGAAGAGAAATTAACTTCTTTCAACTTACGGTAATGGTCCCATGAATGCTATAACTCAGGTCTAAGACTTTTAGCAAATGCAAATACAGCAGGAATATTTTAGTCTAGTTCTTACTTCAAAAACATTCTGACAATACCACTTTTATAGAAATTTGGGCATATGTATATATATCTTCGTGTGGCGATACCAAACGATCTTCCCGTCACAGACAAAGTGACTGGAGAAAAAAGAACGTGAATAAACTTATTAAATTATTCTACAGCCTTTAACAACGGCAACAGAAATGGGAACCAAAAGAATATTCCGGCTGTAGAGGGATGTGTATCCTTTATTATTCCTCAAATATGTAATTGGTAACATTTCCTTCCAGAGACGCAAGGTTAATACGATACTTGTCACACTAGTGTAATAAAACATACTAACACACACACAAACAAACATATATATGTATATATATATATATATATATATATATATATATATATATATATATATATATATATATATATATATATATATATATATATATATATATATATATATATATATATATATATATATATATATATATATATATATATATATATACAAGTTCAAATGATATAGCATAAGATAATTAAATAATAAAATAAATTAAAATACATTGTTGAAAGTTCAAATGCTCTATGCAGCAATTAAAAACATTCAAAGGACTAAATGACTGTAAATAGATAAATAGAAAAATAAAAATAAGAAGAACCTCATTAATGGACCAAAAATAACCAGTGATATGATGTTTCGAAATGACTGGGGGGAGTTGAGACCATTTTTATTGGTTTACTTTTAAAGATTTTGTGTGATGTTTCCGACGTCTGGGAGAGTTAATGCATTGTAAAAACTAGTTTTAACCAGAGTGGGGAGGTCTCAACTCCCCCCAGTCATTTCGAAACATCATATCACTGGTTATTTTTGGTCCATTAATGAGGTTCTTCTTATTTTTATTTTTCTATTTATCTATTTACAGTCATTTATATATATATATATATATATATATATATATATATATATATACATATATATATATATTAATATATATATATATATTTATATATATATATATACATATGTATATATATATATTTATATATATATATATATATATATATATATATATATATATATATATATATATATATAATATATATATATATATATATATATATATATATATATACATATATATATATATATATATATATATATATATATATATATATATATATATATATATATATATATATATATATATATATATATATATATATATATATATATATATATATATATATATATATATATATATATATATATATATATATATATATATATATATATATATATATATATATTATATATATATATATATATATATATATATATATATATATATATATATATATATATATATTATATATATATATATATATATATATATATATATATATATATATATATATATATATATATATATATAGATATATATATTTATAATATATATATATATATATATATATATATATATATATATATATATATATATATATATATATATACATATATATATATATATATATATATATAATATATATATATATATATATATATATATATACATATATATATATATATATATGTATATATATATAAATATATATATATATATATATATATATATATATATATATATATATATATAGGTATATATTTATAAATATAAAATATGAAAATATATATATATATATATATTTATATAATTATATATATATATATATATACCATATATATATATATATATATATACGGTTTTCAGGGTTAGTATCGACATAGAATATTTTTTAAACAGAAAAAATAAACCCAAAAAGAGTCGATAGAGGGTACTGATGTACATAAATCATAGAAAAAGAAACGTAAATGTCGAGCAGAAAGCCCCCAAATCGTTTATTGCAACAGTATATGTTCCACATGACCATCACCACAGGGGATAACAGACTGTAGGCGAGTCACAAATGCAGAAACGGCAGAATGGAGCAAGTCTGGTGGTATGCAAGACACCTCTAAGGCTGATTGTATCTTTCAGTTTAGAGGGATTGGATGGATTGCATCGTTACACCCTAGATTCCAAATATGCCCACAACAAAAAGTCTTCCGAGGTCAAATCTGCTATCGAGGAGGCTATGGACACCTGAAACGTCTGCTTAGTATTTTGTTTTCTCCAAATATCTGGTTCAGGAAATCCTTAACCGAATTAGTAGTGTGACTAGTTGCTCCATCTTGCATAAAGATGACGGTAGATAGTGCATATCTTTCAGGCAAAGCTGGCACGACATTATCTAGCAGAAGTGTTAAATAACGCTGCGCATTCACCGTATCCATTTTCCCCCATTTACTGGGCACTCCGTTTCAAAGAAGAAGGGTCAAATGATGGATGAACCTGTGAATCTATACCACACTGTCCCTTTTGTTGAATACAGTGGTTTTTGCCTGTATTCAAGTGAATTAGACGTTGGCCAGATGAAAAAGTTATGGGTATTAAAGTTGCCATGAAGAGAAAAATAAGCTTCATCTGTCCACGTGGTGGTGTTAAAGACCTAGGTGGCATTCTGTTCGATTTTGGAGAAAGCCCACATCTCCAATGCTTCTCTCTATACGGTATCCGCTGGTAAAAGTTTATGGGACGACTGCAGTCTGTGTGGATACAGTCCAAGGATTCCATGAAGAATATTGAGTACCGAGAATGGTGGTAAGCCCAACCGCCTATCAGCATCACGAGCACTACTCGTTCCTGCAGCTGATTCGGATGCTTCAATTTCGGCTGCAACACGCAGCGAACGTGCTTAATTTAAACAGGGTCGTCCGGTTCTCACGAGATCCTCCAACTTTCCAGTTTCTTCAAACAGCTGAACAAGCTTTATGAGGCCTGTCACTGTTAAAGGCCCTTTTCCACTCCGGACATACTTCTAAATTCGGAGCTTACGCAAGGGAGAGGTCGCTGAATCATGGTTGACGTAAAACAACTCCACCAACAAAGCTTTATCCTTCCCACTGAGCATCTTTGTTCTCCTACAGGGTTTACAGCTGTGAACTGATTGTGTATTTATAGGATCGCAAGTTCTTATAACAGTCTCATTTGTAAATTTCTACCGAAGTCGCTCGTACCAGCGGCATCTGTCTGCTGTTTGTGAATTACTGTTTTTTCTGTTTTAAATAAATCCTATGCCCTAGCTATACTAACCCCGAAACCTTTTTTTTATTTTGGTTATTTTTTCGGTTATTATCCATCTTTAAAGTTTATACGGACTTTTTGATCACCCGGCAGTAAGTAACAACATTTGTAAATAATTAATGAAAAAAAGCAGAGGGAAACATTATACCTCCTGGAAACTGCCGCTTATAACTTATAAAACTTAAAGTAATATTGAAAGCAAATTTCTGAAACATGAGTTTTACGTCTTAAAACATGGCTATTCATCCTCCATTACAATAAAAGATTTCTCAATTTGCATTTTTTAGGTGAAGCTTTTAAAGTACCTCGAAATTCAATATCCCAAAATAATACCAGACTACTTATTAACAACTTAATTTAAGTTACCCAGTAAAACATAATACTGAAATTAACATAATAATATCACTATAATTGCAATATAATGCCAAAATATTAATACAAAACTAAACACACACACACACACACACACACACATATATATATATATATATATATATACATTGCTGTTAGTGTACGTATATATGGGTACATGTATATGGATCAAATTTTATGCGTATAAATGTGCACCATTTCACATAAACATTTATGGGTAGTGTAAGCGCTAAAATTGCTTAGTGAATGTTGTATTAAAATTTTTCATTACCATTCTTAAAATAAAAAAATAACGCTATCACATAAATATTTAACTATGACTTGTAAAAGTACCTGAAATTATACAATATTGAGAATGCAACATATTATAACTTTAAAATATTTTGGTATTGTATAAAAAATATCCAATTATTTCTTAAACAAAAGAAAATGATTTGTATGTGTTAACGAGATATTTGATATAACGAGAGAAAAAAAGAGAGCATACTCTCGTTTCTTTTCCGAAATGCAGGCGCATTGATTAACTCTTTAATGGGAAATAGATAATATAATCTGCGATTACGGTTTATTATCTGAAATAGCTAAAGTTAACGATACACGATATTGATGATAATGAAAATATTGATCGCTGTGTCGTAGTGTTAGATATATCATTGAAGTTAGTGAAAAATCAATAATATTTAAATGCATTATTACAGACAGCAAAAAATATCTACATATTTTTTTGCAGAAGGTTGTATGATTATTATAAGATAAAAATTCACATTCTCGTAATTTTATACTAAATACATTTAAGCTAATCTTACTTCAACCAAATAAAGCTTCTTTTATTTTTATGTGATAAAGAAATATCTTTCCTGAATAAGATTATACAATTATAGTTATATATATTTTAAAAAAAGAAATGTATGTGTACAGTGATATATTTCTATACTAAAATTTATTCCTTTCTTCTATTTTTATATATGATTATTACACATTCAGTATTTGTAATTATTAGCAATATTTATATTATTTAAATATATCAATTTCAATTTAAATCCTTAATTTATATACTTGTATATATTCGTTTGAATCCTACAAGGAAATTATCTTATAAAATCACTTCATTTTATAATTTATTTTATACATTTCACAAATGACACAACCTGACATAATTATTAATTTATATATTTTTATTTTGAAAATAAAATAATGCAGAACATATAAGATTCCAAATTTTTGTTTTAGAGTATTTTCAATGGGAATATATGGTAAATATCTCTTATAAACCCGATGTAGTTTTAGTATTTGTTTTATACATTTGTTGGATAAACAATCCCTAAAATAAGTAGTAATGTTTATTTTATTTAATTTCCCCAAAGAAATTATCTTCGCTGAATTAGATCTCCGATTTTTGTGTTTATATAATTTCACCGAGAACGTATGGGGAAAACTTTCTACATAGCCAAGGTGTTTTTACTATTTATTTTATACATTTCGCAGGAATTCTGTCTCTGATACTTTTGCAATGTATTTTAATTATTTGTTACACCAAAGATTTCCTAAAATACATAATTTACTAAGTAGGAATGTAAAAGTCATGATAATACTGTTCAAGAATGTTTTATTTAAAAAGTTGATCTTGTATCAGTCTATAAGTGGTACAACGTGAGCATATCTATAAATATTTTTGGGTACTTTCCGTGTAATAATACCAAGTATTAAATATTTAGGATAGTTGGAAAAACTATTTATTTCAAGTATCCTAGAAGTACTTAGCTGATTAAAATAATAGATAAGTTCCCTAATTTTTATAAAATCTTAACAATTAAATCTATCTTTATGCGTTTCATTAAATATTTTATTTGATTTAAAAAAATACCCAGGCCTTAGCTGTTATCCCAATAAAGAACATTAATATTTTAATAATTTAAATAATTAATTTTAATGCTGATAACCTGAATTAATTGCCTATGCGTTAAGAAGACTACTTAAGTTAAATTGGCCATTTATGGTAAACATTTTAAGATATTTTGTACGTAAATTTAGATCTACAAAATCAACCTTCATTTTATGTCCAATATAATTAGAGCAGAAGTTATGGTTTTTAAATTAATTAAAAGTGGCATTTTAACACACTGGAAGTAGAATTTATAGATTTAAAGAAAATTTAAACATTGTCAATATGTATTGTATTCTTTAATATTGCTAAAGTTAAAAGATAACTTATTAATTTTTATTATTGATACATTTTCATACATCTCAAAATACATAAAATTATATTTTTCTTTCTTTCATTGAGAAATATTTATTTTGTTTTGAATATTTTTCGCATGGGATCAGCTTTTTTTTCTATCATCATATTTATTTTATCTACTCATTTTATCTATTTTCAATTAAATTTAATGCTATGTATTTAATTTTTCTATATTATCTTACGCTCTTTATTAATGTTAGCTATATTCTGTGATTTACTGTTTAAAATTCACAAAAGTGAGCTGGAGTCAAACAATGGTAACAGTCGATGCATTTCGTATTTTAGAGGAATCTGAGAGAAAGAGAGTACTTTAACATACTGAGTACTAAGATTAGAGAAATTCAAAAGAATGAATGAAGGTTAAATGTATATGAGATAAAGTCCTATTGAATAAGTATTAGTGCATTAGTCATGTCCAAAAATAAATAGTTAGGGCTAGTTTAGTAATGAAGAATTTGCTAAGGAAAATGCAAATTAATCAGTAAAATTATTGACAATTTGAAAATTTAGTACGGGATAGCTACTCAAAGCAGTGTTCAGTATTTAAAAATTGCATTTTAAAGTTTTTTCACTGTTGCTTAAACTACAAAATGAAAATACATGTGCAATTTCCAGCCAACTCGGATATCTAGCGTAAATAACAGAGGAATATGGATGATGGATAGGCAGCAACTAAAATGCCCCTTTGTTTTCTAGAATACATCCCAAATCTGAATATATGAAGTTATGTAAAGAAGATATACTGTCGAAATGTAATCTAAAATTTTTTAACTGTTGATTAAGCTACAAAATGAAAATGCATGTGTAGTTTATAGCCAGCTCGAAAAGCTGGAGTAAATATCAGAGGTCATTGCATGATATCTAGGGAACAACTAAAATATCCCTTTGCCTTCTAGAACAATCTTCATCAAAAAACTGTATATATGAGTTTATGCGACCAAACTATACTGTCAAAATGTTGTCTAAAGTTTTTTCACTGTTGCTTAAACGATAATATGAAAATGAATGAGCAGTATCCATCCAGCTCGGAAAGCTTGCGTAAGTATTAAATGACACTACCTGATGGCTAGGCAGTAACAAAAATATCATTTTGTCTTCTAGAATAATTTGTATAATAAACCATCCTATATGACTTTATGTGAATAAGAAATACTGTCAAAATGATGTCTACAGTTATTTCGCTGTTGCTTGAGCGACCAAATGAAAATGCATTGGCAGGGTTAATCCAATGAAACTGTCAACCAACTATATATGTGACCAAGCTATACTATAAAATGTCTGCATTAATGACTCAA
>CM063498.1:108816452-108863952 GCA_032207245.1 Pardosa pseudoannulata
AATCATTCCCACTCATCTGTTGTTTGATGTTATTGAAAAGCTGGGGCTATTATAAGATAACATTTGGAACAGAAGTCAGTGAACACGTGTACAATCCAGTAAAGAAGAGTGTTTTGTAAGAGGGAATTATTTTATTCATTCCTCTCTAATTTATAAAATAAGGATGATTTCTCATAAATCGAATAAGGATGTTGTAATAAAGGTTTGAAATATCGAAAAATAACATGTGTTTTTAATTCGGTTTCACAGGTGATAGTAAATGTTAAAATATTTTTAAATAAAATAGTTATCGCTATTAAATACATCTGTAATTGCAGTCTACCATATAAAGTAATATTCCGCAATTATTGCTGAATTATGTAAGAAATATTTTAATATTTTTTATACATTAGATAATTTTCATTATAATGAAAATATTAAATATATCTATTCATGTTATAAGTCAAGTGGTAACCATACATGTTAAGTTGTGATGTTACATAAGGGTTATTCAGTTCAGGACATGCAAGAATTTGAAATCTTTATTCTCTAAAACTTCCGAACTTTTCATACTTTTATTTAATTTTAAATAAACATTATTTTATATGGAATACTTAATAACATTATTTATTAACTTATTATAAAGACCAGCATAAATTAAGGTTTTAAGTTTTTATGGTGTCCTATTAATGCACTTATTCTCACTTACCTATTGTTTGATGTTATTGTAAAAGCTTGGGCTATTATAAGATAACCTTTGGAACTGAAGTCGATGAAAACGTGTACAATCCACTAAAAAAGTGTGTTTTGTAAGAGGGAAATAATTTATTCATTCCTCTTTAGCTTAAAAAAGAAGGATGATTCCTGACATATAATAAAACGAAGAAAGATGTTCTAATAAAAATTTGAAATATCGAAAAATACCATGTGCCCTTAAATTGGTTTCACAGATGATGGTAAATGTTAAAATATTTTTTAAAATATAACTATTATCGCTATTAAATACATCTGTAATTGCAGTCCACCAAATAAAAGAATATTCCAGAATTATTACTGAATTATTTAAGAAATTTTTTAATATTTTTTATAAATTAGATATTTTCCATTACAATGCCAATATTAAATATATCTATACATGTTATAAATCAAGTTATGACCATACATATTCAATTGTGATGTTCCATAAGCGTTACTCAGTTCAGAACATACAAGGATTTGAAATCTTTATTCTCTAAAAATTCCGATGTTTTCGCAGTGTTATTTAGTTTTATATAAAATATATTACATATGGAAGACGTAGTAATATTATTTTTTAACTACTTATAAGGACCAGCATTAATTAAGGTTTTAAGTCTTTATGGTGTCCTATTAATGCAATCATTCCCACTTATCTGTTGTTTGATGTTATTGAAAGAGCTTGGTCTAATATAAGATAACCCTTGGAACTCAAACTGGTGAACATGTGTACAGTCCACTAAAAGAAGTGTTTTGTAAGAGAGAATTATTTTATTCATTTCTCTCTAATTTATAAAATAAGAATGATTTCTCACATATAATAAATTGAAGAAAGATGTTCTAATAAAATTTGAAATATCGAAAAATACCATGTACACTTAAATTGGTTTCACAGATGATGGTAATGTTAAAATATTTTTAAAATATAACTATTATGGCTATTAAATACATCTGTAATTGCAGTCCACCAAATAAAAGAATATTCCAGAATTATTACTGAATTATTTAAGAATTTTTTTAATAATTTTTATAAATTAGATATTTTCCATTACAATGACAATATTAAATATATCTATACATGTTATAAATCAAGTTGTGACCATACATATTCAATTGTGATGTTGCATAAGCGTTACTCAGTTCAGAACATGCAAGGATTTGAAATCTTTATTCTCTAAATATTCCGATGTTTTCACACTATTATTTAGTTTTAAATAAAATTTATTTCATATGGAAAACGTAGTAGCATCATTTTTAATTACTTGTAAGGACCAGCATTAATTAAAGTTTTAATTCTTTATGGTGTACTTCTAATGCAATCATTCCCACTCATCTGTTGTTTGATGTTATTGAAAAGCTTGGGCTATTATAAGATAACATTTGTAACAGAAGTCAGTAAACACGTGTACAATCCACTAAAAGAGAGTGTTTTGTAAGAGGGAATTATTTTATTCATTCCTCTCTAATATATAAAATAAGGATGATTTCTCACATATAATAAATCGAAGAAGATGTTCTAATAAAAGTTTGAAATATCGAAAAATACCATGTGCTCTTAAATTGGTTTCACAGGTGATGGTAAATGTTAAAATATTTTAAAATATAATTGTTATCGCTATTAAATACATCTGTAATTGCAGTCTACCAAATAAAAGAATATTCCGGAATTATTACTAAATTATGTAAGAAATATTTTAATATTTTTTATAAATCAGATATTTTTCATTATAATGAAAATATTAAATATATCTATCCATGTTATAAGTTAAGTGGTAACCATACATGTTAAGTTGTAATGTTACATAACGACTACTCTGTTCAGGACATGTCAGAATTTGAAATCTTTATTCTCAAAAAATTCCGATACTTTCACAGTTTTATTTAGTTTTATATAAAATATATTTCCTATGTAAGACGTAGTCACATTACTTTTTAACTACTTTTAAGGACCAGCATTAATTAAGGTTTTAAGTCTTTATAGAGTCCTATTAATGCAATCATTCCCACTTATGTGTTGTTTGATGCTATCGAAAAAGCTTGGTCTATTATAAGATAATCTTTAGAACTGAAGTCGTTGAACACGTGTACAATCCACTAAAAAAGTGTGTTTTGTTAGAGGGAATTATTTTATTCATTCGTTTCTAGTTTATAAGGGAAGGATGATTTGTGACACAGGCTAGGAAGACGGAAAAGCATTATAGTTACAATACTCTTGAAAATAGTCAAGCATGCAAAAGAAAATGTAAATAATGTTTCAAGCTTGAAATTCTGAAAACACAAAGTAAATAATTGCTATTGTAAATTACAGTGTGAGGGATATATCAGCAATACATCTAACTACTAATATTGTTACCTTATTTTATTTTATTTCTTGAATACTGCCTTAATTCATATGCATATTATATTATCACAGAAAGCAGTAAAATTGGTTAGATGTATAAACCGTCTTTCGAGTTTTTATAATAAATCTTGCACCCAATTCTTCAAGTAAATAATGTTTCAAGTTTGAAATTCTGAATTCACAAAGTAAATAATTGCTATTGCTGTAAATAAGTGCAGTGCGAGGGATATAGCAGCAATACATCTAACTACTAATATTGTTACATTATTTTATTTTATTTCTTGAATACTGCCTTAATTCATATGCATATTATATTATCACAGAAAACAGTAAAATTGGTTAGATGTATAAACCGTTTTTCGAGTTTTTATAATAAATCTTGCACATAATGCTTCAAGTAAACATTGCTTCAAGCTTGAATATTTGAATTCACAAAGTAAATAATTGCTATTGCTGTAAAGAAGTACAACATGAGGGATATAGCAGCAATGCATCTAACTAGTAATATTATTAATTTTTTTAAATTTTATTCTTTGAATACTCTCTTAATTCATATGCATAAAATATGATCACAAAAAGCAGTAAAATTTGCTGAATGTATAAAACGTATTTTGAGTTTTTATAATAACACTTGCACACTATATATGATTAAATACAGAATTTTATAAATTTGTAGAACTTTAAACAAAACTATTTTAAAACCAGCAATTTTATGTTTAGAATATTATTATTTTATTCTGAACGACTTTTGAAACTTGAATAAAATCAGGATGTATCACATAGGAAATAAGTCCTAAGCCTTTAAAATACAAAATCGAGGAAGCTAGTTTAGTTTAAATGATATAGTTTTAATATTATTGGACTATATAAGTTCTTTTTTGATACAAATTTTTATTTTGTTAACTGAAGCTTTGCGTTTTCCTCGATGATGGTCTTAATAATCCTTATTTTGATACCTATATAACTATATAAATATTTCATATTTTCATTACGAGTCACTAATACAATTTTTTCTTTACTGTTAGAAATCAATGTTTTTGTTTTATCGATATCAGTTTTGTAGCAAACTATATTTCAATATGTTACAGATCATAATTAAAATCTTATTATTTTCGTCATTCTAAAATATATCATACCCCCTAAAATAAATCGATGAATTCTGAAAGTGCGTCCTCATTTATGTCTCGTGAATTTCTAAGTATTTGATATAGTTGTGTTAAAATTTCTCAGTTGTTCATTCTTCTTCATTTGTTGTAAAATTTTGAAGTTATCCCACTAAAAATATAGTAAGTATAGTATAGTGAAGTAATCCCAATAAAAGATCTAGAACAGTTACTATAGAATAAGTTAAACATATTTTATATTATATGCATAGGATTTATAAAATTCTATTTAATAAGCCTGCATTGTCTTCTCTGTGTATTTAGTTGTAGTGTGTTTTTATTGAATTAATATTATTTAGATAATATTATGATAATATTTATCTTTATATATAAAATTCTTCTGTCTATGTATTTGTGATCGAACTTATCCTAAATGGTTACACTGCTTTTGATGAAATTTTTTGTGTGTAATTGAGTGTATTCGAAAATGGTTTAGATGTACAATTTGATCCAATAAAAATGTTTTTTAATAAAAATCCATAATTACGTGTTTATTGAGATTATTATAATGCCGCTTGAAACCTTTCACTGTCAGCGTATCTGTGGTGCAATGATCAGCTCAACGGGCGTCAGTTTGAGAAGTCCCCGGGTTCGAATCCCCGTACATAATTTTAATTTAATCTAATTACATTTGAGATGACTGTACGTGTGTTGGCTACAAGTATTTTTAAAATAGGTATTTTCCTTGTTATTCCATCAAAACGATCCAGTTTATATTTTATTTAAAAACATTCTACAATTTTTGGATTTACAGTATTAACACAAAGTCTGTCGGGTAATATAATAATAATTTATGTATTATACTATTCGTTAATATTATGATAATATTTAGATTATGTTATAATAATAATATTTCAATAAAACTGTCTGAGTCACTAAATATTTCTAATTTCATTATGCTTCTACATTTCTGTGTGTCCGATTTTTATGAGTTTCCGAATTTCTTATGTCAAAATGAATTTTATATTTTTTGTTAATTCTGCAAAATGAATTTTTTAGATCACTTTAATTCAAGTTGTAATTTGAAGCTTGTATTCTAATTTAAGCTACTGTGTGAATTGCAATATGCATATAATATATTTTCGATATGTTACTTGATTAACTCTTTCATAATTTTTATTATAAGATATTAAAACAAATCATTTCATAGCATCATATGATCTGAAACATGTCTTAAATGTTTCGGAAACTACCATGTAATTTTTATTAAGTAGTTAAAGAAAATTATTTTAACAAAACATATATCTTTCTGGCTGGCTTCAAGTCTTCCCTAAAAGTTAAGAGTTAGATAAGTATTGAATGTTCATCATATAAGATGCTAAGTTTAAATTCGATCCCAATTGCCAAATTAGATATTTATGCGAGGTTAATTATTTTTTTAATTGTTTAGATTAATTTATAATTTATAATCTTTTTAACAGGACAGTTATTAATTTTTATGAAATAAAATATTATTATCAATAAGATATCAATAAGATAAAATATTATTATCAATAATAACTTTTTCAAATCCCACTCAGATGCTTATACCTCCAAATCACGGTAAGAGTATTAGAAATTAGAAACTGTTTAGAAGTGCTTTTTCTGGAATTGATTCCTTTGACGGAGCAAGTAAATAAAAACATAGCACCAAACAAGTTTTTCTTTCTAAAATTTTCAAAATCGGAAACAGGCAGAGTGTTCTCGAGAATTAGTATGATATGCATCTAATTTTCCTCATATTCAAAAAGTGACAGTGGGTTATAAAAATAATAATAAATAAATAAATAATGTCAATAACGCACCCTTAATGTCTTTAAACGCATTTTCTAAATTTTACCCTATATAAATAAACTGTGTAATGGAATATTGCTCGAATAAAATACTATTAAATACATTAAATCAAATCTAAAGTTTTTACAACATAAATTAAAAGTGTCATATTAAAGAGAATAATAATTAAATGTTTATAATTTTATTAAGTTTCATATGAATAAAGAATGAACATTATGACACTTACTGTTTTAAATAATTACATAATCAAATAAGGTTTCTAATAAATACATAAACTGTATATATTAAAAGGAATCCAAAATTTTTATCAAAATATTGTTCATTAATTATTTCTCAAAGCAAAGTATGCTAAAATTCCAATTTATTGAACTACAATGTCTAATCTCTATAACTGTATTTTAATGAATTTGAAAAAAAATTGAAGATAAGAATATATAAATTAAAGTTTTGAGCTTTATCTATAAAATTGAAACAATTTCAAAAATTAGGCGTATTAAAAAGAAAAAAATCTAAACTCGTAATTTGTGCTGGATATTAAACTCTATTCTCGTAGATTCCTCGAATTCTTTTAACCGTGCTTCGATTCGAGAATTTAAGTTCCGAATCATTATCTTCTTGGATCGAAATAAGACCTTAATTACTAGAAGAGCAACATTTTCTCTCTTTAAACCTATAATTTTATTGACCTCAAATTATACTCTATTGAGTGTAGAAAATAAAATTGAAGTACAGAACATTATAAAAAATCAGTTCTTTTAGATCTTGTTTCAAATAACTATAACAATTAAATATACTCATAATATCGTTTTTATACGCTTTAAATTTTCTTTATGTTAACAATTATACAACAATGGACGTGCAATAGATGAACAATGAACTTCCAATATGACAATATTTGAATAATATTTACAATTGCTTTATATACAAAACACCATAGATAAAAAAAAAATCTAATAAAATCTTCGTAATCAATATATTTGATTTAAACTGATTGGTTATCTTAGATCAGTATAACTTATTTTTCATTTTCATTTTCTCATTGTTAACTTTAAAATTAATATTACTTAACCATATATGTTTAATACATATATTTTCTTTATATATTAATATTATATGTATCTTAATATTATATATATATATATATATACCTTAATATTATATATATATAATTAATATATAAATTTCATTTAATACAGGAATGTAAAAAACTCTAAGGTTCTTTATAATTTCTTCATTTTTATACGATTTGCAACTATTGCTTTTAAATTATTTGGTAATTTACTGGGTTAAATTATAAAATAAATAAGTCAGTTTCTGAATAATAGGATACATTTTATAGCAAAAAATGAACAAACTTGGGGTGAATATGAATAATGAATTTACATGGATATGTTTCTATATAAATGCTAAACTGATGCAGAAAAATTAAAACTATCAAAATGTATGTAAATCAGTGAGAATATGTGTTATGAGTGTTGCTTGTTGACACAATTTTGAAAAACATGCTATTTTAATCTAGAAATTAAAAATAATTAGAAAATTGATCTTTAATGTATCTTTTCTCCTAAATCATATTCTAAGGATACATACTGTAATTTATTGGGATTTAATGAAAAAGCTGTTTTAAAAATAAATTCTATATGTTGACATTTGAAAGTTCTTTTTTATAAATTAATGCATTAAAATAATTTATTGAAATTTATATCTCCCTTAATTTTTGGACTTACTAGGTATTACAAAACTAAATGAACTAATTGGATTTATTAATGCAATTTATTTATTAGAGTCTTTCAAAATGCCGTAAGGCTAGTGCATACATGTGTCTTTCAATTAACACGTGTCTCTGAAAAAAATATCTAATAAAGGCCTTCAACAAATACAATGCAATTTAAAAACTGTTCTGAGTTTATTAAATTGGTTCATTATATTTATTGGCGAAAGTAAGCAGGAATAAGGTATTTTATTTGTTAAATAATGTTAGAAACACCAACCAGAACTGATGATCTCTTGAGTTTTAGTAACTTAGTATCTTAGTGTAGATTTTACGTATAAGCATAAAACTTATATTGGAAGATCCAATAGCTCAGAATGAATGTTTAATCACTATAAGTGCTCTGATGTTGTTAAAGGTAAGATGAGCAAAAAGCCACGACTTCTGGTTATCCAACATATTTTTTCCAATAGTAATATCAAAATAAAAATGTCTTATCTTTCTTTAGATTGATAGCAGATTTTTCAAGCCGTTTGTTGTGTCTAAAGAGAATTAGTGTGTTCGTCAGTTTAGATTGTTTTTCTTACAAGAGAATTACATTAGTGGAATATTTTGAACTTCATGTGTTGGAGACTTGTCCATCGGTGATATTTATTCCTCATATCTGGTCTTACTGCATAGTACGGCAAATAGATAATTTACCACACTTGAATACATCTTAATATAAGCTCTTCGGTTTATTTTTTTTTTAAGTGATAACATTTAATGACTGTGTTCACAGACTTTAATGAAGAATTCTTGATAAGGAAAAGAAAACTTATGCAACTGTGTTTAAAATCTTAAATGTGAGTGGTGAGAAAAATAGTTTAATTTATTGTTATATAAAAGAAAAGCTTTGTATGAAAATAAATTATATATTTTAACAATTGAAACTATAGTTTTTTATAACTTAATGAATAAAAGTAATTTCTCGAAGTGTATATCACCTTTACTTTTTGTTTTTATTAAGAACTGCTGAACTAAATGATATAATGGGATTTATTAATATATATGAACAATAACGATGTAGCGTTCATGATAAAGCATTAATAATAATAATCCAGTCATATTTACAATCTATATATATATATATATATATATATATATATATATATATATATATATATATATATATATATATATATATATATATTATATATATATATATATAGTATATATATATGTAATTTGTGTCTGTCTGTATTCCATAGATTCAAAAACCCTACATCCAATCGCCTTGAAAATTTGGGAAATTATTAGATATATCCCTAGGAAGGTTTTTGTAAATTTTTAACGTTCGAAATCCATTCCTTCCCCATTTTTCAAGCCTTTCATGTTATGATTCCAAGCATTATTTTCCCCGGTTAAACGCAAACGATTATGTTTTTAATTTATTGCCCCATAACTATATGAAAGAAGAAATACTTTCTAGCAATGTAAAATCATTCCGTTAATCCCATGTAATTGTTGAAGTACAATTTTCCTCGGTTAAAAGCAGGAGGTTAAAATTTTTAATTTATCGCATAACAAATAGGTGAAAATTTTATTTTTTATCATTATGACGTCATTCCTTTAAATATCTCATTTATTCATTTCTTATTTTTTATTATTTAAACATAGTCTACGTATTATCAATTCTATTTGACCTGGAAATTGAGATATAAAAGGATTAACTTTCATTTTTATGTGACATAAATTATAGCATTTTTTTATATAAGGACTAATTTTAAATTTAATTCTTGGTTCATTTTTATGTTACAATGGCATGTTTATCAACAATATTCTAGCAACAATAAGGACAAATTTCAGTGACTCTCATAGGCAAATAAAACCTATCGTTTTATATAGTTATCTTTATATTCATATGGTTTTCAATATGAATGTGTGTTTCTGTTTCATACAAAACCATGTGGTATGTTATAAATCTCCTTAATTTTGGGCAAAATTGATTAATACCACCAATATTATAACTGTTGTTGTCAAAACCTCTGCTTCCTATTCTACCACTTAATATGTCAATATCTATTAACGTTGCTAATCAACGTACTATAGTAATACAGTAGTATAAAAACTGAATATTGTTATAATACGCTTATAATAGAAATATGTAAATATTTCTCTTTGACTCGAATTGTACTGTGACGAATTTAGAGAGTTATGTGCGAAAAAAATCTTTGTTTAAAAGTAATACTTTAAAGATACCGCAGTACAGCACGGGTACACTTGCTAGTTAAAAATAAAATTACACTTAAAATAAGGCTATAAAAGTTTAAAACCAATGTCTCTAGTTTCCTTAATCCCATATATTTGTAGCATTGTAAATGTAATGCTACATATATGTTAGATTTAATTGAACTGAATAAAAAGTGATAATTTACAATAAAGTAAGAATGGTAGAAATTAAATAGCAATTATTTGATAATATGATGTGTAATTGAAATTTTAAAATATTTACTTTTTTTTCATTTTAATATTTACTTGATATTATTCAACAGTATAAATTCTTTAAATTCATATATTTGAATAGCCTCCCATTAATTCGAGGCTTTTCTATCCAATACATTAAAAGGGACGAAATAAATGCAAGAAAACAAATCATTAAAGGCGGAACAAAAAAAGAATTCTGCAAACTCAGTCAATATCTTTCCTGATTTCTTACTAATATTCGAATCACGCAGACACATTGACCCCTTTTTATCGCCAAACTTCAAAACACATCGTCTGTACAACATTAAAAAGAGCAGAAGAAGAAATGCTTCTACTCGTATATGGTTTCAGTAATGGGTTCATTTATTGAGAGTGTAAGAGGAAATATAATTTAGGGATTACAGGCGGAACTCGGATAAAGATTGCATTTATGGTTTCGGTAAAGATTGCGGTTATGGGTGTATTTCGTAACAAAGGAATATTTCAATGCAAAAAATTATAGCAAAATCGGATCATAGTAAAATATTATTTTGATGGAACAATTTTGAAACATATTATATAGTTCGGGAAATTGAACTGTTTTCTTTTCAAGTGGTGTAAATCCATTTCTGACAAGTTAATTAATTATAAAAATGAATGAAATCTGCTATGATATTTTATCTATACACAGTTTCCAAACAATCTTTTTAATAATTTTCTCAGTAGTTATTTACGTAGTTGTTGTAATTACAAATACCTTTACTTTGAAAATAAGAGGGTTGAAACTTTAATAGTGGCAACTATTTATTTACATGGAAGACAAAAGTGATTCATGTCGCCATGTTTGAAAGTCCTTCAATATAGTAGAAAGCATTGTGTATAACCCGATTCCAACGATGTGGAAGTAGCAGAACACCTGTTCTGTTCACAGTTCGAATGTACTGGTCTATTGACAAATCTCTGGAACAGTTTTGAAGCAAATGCCACTAAGTGGTTCCTTCATCTTAGGAATTAAGTCATTGTCACAAGAGCTTAAAATTAAAGGTTAAGGTGGATGGTAAAGCCCTAAATGACACTGTCCTGTTGTATAACCTCTGACACATTTTTATCCAACATCGTTGTTCTTGTTTTGAAAACATCCTGACAACACTTTAGACCACAAACTAATACAAGTATCAGTTCTTTGCGTCCTTGCACATGCGCATGCCACAGGAAGGAGGATTTTTTTTTGCTGAGAGGTAAGGTAGGTATATAGCTCACATGTGGTATACGCAATATTCTTTGGTTTTGTTACGTAGCGTTTTTATAGCATTGTTGCCACTATTAAGGTTCCAACCCTCGTAGTAAAATTTCACATTCCATAAAGACATAATATATAGTTCAAAAATTATACAAAAAATATACTATATTCTTTTAACTAATACTTCAAGAACATCATATTGTAAAATTAAACCAATTAAATATTTGAAATCATAAAACGTCTATATTAACATATAACTATTTTAAAACCATCCAAATACATACATTTAAATACCTGCATACTGAAAATTATTTTACACCTCTGTTAAAGAAAATAATTTATGTTGAAATATCTTTTAAAATCTGTATAATTGTATTAAATCACATGTATATAAAAAGCAATGCTAATTGTTAGTGTTTATTGCATCACATGAAAATATATAAAAAATGATTTTCAAAATTTTCTCCGGTAACAGTGTTTGTAAAATTGTAATGAGAGTTGTTCCACTGAATACTATGCAGCCTCGAAGGAAAATATTTCGCACATTATTCGCTTGCACAGTTACCCAATTTTAGTACTAATTGGAGATTCATTTTAAAAACTGCATTATTTTTATCCTAATAACAATATTAAAACTGCCCAATATATCTGCCCTTTTATTATTTTGATAGTAATTTTAGCTTTGTAAACCATACAAATGTATGCATTGGGAGAATCCATCTTTAAGTGACTACTTCACGTTTAAACTTAATTTATTTAGGGCTGGTCTCATCAAAATCGTTTAACGGCTACCCACGATTAATCTCTATTTAAAAGGAGAATTGAGTCCCACCATTGGTTAGCACCATGGATTAATTGCAATTATTCGTTATTCAACTTTGGTGAGACCGGTCTCTAAAAATGTTATGTACAAAACATTATAATTTTGAAAGATTAATCAACGTTTAACTATACTTCTAATAACTAATCACATAATAATTAATTTGAACTTAACGTGGTTTGAAAGAAACAAGTCCAGCCTTGATAGGTAGTTAAATCTAATTTGTAATTAACGTTCACAAAATTCCATTGCCCTTAATTTGACAGTAGCTGTATTTATTCAGAATGTGAGGAGAATACCAGGAATTTTACATTTTTTTATTTCTGAAATTTTCTAATATTATGTACATTTTTGTGCTTAAGGCCACAAATAAAACAACCTCCCTTCACTTGCCTGCTTTAAATTTTATCTGGCAGAGATTTCTGTCAACTAGTCTTCTGGTATTTATATACTTTTCCAAATATTTCCTTCTCACTAAAATTCGAATCACGCAGACACATTGACTCTTTTTTTTATTGCCGAAACTTCAAAAACACATCGTCTGTACACAGAGTAAAAAGAACAGAAGAAGAATTACGGCTACTCGTATATGGTTTCAAGTAATGGGTTCAGTTATTTAGAGTATAAGAGGAAATATAATTCAGGAGAAACAAATACGAAGATTGGATAAAGATTGCATTTATATTTTCAGTATAAATTGCTGTTATGGATGAATATTTCCTTGATAACACGTTACGATAAAACTATATATTACCCAATTTTAATATGTAATTAATTTTTCAGATAAAATTTTCTTCAGAAAGTTCTATCGATGTATAATTACATATCGCAAAAATGTTTTACTCCTTCATGTTTTTAAGAGATGGGTTTTTTGATTTAGGATGTAAGAAAAATATAATTTTTTAATTTAACACGCGGGAATAGAGATTGTATGCATGAGTTTCTTACTTTATATAGAATCAATTTACGATAAAAAGTGTAAAGTAGAGTAAAATATTATTAATATTATAGATATTACTAGTCTTTTGAATTGCATGGAACAATGAACATGTATTTCATTATTTAACTGTTAAATCTATTTGCTTAACTTATTATTTATTATTTATTAAAGATTTCTACTAATGATTAATACTAGATTGCCCAAGCAGTCATTTTGACTGTTTTTTAATTTCAATTAGAAAAACAATTATGAAATATAATGATACAATTTCTTAGAATTTGGTGACTTTTTCTATAACATATAAATACGTTTATGAATAATTGTAGTTACTTCCGCCCTCCTTTATTATATAATATTAAAAATTAATTTTAAACAAATTTCTTTACATATTTGTTATTTTTTCACAATGCAGTCATTTTGACTGTTTTGGGGCAATATAGGTATACAAGAAATTACGGGCAATCTAGTGTTAATAATTAGAGGTAAACTTGTATTAAATATAAAAATAATTCTCAAAACATTGGTTTGAGAAGTTATCAAATTATCGAATAATATACAATTTTTTCTATAGAAATATCAATATCTCATGAAAATGAGGAAAAAATTAAAGTAGATGGAGGTAGTAGAATTAGACTGTAAATCTTTATTAAAAATAATTACATGTTTAACTGTCACAAGTATAACAATTCATTTAATACATGATATATTTATCATTAATTAATTATGATGTTAACTAATAGTAATTAGAGATTAATTTAAAATAAATATAAAAATATCTGTAAAACCATTGGTTTGAGAAGTTATCAAGTTCTCCAATAATACACATTTTTTAAATATAAAATTATCAATATCTCATGAAAATCAGGAAAAAATAGATTTTTGTAGTAGAAGTAGTGTAAATCATTGCTTATTAAAAATAACTACATGTTTAACTGTCATAAGGATAATAATTAATTTAATATAGTATTATTAACTAATTATGCTATTAGTTAATAATAATTAGATATTAAGTTATCATAAATATAAAAATGACTGCCAAAACAATGGTTTGAAGTTATGAAGTGGTATAATTAGACTGTAAATCTTTATTGAAAATAACTACATGTTTAACTGCCACAAGGATAACAATTCCTTTAATATATAATATAATTGTCAGTGACTAATTTTTCTATTCATTAATATTAATTAGATATTAACATGTAATAAATATAAAAATATCTGTCAAAACATTGGTTTGGAAAGTTATCAAGCTCTCCAATAATAAACATTTTTTTTTATATAAAACTATCAATATCGCATGAAAATCAGGAAACAAGTAGATTTAGAGTGTAGAAGTAGAGTAAATCATTAGTTATTGAAATTAACTACATGTTTAACTGTCACAAGGAAAATAATTCATTAATATATAATGTAATTCTTATTAACTAATTATGCTATTAGTTAATACTAATTAAATATTAACTTATCATAAAAATAAAAATGTCTGCAAAAACTTTGGTTTGAGAAGTTATCAAGTTATCCAATAATATACAATTGTTTTATATGTAAAACTATCAATATCTCATGAAAATCAGGAAAAATATTAAAGAAAATTGAGTTATTAGAAGTGGAGTGTAAATCATTAGTTATAAAAAATCATTACATGTTTAACCATCACAAGGTAATAATTCATATATATAATATAACTACACACACGTGAATAAATTTAGCCTTATGGAATATAAATTTTCCAATGTTAAGGATCGTGATGTAACATAATTTTAATTTATTCTATATAAGTTATCTAAATTTGTTATTGTGTTCAATTAAGTGAAAGAATTTCATAACTTTATAAGAAAAAACAGAAGTCCTAATAATATTTGATTAATTTTATAAGATACTAGCAAGTTTGCCCGTGCTTCGCTACGGTGAACTTAATATATTACTTTTAAACAAAGATTTATTTTTCGTGAATAACTCTCTAAATTCGTCACAGTTCAGTTCGAGTCATTGGCATGTTTATATATTTCTATTATAAGCGTATTATAACATTATTCAGTTTTTATAATCGAATTTGTCTTATATTAAATTTGCTCAAACTTTTTTTATTGTAAAATAAAAGCTTAACCCTAAATTGCATTACTGTATTACTACTGTACGTTGATTAGCAAAGTTAACAGATCTTGCCATATTACGTGATAGAATAGGAAGCACAGGTTTTGACAGCAACAGTGCTAATTTTGTTGGTAGTAATAAATGTTTTCCAAAATTAAGGAAATTTATGACAAACCACATAGTTTTGTATGAAACACACATTCATATCGACAACCATATGAATATGAAGATAACTATATAAAATGATAGGTTTTATTTGGCCATGAGAGTCACTGAAATTTGTACTTTTTGTACTTAGAATATTGTTGATATGCATTTCATTGTAACATAAAAATGAACCAAGAATTAAATTTAAAATTAGTTCTCATATAAAAATGCTATAATTTGAGTCACATAGAAATGAAAGTGAATCACTTTATATCTCAAATTTCAGTTCAAATCGAATAGATACTAAGCAGACGATTTTAAATAATATAAAATAAGAAATGAATAAATGAAATATTTAAATGAATGACGTCATAATGATAGAAAAATATCATTTTCGCCTATTTATTATGTGATGAATTGAACATTTTAATCTCCTGCTTTTAACCGAGGAAAACTGCGTTTAAAACAATTACTTGGGATGACGTCATATTGCTAGAAATATTGCTTCTTTCCCTTAGATATGATGCGATAAATTAAAAACTTAATCGTTTGCGTTTAACCGGGGAAAATAATGCTTGGAATAATGACATGAAATGCTCGAAAAAGGGGGAAGGAATGAATTTCGAACGTTGAAAATTTACAAAAACCTTCCCAGGGATATACCTAAACATTTCCCAAATTTTCACGGCGATTGGATGCATAGTTTTTGAGTCTATTGAGTACAGACAGACAGACAGACAGACACACACAAATTCATTTATATATATATAGATTTAGAAATTTATGACAGATATAAACTGACACAATTTTAGCATTTACTTATTATTTAGGAGTTATAAACTCCTTAAAATACTGGAGAAACATTGCATACTTGAATATATTACCATCATGATTAAATATTAGGGAATAAAAGGCAAATCTGACAAATAACAGATGGGACTCAATGTTGATTATGAATAGAGCTTTTGCAGAAAAATAGTTTTCTCTTTTTTCCGTTCTGTTTATTAGCCTTTTCATATAAAGTAATCAAGGGACATAAATCACTAGACTACGTGAGGTGGTTAAGAGAAGTGTGGTAAACAGATTCCTTCAACTAGTCAATAAAACAGCTTACGCATAGATGACAAATTAATTATCATTTAATACATACGAAATTCGTATGCAATGGGGAGAATAATCCCAAGGAATCATAATTAGAAAGTAATAAGAAAACTTGAAGGCATATAATGATAGTGCGATTATAAATTAGATGAGATGTATTTGTCGAAAGATAATGATTGATGTAGAAAGATTGAAAAAGTGCTTGCCTTGAATCATAGTTTGTCAGATAAGATGATGTTTTATTCAAGACATTAGAATAAAATAACTCATATAACAATTAGTTTCTGTATAAATAGAAGGCATAGTGCACGTTTTAAAAATATCTTCACAAAGAAGAAGGCAGTTTCACCATTAAAACAATTACTGACACGTATTTTTCAAATGGTTTATATTTGAGGAAGGCTTAATATATTTAAGTACTCAAAACTTTAAAACTTAACACATTGTTCATGAAGCAATAAACATGTGAATTTCATTTATATAATCTACACTATAATATTATAATATCTTATTTATACTATTCATTTATAGTTTATTTATAATATTAATATGGTTAAATTAGCATTCAATTATATTAAACTAGCAAAGCAAAATGTTTTAATTTATTCTAACTAAAATGAAAGGAATTGTCATTTTTAATTCTTCCTCACAAATAGTCCAATAAACTACATAATATATATTTGGATGAGTTATGCTTTTACGTTGAGGTTAAAAATAATTGCTTTGTTTTTTTAAATATTCAGATTCTCTAAAACAGTAAATATATTTCACCATTTAAATGAAGATAAGTTAGGGGGTTTTAATACAAGTTCTACAAGGTTAATACAAAAACATCCAGCACCCGAGGGCTAGCTTTCTAAAATAAGACTCTAATATCAGGTTAAATAAATTAAAAATTCAATATCATAGCAATATTAATAGTTGTGTACAACCACACGCACGACGTCTAATTACACAGATTTTATACTCAAAAAAAAAACACATTATATATTATATATATATATACATTCAGATTTTCTAAAATACAAACTATATTTCATCATTTCATCGAAGAGGAGTAATATGAAAAATAATACGAATATGCGGTAAGGAATATAAATGAATATGAACATATAATATAAAATAATGAGCAATATGAATAAACTCGTATTTATGGTGATTATAAATTGAAAAACATGGTCATATTAGAGTAGCGAAGGTAAAAATAAATTATTTTGCTTTAAAGATGAGGAGTTTAATGATTATCTATATTAAAATATATCTTCTCATCATTTTTAGTATATATATATATATATATATATATATATATATATATATATATATATATATATATATATATATATATATATATATTCATGTATATATATATTCATGTATATATATATATGGAAAACCTGACCAAATCTAGTTTTTTTGTTAACTATCTATTTTATTTTTTTGAAAAGAAGTCTCAGTGTTTAAAGAAAACATTAAAAGATAAAAGAGAATATCACTCATAACATGTCATGACTTATATTTATAATATTTTGCACAGGTCAAATTAGGACAGAAGTAATTGATTTTCAATTTAATACAATTAAAGAAATTTTTGGATTTTTTTTATATTTTCAATCTATTTTTTTAAAATTTCTGACAATGATCTAATGGTAAAATATAAATCCTGTTTTAATGTTCAATAAAAAAATGAGTTGAGTCAAACAGTCTCGAAAAAATGTACCTTTTTTTTAAATATACCATTATTATCGAAAAGCAGAACAGCATTTTATGTTCCAATTATTAAATTTTATTTTAAAACTTTTCACCAGTGTTTTTCTGGAATAAAAAGTATTAAGAATAATTCAGAACTATCGACAACTTGATGATTGATCAACTAAAGAAAATTTTGTCCTCACTTAGTTATCGAATTAAAAATATTTCCCAATAAGAGCATCGATTATGCAATTGACTGTACAGGCAAATATTTAGAATGTTTCATTTTAAAGTAATTTTGGCATTATGCCGAAAGTCCATTGTTATTCTAACAAATTTTTAAGCGTTACATTAAATCACTGTGTTTTTCCCACAAAATATAATATTCGTTTTTCTTTTCTTTTTTTTCATAAACAATACACTAGATTACACTTTTTAATTAAATTATTCTTTAAATAGTTGTATTAGATGAAATCTGTGTGATGTGTAGGCTTTTTTCAGATATAGTGTGGTATTAATCGTCTTGGAGTAACTGCGTAGAATTAACAGAAAAACTCTCTTTTAACACTATTTTTAGTTCTGCACATCAAATAGTCTTAAGAATATTAATACACATATTTTAATTTACAAATGACTACAAAATTGTACATTCTTTATAAATAAGATCTTTCAGTCTATTCAAATTTTATAAGCTAACTAGACGACACGACAGACGTTGGCCTGTTTCAACACTGTAAATCCCAAATTTGAAAAATATATTTTATCAAATTATAAATTGGAACGTATTTGTGTAAAACTAAGAAAAAAGGTTTTAAAAAATTCTGGACGCCACCACGCCTACAGTCATCACAAACATAATTAGATTAAATTAAAATTCCCACTTCGCCTGTACGGGAATCCGATCCCCGGACTTATCTCACTGAAGCTCCTTCTCTGACCACTGTTCTACAGTTACGTTTGCAGCGAAGTGTTTCGAGAGGCGATATAATAATATCAGTAAACGCAGTTCTGGATTTTTAATAAAAAAATCATTTTTCATGGGATCAAATTTTTAATCCAAACCATTCTCGAATCAACTTAAGTGCATACACAAAATTTCATCAATTTCAATTTAGGCGTTTAGGAGAAGTTCTATTACAAGCACACAGACAAGAATTTTATATATAAAGATAATCAATGAAATAAGATCATTTTTGCATGATTTGGTCAGTGACATGTGTAATACTGTCTGGAAAAAGTGGGTTCTAAAGGCTTCTGGAACTTTTTTTCATATAAAAAAATTTTTCCCCAAATAAACCAAACGAAAAATACATCACTGATGTGGTGTAGTACATTGCTGTTGTTATTTCAAAGTCATTAATAACCCAAGATTGCTTTCTATCGTCTTTAATTATAGTAAAATGCCACTGATCTATATTACAATATTCAAATATAGAACAAACGACAATGAAATATGCTAAAAAGTATAAAAACTTAAAAAGTAAAAGAAGCACTCCACGTGCTACACCAGAAAGGAAACAAATTGCCAAAGTAAACTCTTTTCCTTCCTTCTTAACTCTCCAGCAACCCTGTACTTTTTTCATTATCCTGTGCTGATGCGTTCGTTGTTTCATTGTCCTGTGCACAAAGCGTCCTTTCCCGGCTCTGTCCAGAAGGACCGAGACTCCAAGGATGGTCCTGAATCACCTCCTGGAGACCAATCACAACTCTCCAAAACTTGGTGAAGTTTAAGGGCAATCGTTGTCACACCACATGCTTCATGGAGTCACGGAAAATTACTTGGGAATGCAACCCACAACGTGCGAGTGCGGCGAACAAATCAGTTTCGCAAACCTTATATATAACATAGCTGCACTCTCACAATCCCCTTTTAACTTTTATGCGACAGAATAAAACAATATTTTTGAATATTCTTTTATGAGAGTCAGTGCATTTATCTTTAGCATGCTCACAAGAGTATATTTTTGTAAAGTTATACTTTTATAAGTAAACAATATGCTCAAAAATATCTGTATTATTTTTTATACCTTACATTTATACCAAGAAGGAAAAAAGGTTAATTTTAGTTTTACTTCTGTGGGGTTTTGGGATACAGATTCCTTGGGGTACGACCTGGGAATTGCTGAATTTGTAATTAAGTACTCTTGATTTTTGTCTACTTTTGAGCATGAATTAATTTCTGTTGCTGCATTATTATGTTTGTATTTCTGAAACACTAATATTGATTACAAGGCTAAAATACCGTATTACTAACATCTCATACATTTAGGTCTTCTTATAACAGAGAAAACTGTGTAAATGACAATTATTTTAATTGAAATGAAGGACCCACATCTTTGTTATGGACTTTTGGACAATTTATGGTCAGTAAGAATATTTACATGTCCCTTGTTTTGAAAGTTCATAATTTTACATCACAATAACTAATGATTTAAATACTATGTCAAAATAGCTAATGGCTTTGCTACTGTCATTTATATGAATTTTTAATGATCAAGTAATTTGCAAACGAGTTTTTAGTTAAGTAATTAATCAATTTTAAATAAATGAATTTACTCTGTTGTCCAATTTTATTTACTGAATACTTACCCCTTTTGACAAAATTGTAATTTGTCTTCATAGAGTTTATTCAGAAGATAATATAAATCAAAAAACCTTCTCCAAAATTGTCAATTCGTAAAGAAAGGCATCATTTACCTAAATTACTTGAAACGTCTTGTAAAATTTAAATTTGATAAATTTCCTAGTGGTATAATAAAATTTAATAAGATAATATTGAATCAGAAAGTGGGAGAAAATATGCAATGATTCCCTTTTTTTAATAGCATTTTATTCCGTTCAGTGTTTTACTACGAAAATGAAATATGATATTTTGATGATGGATATTTTAGGCTTTAAACATTTTTAAATAAAAACTTACATTTAATTTTACATATTTTGAAATTAAAATTCAATCTTTAGATCAAATGTATATTTTTTATCAAATCAAATTGATCTCCTCTTTAATTTTTTTTAAATTTAAATGAAGTGAAACTCTAAACTAATTTATCTTCTTTTAAATAAATATAAACATAAATTTAATGTAAGTGATACATTTGTGTAAAATGATTCAACACTTAAAGCACAACATTAATTATTTCAAAACTTTAAAATTTTCTCAATAATATCTCCTAATTTAAATGCCCCATGCACATATGTTACAAATATTAATTATTTCCACAAAATATCAAAAGAGAATAAGAATGAAAAGTCCGTATTCTGCTTGATAAAATGCACATAAATGTTCTTTATAGTACATAAATTTGCAAAAATTGTAAAGGTTAAGTAAATACAATTTGACAACAAGTATATTTATTTATTTAATATTGATCTATGATGAATAAAAATATCTGACAGATCTTGTATTTGGAAACTGTTAAGTTTTAATTTTGTTGTATACATTCTGCAAAAAGAAAACAGCGATTAGTTAAAAAAATAGAACGTGACTATAGCAATTTCCATTCATTAAACACCAATTAAATTATGTATACATAGATGTTTATAAGTTAGAAGTGACGAACAAGTTCTAAACTGCTGTATCCCAAGCGCTCTAATGATCTTTTTTACCCACTTAAAAGCTTCAGTAACAAAGATGGCTGTAGTGCAGCAAAAATAGCTTTGTGTTTTGTAGTTTGTTTGCTATAAACCCGTTCTTTCACTTCAATTTCCTCTAACGTAAAGAAATTAAATGTGTTTTTTCTAAATGCCAACATCATTTCTTGATACCATAAACCATTTTACAAAAACTGGATTATCTATGTAAGGGTAAAATCTCGGGGTGATCTAAAATGTTGATAGGTTATATTTGTGTCGCTTAAAAAATCAAGATCTCACTGAGAACTCATAAAGTAAACTTGTTATATAACTACATCTTTACCATGTATTTCATTAGTATTAATTGTATTTAAACTGTAGGGAAATTAAATATATGTAATAGTTTAATGTGCGTTTATATAACAATTAGAAAAGTCACCTTATTAAATGTTAAAAATCTTTATAATAAATAACAAAAAATTTTATCTGAAATAATTTTTAGTATATTATTAATGATATGTTTGTGTTGTAAGAAAGTTATGACTATTAGGATCAACAATCACGTTTAAGTGATTAACTGATCATAGATCGACAAACTCTTCTAAACTCCTTCTCGTTGTTTATGACGAAATAAAACCTTTGTCTATCTGAACATAGTTGAAAAGATCGTTCTGGTAGGTAAGGATAATATGCTTATAGTGCACAAGAAGTGAAGCAGATAATAAATTCTGGCACTTGCCTGTGCAATCGAGTAGTTGATGAAAGTGTTTAAGTCTGTATGTACAACGTTTGATAAGAGTTTTATATGTTTGTTTTAGTTAAATTGAAATTTCAGTTTGTCTTATGCTTAGGATGGTAGGGAAGTAGAAACCAAACTAAAATAGCTGTGCATTTGCCCTGATTATAGGATAATATGTTTATAGCGAACAATAAGTGAAGCAGATAATAAATTCCTGCACGGGCCTGTGCATTCGAGTAGTTAGTGAAACGTTTGTATGTACAACATTTGATGAAAGTGTTATATGTTTGTATTAGTTAAATCGAAATTTCAGCTTGTCATAAGCTTAGGATTGTAAGGAAGTAGAAACCCAACTAAAATAACTATACATTCCCCCTGATTATTATTATTATTAAAATTTACTTTTATTGTTGATAAGTTTGAAATAGATAAGTTATAAGTGAAATAGATTATAGTGGTGATGACAAAAACATAACAGCTAAAATCACTGCTTTTATGACTAAAAGTAACCATTGAGCCTCCGCAGATTAATGTCAAGGTACTCATTGCAGTTGTATATTATGATTACAATTTTATTCATCATAAAATGACGAGTACTAAAATCAACACCATGCTTTTAATTTTTAGTGAAATTGTAATATTTCAAACAAATAGGAATTACAAATATACAGTTGAATTGACTTAGATGCACTGTTCCTATATAAAGATATATATGTCGATGTATCGTAATAATTTTTATACCCAGCAGTAAATGTTTAGTGAAGAAATATTTACCTGATCATTAAATAAGTAAAAACAAAAATACATCGTTATGATTCAGGCTGGTATTACTAAAAGCATTTTGTTAACCATATTTTCTTTTCTACGTGCCATGCTTTACTATACACAGATAAAAATATTTTTTCTATAATATGGATAATTAAGAAATATATTCTTAAGCAAAATTTGAATGTGTAACAAGTAACATTATTATGATCGTTTATTAAACTAAATATCCTGAAAAATGTGTTGTGTCATACTTAAAAAACAAATAATTAAAATTTGATCGTGAATTTAATAATTAGTTAGGAGAGAATGTTTAACAACACATGGATATTTTTCTTGATTTTACAAATAATTTTGCTAATCTTCCACAGCATAACAAGATGAATTAAAAGAGATATATTTTAAGGTTTCCTTGGTATAATTAAATATTTTGTAATTTTATTTTCCCCCTAATGGTTTTGATAAGGATCGTTTATTAAACTAAATATCCTGAAAAATGTGTTGTTTCATACTTAAAAAACAAATAATTAAAATTTGATCGTGAATTTAATAATTAGTTAGGAGAGAATGTTTAACAACACATGAATATTTTTCTTGATTTTACAAATAATTTTGCTAATCTTCCACAGCATAACAAGATGAATTAAAAGATATATATTTTAAGGTTTCCTTGGTATAATTAAATATTTTGTAATTTTATTTCCCCCTAATGGTTTTGATAAGTTTTAAATTTATATTTTAAATTAAGCTTTTATTGATTTTCTTATAATTTATATAATATATATATATATATATATATTATATCAAGATCTCACTGAGAACTCATAAAGTAAACTTGTTATATAACTACATCTTTACCATGTATTTCATTAGTATTAATTGTATTTAAACTGTAGGGAAATTAAATATATGTAATAGTTTAATGTGCGTTTATATAACAATTAGAAAAGTCACCTTATTAAATGTTAAAAATCTTTATAATAAATAACAAAAAATTTTATCTGAAATAATTTTTAGTATATTATTAATGATATGTTTGTGTTGTAAGAAAGTTATGACTATTAGGATCAACAATCACGTTTAAGTGATTAACTGATCATAGATCGACAAACTCTTCTAAACTCCTTCTCGTTGTTTATGACGAAATAAAACCTTTGTCTATCTGAACATAGTTGAAAAGATCGTTCTGGTAGGTAAGGATAATATGCTTATAGTGCACAAGAAGTGAAGCAGATAATAAATTCTGGCACTAGCCTGTGCAATCGAGTAGTTGATGAAAGTGTTTAAGTCTGTATGTACAACGTTTGATAAGAGTTTTATATGTTTGTTTTAGTTAAATTGAAATTTCAGTTTGTCTTATGCTTAGGATGGTAGGGAAATAGAAACCAAACTAAAATAGCTGTGCATTTGCCCTGATTATAGGATAATATGTTTATAGCGAACAATAAGTGAAGCAGATAATAAATTCCTGCACGGGCCTGTGCATTCGAGTAGTTAGTGAAACGTTTGTATGTACAACATTTGATGAAAGTGTTATATGTTTGTATTAGTTAAATCGAAATTTCAGCTTGTCATAAGCTTAGGATCGTAAGGAAGTAGAAACCCAACTAAAATAACTATACATTCCCCCTGATTATTTTTATTATTAAAATTTACTTTTATTGTTGATAAGTTTGAAATAGATAAGTTATAAGTGAAATAGATTATAGTGGTGATGACAAAAACATAACAGCTAAAATCACTGCTTTTATGACTAAAAGTAACCATTGAGCCTCTGCAGATTAATGTCAAGGTACTCATTGCAGTTGTATATTATGATTACAATTTTATTCATCATAAAATGACGAGTACTAAAATCAACACCATGCTTTTAATTTTAGTGAAATTGTAATATTTCAAACAAATAGGAATTACAAATATACAGTTGAATTGACTTAGATGCACTGTTCCTATATAAAGATATATATGTCGATGTATCGTAATAATTTTTATACCCAGCAGTAAATGTTTAGTGAAGAAATATTTACCTGATCATTAAATAAGTAAAAACAAAAATACATCGTTATGATTCAGGCTGGTATTACTAAAAGCATTTTGTTAACCATATTTTCTTTTCTACGTGCCATGCTTTACTATACACAGATAAAAATATTTTTTCTATAATATGGATAATTAAGAAATATATTCTTAAGCAAAATTTGAATGTGTAACAAGTAACATTATTATGATCGTTTATTAAACTAAATATCCTGAAAAATGTGTTGTTTCATACTTAAAAAACAAATAATTAAAATTTGATCGTGAATTTAATAATTAGTTAGGAGAGAATGTTTAACAACACATGGATATTTTTCTTGATTTTACAAATAATTTTGCTATTCTTCGACAGCATAACAAGATGAATTAAAAGAGATATATTTTAAGGTTTCCTTGGTATAATTAAATATTTTGTAATTTTATTTCCCCCTAATGGTTTTGATAAGTTTTAAATTTATATTTTAAATTAAGCTTTTATTGATTTTCTTATAATTTATATATATATATATATATATATATATATATATATATATATATATATATATATATATATATATATATATATATATATATATATATATATATATATATATATATATATATATATATATATATATATATCTTTATGCTCTATATGATTTTTCCTAAAGCGAAACATTTCACTAAACACGCAGTGATAATATAGTTGCTAAATAATAAGCTGATTTTCTCTTCACTGCGCATACAATTAAGTATCGAAAAATACGTAAAGTATTCCTTATACAATTGAAACAAAGGTTGAATAATGCTTCTTTTTAATGAACAAATTACATTAAATATTTTTATAATGCCACTGGTTCATTTGATAATCATACCACTCAACATAAACTAAAAAAGAGATAAAATGAACACATTACAATAAATAGTTGTATAATGTCACTGGTTCATTTGATAATCATACCACTCAACATAAACTAAAATAGAGATAAAATGAACACATTGCATTAAATATTTGTATAATGCCACTGGTTCATCTAATAATCATACCACTCAACATAAACTAAAAAAGAAATAAAAAGAAATGATTAAAAGTACGTAGATTTAATTAATTTTAGAAAATGAAATCTTACATTCATCGCAAATTTGTATCTCCCCAAATCATGCACGTATTTTTTCGTTTCAGTCCTTTTGTAAAAAATGGACTTGGAACTACAATGATGTTTTTTTTTACTGTGGAGCATTGTGAAATGAAAATATAGGGAAATATATAAATTATATTGAAGGTATGTAATATATAAAATTGAAGTTCTTGTACTAGATAAACTATTTTGATATCAATACAATAATTTGAACTTTAATACACATGAAGGTACAAATTTATAGATTTTCTTAGTAATATGTTTATATTAAAAACAATAAAATCATGTACAATGTACTTATCTTAATTTATTTTCGTTATGTATCATAAATGTTTTTTAAAAATATAAAGTGAATTTATCTTAATATTATTCATTTTAAGCTCTCATTTCAATATAAGTATTTATAATTACAGGCCTCATATTGCCTTTAAAATATTCCTTTTAAAATTTAGTTTCGCGTAAGTTATGACATATAAAACTAATTTGTTGACCTTGAGCTTGAACTAGTCTTTAATATTATATTAAGTAACAAAATTGAAAATTTAAATTACTTATAAAGTAAACTGCTGACAACACATTTTCAGTCCAATTATTAAAAACCTCTAGCGCTCCAAAATAGCTCCAATACCTCAAATAAACGAAAAAAGTGAGCTAATTATGAAGTAATTAAGATTAAATACTTTATATAATCAATACTATAAACCTGAAAACAAATTAAACAAACATTTTTGTTTAGAATGTATAGTAAATATGATCCTTAAATGTTTTATAAGCATTTATATAGGCTAAATTTAATCTCACATTTATTATAGAGTCAGGACATAATTGATTTACTTCGTCAGTTTTATGTTGTGATTTTTTCTTTTATATTACAGTAAGACCCTGCTCAACGTGGGGATAAGTTCAATCAAAGTAGAGCGTAATACAAAACAGCGCGAAACGAGGCTATCTTAACATGTAAATAATGGGGTTAGGGAAAAATGGATAGAAAATTGGTTAGGTATTAAATTTAATAATGTTTCTTTTAATAAATATAAAACCATACATTTATTTCTTACAAAAATAAAAACAATATAAATGAATATACTTATAAAAAGAAATAAAATTCTAAGTCAGTCAGATCATTCAGTCTATTCTGTGTTTCCTATTTTCTGCCATTTTGTCAAGAAGGCATCTAATGTAGTTTGCGCTTTCCTTTTGAGTTCTTTTAGAAGTTGTTGATATGTGAATAAAGCATCTATAACACCCGTTCTTGCTTTAGAACTAATGTCAAAATTTGGATCCTTTTCAACAAACTGGTCCATAGTTTCAGTTATAGTGGTCAAACTCCTTTTTACAAACGCCATCGAAAGTTCTTTTTGCTCTTCTTTGAAATCACTACTATCAACATTTTTGTTTTCTTCTTGCTCAGTTAATTCATTGAGCTCATTATTAGAAAGACTAGCTACTGTTTCTAGCACTATTTCTTCGACGTCTTCCACATTTACCTCATCTTTTCTTGTTTTTAATTATTACCCATGATAAAAACTAAAGATCATAATATTTGTTACTGTATTAATCATTATATTATTAGATAAATTTATATTTAAAATAATGTCAACAAATGTTTCAAATGATAAAAATGCGTCCGTACAGCACCACACCAAACAAGAAGCACAACTACACTGTTTCGGATATGTAGCTCTGCGAGGAATTTCGGGGAATTCCCCGGGTTGAAATAAAAGAGCGCTAAACCGAAACAGCTATATACGAAACAGCGTTAAGCGTGGTCTTACTGTATTTGGATTAAAACCGTTACTTTTTATGTTCTAAACTGTAGTTTTTGCTCCATTATTTGTTTTATAAAATATCACTTTATATAGTATGTAACAACGTTTGTAAATAATTAATGAAAACAAGTAGAGATAAACTTCATACCACCAGGAAACCAGCATGGTCTAAAACTAACAAAAATATAAAATTTAAAGTAATATAAAGAAAGTGAAATCATGTAAAACAGATTTATAATCATATAACTGTGAAATACTGCAAGTATCTGTGAGATACAGCCGGTTCCGTAAGATTCCATATGCATTTTGAAGTTTTAAAATATATCACACAAAGAGAGTTAAAACTTTTGTATCACTTCTGAACTATGAGTGCACCGAAGCGAACACAATTAGTACACTTTTTAATATCTTGTTAATATCTATGTGAAATGTCTTTAATATCTTTATAATTTGTTGCTCCTTTTTTTCAAACTTTATATCAAAGTATATGCTGATAAATGTTAAGAAACCTCCTCATACTATTGTGTTATGTGGTTGAATAAGAGTTCCTTTTACATTTTTTATGACTGTTGAATACAGCACATCAAATGTATTCTACGGAAGGTGATGTTCTTAGATATTTTTGCACAAGCAAAATGCTTTCCAGAGAAAAGGGATAAAAGATGGCTAAGCAATCTGCGTGATAAGAATCTTCAACAGAGGTCAAAGATATATTTATCGACTGAGTTTGCAGAAAAACAAATATTTCCGTAATAGAAATTTTGTTTACTTGTGTTTATCTGATCCTTCACATGGTACAAGACACACATATACTTTTTCCTTAGCTTACGATGTTTAAATATATAATCACTTTGTTCATTTTATTTTTTCAGTTCTTCAACAAGAAGATTGCACAAAATTATTCTTATTTAACACTAATTAAAAAAATTAAAAATGTTCCTTTTTTAACTTTTCTTTAATTTCATAATATTTAAATAATTGTTTTTTTTAAAACTGCGGGTGTTATCGAAATTTTTTTTTGTATTTTATTTAGATAATGTGTGTTTTTTAAAATACAATATATATCTATATATCTATATATATATATATATATATATATATGATTTAATAAGCCTATTATTATTAAAAAAGACTGTTTTCCATTCTGCTTACTACTGGATCACGACACACACACACACACACACACACACACATATATATATATATATATATATATATATATATATATATATATATATATATATATATATATATATATATATATATATATATATATATATATATATATATATATGTATATATATATATATATATATTAATAAGATAATGATATATATGTATCATTAACTTAATTACAGGTTGTGAATTCAAAATCTTTATTTAATTCTTTTAAACATGCTAACTTCAATGATTTTGATTCTTTTATAATTTGCTGTATGACTATTTTTACAAAAAGACTAAAAGTTTTCTAAGAGTATTATCCGTAAATTTCAGTTTACTTAACACATTTCTTGAAGAAATATATGTATTTAAGATTCATAAAAGGTTTTTTTAAACATTTTATTTAGTTATGATAAGTTGTCAGTGAATAATATGTTTGTACTGCCGGTTAGTGTAAGCTTTAACTCTACATGGTTTAGAAAATTCAATTAAATGACACAAAGCATAATCGAAGAAATAACATTTTGTGACTAGAAATTGAGTACTTTGTTAACTTTTTTTAATACTTTGTCAACAAAATTGTCATCTGTGTACAAAAATCGTAAGAAATATTTGAAGTGAGTTTTTCATATTGAACCGTGTGACTAAGTAATGTCTCCCTTGAAATAATTTTTCAATTAATAAGTACAGCGCAATACATGTCACTTCTTACAGTATAACTCTCCGGTACAACTGCAGTTGCACTGCAAAATATTTTGAAGTTTGAACGATAAATGCTGGACAAAAAGTCTGCGTGATAAGAATCTTGAAGTCAAGATAGATATCAACTGCGTTTACAGAAGGAAAAAAAATTCTTCTTCCTCAAGACTTTCTGTTTACTTGTGTTTATCTGGTCCTTCACATTGTATAAGTGGAGCATAAAACTCTTCACTGTACGTGACAAGCTTTAAAGCTCACTTTTCGTGACAAGGTTGAAATGTACAATCACTTGATTCATTTAATTTAGCTAGTGGTATAATTGGAAGATTTCACAAAATTAAGGAGCACCACAGATAATGCTCATTTGAGAAGTTTTTTTGTTAACATGGTGGGTAGTTTCTATAAAAATTCATTTATAAGAATATCTAGTAAATACTTATTAAGGTTTTCTTTAAACCATAAAGGTATACTTTTATCTAATAGTTGAAAAAAAATTGATATTTTATTATATTTTGAATTTCGAAATAATATCATTTTTATTATTTCAAGATTTAATGAATATTATTTATCGCGCATGGTAATAAAGATATATCACAGTTATACCGTTTACTTTCTATGCTATTTTAAATTAATTGATCTATATATGGTTTTTAAATATATAGAATAGAAGTGTCTTCGATTTATTTATAACTTATTTCTTTCATTTTTTTAAAGTAAAATATGAAAAAATATGCAAAAATGCGCAAAATTTTATGCAAAAATATTCTTTTCTGAATCTATCTATTTTATTCTTTTTCTCAATGTAATCCTTATGTATATATATATATATATATATATATATATATATATATATATATATATATATATATATATATATATATATATATATATATATATATATATATATATATATATATATATATATATATATATATATATATATATATATATATATATATATATATATATATATATATATATATATATATATATATATATATATATATATATATATATATATATATATATATATATATATATATATATATATATATATATATATATATATATATATATATATATATATATATATATATATATATATATATATATATATATATATATATATATATATATATATATATATATATATATATATATATATATATATATATATATATATATATATATATATATATATATATATATATATATATATATATATATATATATATATATATATATATATATATATATATATATATATATATATATATATATAATATGGACGAGACTCATTCAAAATCACAACACAGTTTATTTGTGGAGAGATACATGTAATCCATAAAACAGGCAAGCACTTTTACAACATCGTGCACACAGACAATGAGATCCTGCACACACATTTTTCAAGTAGGGATTTCTCAGGTAAAAAGACTACTAATAATCCCTAAGCACAATTGATCACGTGATAAAAAATAGCCATGTTTAAAGAGAACACACTAACTATTGGGTAAAGTAGTACAGACAGAGGCTGAATTAAGTCTATAGCGTGTCTGGAGGGAAACACCGAAATTACTGCACAGACCTCCATGGTACTTTATGAATAAAAGTTATTTAATTATTATTAAAATATGTAAATAAGGGATTTTAATATTACATATATATGTATAAAACGAATTTAAACTTATGAAAACGTTACACAGATGTATAATTGAATTGTTTTTATAGATTATAAATGCTCTTATTCGTTGATTTTAAATTAATGAGTAAGCATAACTGTGTTTGGTTTGTTTATAACTTGTTTACTAAACAAAATGTTTTTGTTTAGTAAAAATATTCCGCTTGAATTTTACTTTATTGATTAAATTACTTAAGGATATATCTCTAATTAATTTTCAAGACAACGAATTATATTTATTGTATTGGGATAATTTATTCTTAAACACCTTTTTATAATTACGGAAATTTTTGAGTATTTTAGCTACTTTCTTTTTCTAAGTTATATTTCTTAAAAGATAGCATATAAGTGGCGCTTGATTTATTAAGGATTTTCTAATTATCATTATTTGTTGATTACTTTACTCATTGGTAACAGAAATGTCATTACAATTTTACTCCATTTTGTTCTACATATACTGATATATGTGCAGAAAAATATGAAAATCATTTATCGTATTGTGTCACATAACTGAATAATATATTTCTTTTAAGTGATGGGTACAGTAGGGAAAACTTAAAAAAGAGGAATCAATCAGTAGAGATGTTGCACTGGCAAAATGTTTTCAAGTTTGAGCGATAAAAATTTAACATACAGCTGCGTGATATGAATCTTCAACACCAGCCAAGTAAGATATCGACTGAGTTGCCAAAAAATGTTTTCTTTTCTTTCTGCAGGTCGAGATTTGTTTTCTTCGGTTTTGCTGCACCTCCAAATGAAAAATATATAAAATGAATTGGAGTACAGCTGTGCTTTTTTACGTAAGAAGTTATAAGTATAATTTTGTTTTTAATTTAAGTTATTCAGTGGTATAATTGGATGACTTAACAAATCCAAGTCACATCAGAGATACAGCTAATCAGGCTTTTGTCTAACCAGTGAGGTTTTTTTAAAGTAAAAGTGAGGGGTTAGGTTTATGAGAATGTTGTGTAAAATTTCCTAAAGTATTTCCTTATAGTAAAATTTCCGAAATAAAATATGTTTTAAAGTAATCAAAGTTTTAAACATATGTTCTTATAATTTTCATAAATAATTGGTAATCACTGTGGTATATGATGAATAATTTTTGAGTGGTTATGAGACTTAATCTTTTAAAATATAGCATAAATGTGTATATCAACGGTTTAAAGGTTGTAAATTTACTCATTTGATTGATTTAATCAGAACTTTATAACATAACTGGGATTTGTTTGTAGTTTATTATATAATAGGCATACCGTAATATAATGCTTATTGTTTTCTAAGAAGATTCCTCGCAAATAATTTATTTTTAGATAATGATGTTAATTATTTATTGAATTGGGATAAATTGTTTCTAATAATTTTTAGAACTAAAGGAAATAAACATCATGTCCTACTTGTTTTATATAAATTCAGTTTCTTAAGTTGACTTTATAACTTGTGAATTTACATATTTTTCTAATCCTGTCATATTGTATTGATCTCTTTTGGATTGATTACTTCTTAAGGAAACAGCAAAAATGACTTTTTTATTAGATAAAAGTGTATAAAAACTTATATCTAGTTTGAAACAAACGATTTGCATCATTAATATTATGGCTCTGTATTGAAAATAGTTTGGAAAATGAATTCTGGAAGTTCAACATGCATTGTTATTAACGATTTTAGTTCATTACTTTTGATCACTTCAGTTATATATGAAAATCCGTAAAAATCCGTAGAACAGACATGCAAAACTTCACGATGTGATAACATCGGGAGGAAGAAGTAGGGAGTTAGCATAAATTTCTTAAAATATTTATTGCTGTTTGCTTCATTTTTTGCTTTACTTTACAAATATATGTATGCAAAGATACAAATAATTTATCATTTTGAGTCAATTAACTAAGTAATATATCATTTCAAAGTAATGTACACAATACTGCAAATTAAAAAAAGCATCTAATTCGTAAGACTGCTGTTGCATTGGCAAAATGTTTTCAAGTTTGGGCGATAAAAGGTGGACAAGCAGTCTGCGTGATAAGAATCTACAATACAAGTCAAGATGGATATCGACTAAGTTGGCAGAAAAAAATATTTTTTTTCTCCCTCACTGAGACTTTCTGTTTACTTGTGTTTATCTGCTCCTTCGCATGGTATGAGAGGTTCATAAAACTCTTCACTTTACGTGACAAGGTTTAAATATACAATCACTTCAGCCATTTAATTTAGTCAAATGTTTAATTGGAAGATTTCAGAAAATTACGGAAGGATGCAGACACTAATAATTTCAAAGGGGGTTTTTTAACATTGTATGAAGCTTGAATTAAAAGTAAAAGTGGATTTTTTATGTAGGAATATATTCTGTGAATACAAAGAATTTTTTTAAACATAATTGTAAAAAGTGTTTGTACTAAAAATACGTGAGAGGTTAGTATTATTTTTTAAAAATTATTTTGATATGTTATCTTGTAAATATTCTTTACTACAGTAGGTTTTAATGAATTCTTTTCTTTGAAGAGTTTCCATAATTAAATTTCTTTGAATGTACTTTAAATACGTAGTGGAATTATTTTTTAACTAGTAAGTTTAAAAGTTCGTTGATATTTCTACAATTTGCTAATTTAAAACGTAGTTAATTCTTTTATAAAATATTTTCTATTATAATTACAAATGTTATTTGTTGAACACAAAGCTGAAAAAATGTACTTTTTGAAGGATGAAAGGTGAGGTAAGAAGCTATTTAAAACAGTTTTTTAAAAATATATCTCTATTAAAATATTTTAGATAGAATTTTGAATTTTGATCCTTTAATTTTTAAAATCTTATCCTTAAATCATTTTTTTAACTATGGGAATAAGCAAATGTTTATTATATACATAGCTTACGATTGTTCTTTTCTTAAAATATAATTTCTGTGTCCTATCCATGGCTTTATAATTCTTTTATATTAATGGATACTAAATTTATATATATATATATATATATATATATATATATATATATATATATATATATATATATTTATATATATATATATATATATATATATATATATATATATATATATATATATATATATATATATATATATATATATATATATATATATATATATATATATATATATATATATTATAAATATATATATTATATATATTATATATATATATACATATACATATATATATACATATATATATATATACATATATATATATTTATATATATATATATATATATATATATATATATATATATATATATATATATATATATATATATATATATATATATATATATATATATATATATATATATATATATATATATATATATATATATATATATATATATATATATATATATATATATATATATATATATATATATATATATATATATATATATATATATATATAATATATAATATATATATATTATATATATAATATATATATAAATATATATAATATATATATATATATATATATATATATATATATATATATATATATATATATATATATATATATATATATATATATATATATATATATATATATATATATATATATATATATATATATATATATATATATATATATATATATATATATATATATATATATATATATATCAGTTTAAATTCATATTTCTAACAGTTGTATTTTTACATATAATATTTTTTCAAATGTAATACGCAATTTTTGTATCTAAAATTTATATCACAAATTATAATAACTCTTCACTCATGCTCATATTTATATATGTATTGATGAATATTTTTGGTGGGATTTTAGGAAAGTTATAGTATAGACATATGTTCTATACTATATACTATTTCAATAAAAAAAAGTTTAGAATGTAAACATATGTCCTCGTAACGCATTACTTTTGATCACTTCAGTTATATATGAAAATCCGTAAAAATCCGTAGAACAGACATGCAAAACTTCACGATGTGATAACATCGGGAGGAAGAAGTAGGGAGTTATAAGAAGGGTTATAGGGAGTAAAATATTTATTACTGTTTGCTTCATTTTTTGCTTTACTTTACAAATATATGTATGCAAAGATACAAATAATTTATCATTTTGAGACAATTAACTAAGTAATATATCATTTCAAAGTAATGTACACAATACTGCAAATTAAAAAAAGCATCTAATTCGTAAGACTGCTGTTGCATTGGCAAAATGTTTTCTAGTTTGGGCGATAAAAGGTGGACAAGCAGTCTGCGTGATAAGAATCTACAATACAAGTCAAGATGGATATCGACTGAGTTGGCAGAAAAAAATATTTTTTCTCCCTCACTGAGACTTTCTGTTTACTTGTGTTTATCTGCTCCTTCGCATGGTATGAGAGGTTCATAAAACTCTTCACTTTACGTGACAAGGTTTAAATATACAATCACTTCAGCCATTTAATTTAGTCAAATGTTTAATTGGAAGATTTCAGAAAATTAAGGAACGATGCAGACACTAATCATTTCAAAGGGTGTTTTTTAACATTGTATGAAGCTTGAATTATAAGTAAAAGTGGATTTTTTATGTAAGAATATTTTACTTGAATACAAAGAGTTTTCTTTAAAACATACTTGTAAGAAGTATTTGTACTGAAAATACGTGAGAGGTTAGTATTATTTTTTAAAAATTATTTTGATATGTTATCTTGTAATTATTTTTTACCACAGTAGACTTTAATGAATATTTTTCTTTGAAGAGTTTTCATAATTAAATTTGTTTTAATGTACTTGTGGAATTGTTTTTAACTTGTGAGTTTAAAAGTTCGTTGAAATTTCTACAACTTGCTAATTTAAAACGTAGTTAATTATTTTATAAAATATTTTCTATTATAATTACAAATGTTATTTGTTGAACAGAAAGCTGAAAAAATGTACTTTTTGAAGGATGAAAGGTGAGGTAAGAAGCTATTTAAAACAGTTTTTTAAAAATATATCTCTATTAAAATATTTTAGATAGAATTTTGAATTTTGATCCTTTAATTTTTAAAATCTTATCCTTAAATCATTTTTTTAACTATGGGAATAAGCAAATGTTTATTATATACATAGCTTACGATTGTTCTTTTCTTAAAATATAATTTCTGTGTCCTATCCATGGCTTTATAATTCTTTTATATTAATGGATACTAAATTTATATATATATATATATATATATATATATATATATATATATATATATATATATATATATATTATATATATATATATATATATATATATATATATATATATATATATATATATATATATATATATATATATATATATATATATATATATATATATATATATATATATATATATATATATATATATATATATATATATATATATATATATATATATATATATATATATATATATATATATATATATATTATATATATATATATATATATATATATATATATTATATATATATATATATATATATATATATATATATATATATATATATATATATATATATATATATATATATATATATATATATATATATATATATATATATATATATATATATATATATTATAAATATATATATATATATATATATATATATATATATATATATATATATATATATATATATATATATATATATATATATATATATATATATATATATATATATATATATATATATATATATATATATATATATATTATATATATATATATATATATATATATATATATAATATATATATATATATATATATATATATATATATATATATATATATATATATATATATATATATATATATATATATATATATATATATATATATATATATATATATATATATATATATATATATATATATATATATATATAAACTGTTTTTTAATATATCAGTTTAAATTCATATTTCTAACAGTTGTATTTTTACATAATAATATTTTTTCAAATGTAATACGCAATTTTTGTATCTAAAATTTATATCACAAATTATAATAACTCTTCACTCATGCTCATATTAATAGGGCAATATATGTATTGATGAATATTTTTGGTGGGATTTTAGGAAAGTTATAGTATAGACATATGTTCTATACTATATACTATTTCAATAAAAAAAAAGTTTAGAATGTAAACATATGTCCTCGTAACGGAGAGTAGATTAATACAACACAGGACATACGATTTTTTTGTATAGTGATCATCGTGTTAAATATATAATAAAATTTAGAAGCAAAATAAAATTGACTTCTATACAAGATGACATCTTATTTATTTTCAGCAATTTTACAATAAACCAGTGTAAAATTTTGTAATACTGGTTTCGTTTCGGACACTGGCTGAAAAAAATTATTTCTAATTCCTAGATTTCATTCCAAATGACTGAGATATCCAATTGTTAGCAATAGGGTTCAATTGTTAGCAATTGAACCCTGGTGTTTTAATTACAACAAACCAATTTGGAAACCAAATTGTTTTTGAGTGATTAAATATAATCTAAATTACATTTATTAATTAAAATATATTGTTCTATAATAGTAAGTAAATATTTTGTAAATAAATTTAAACTTCCATTAAGGGCTTATTACACATTTTAAAGACATATTGTACATATCTCTTAATTGAATTTAAGGTATTATATTTTTAAAATATGTAGAGCAACAACTAACTTTTTATTTATTAAATTGTATTTTCTTAAAAATAGATTTTTATTTTATAACGGTTTACTTTTCACATTTTTTTAAAGGAATATTAAGTTTTCACTATTGAATATGCATAATAAGTTCAAATTTTCAATTTATTGAGACTGAATTGCAATAAACAATACTTACCTGAATTTGTCATATTATTTAGAATTCAACATTTGAGAATCATGTTAAAATGTGTTTGCATTAGAGTATTATAGAGTAATTTCTCTGTGGTTTATACTCCTTATGCGTCATTTTTTAAGCATACATAGCAAGCCATTCTGATCCTTACTTTTTAGAATGAATGGAATTTCATAAGAGACGAAAGTTCTAGTTTTTTATAAACCTCTTTCAACATCTTTCTATTGAATATGCTTCTATTGAATATGCATAATAAGTTCATATTTTCAGCTTATTGAGACTGAATTGTAATAAACAATTACTTACCTAAATTTGTCATATTATTTAAAATTCAACATCTGGAAATCATGTTAAAATGTGTTTGCATTAGAGTATTATAGAGTAATTTCTCTGTGGTTTATACTCCTTATGCGTCATTTTTTAAGCATACATAGCAAGCCATTCTGATCCTTACTTTTTAGAATGAATGGAATTTCATAAGAGACGAAAGTTCTAGTTTTTTATAAACCTCTTTCAACATCTTTCTATTGAATATGCTTCTATTGAATATGCATAATAAATTCATATTTTCAGTTTATTGAGACTGAATTGCAATAAACAATTACCTGAATTTGTCATATTATTTAGAATTCAACATCTGGGAATCATGTTAAAATGCGTATGCATTAGAGTATTATATAGTTATTTCTCAGTGGTTTATACTATGCATCATTTTTTAAGCATACATAGCAAGCCATTCTGATCCTTACTTTTTAGAATGAATGGAATTTCATAATAGACGAAAGTTCTAGTTTTTTATAAACCTCTTTCAACATCACTCAGAAATTTACTAAAGTATTACCTGTAAGAATAGAAAAATCTTTACAAATTAAAAGAAAAATCAGATAAATGATCTAGCATGTAAGCTGAAAGATTAAAGTCAGCTCAATGATAGGATGAATGACTGATTAACTCTAAAATGCATGTCTAACGAAACTTTAGTCTTTTTTCGTTTAACACTGAAGGCTATTTTGTTTCCTATACACAAGTCACCTGTCCTCTACCAGGAATTTTGCTCACTTATCAGTCACTTCAAGTTCGAAGAATTTCCTAAGGTATTTTAAGAATTTTACTAGGTTTGAGTCATACATAATGAAAAGGAGCAACAATGTTGTAACAGTTTAAGTTAGTTTCTTTTTTAAATAATGTTCTTATATGATAATTTTAAACTCTATAAAATAGCATCTATTCAAATACAACAAAAGCTTTCATTTCAGGAATACTTATTTTTCTGTGTTAATCTTTTGAATGATCTGATAAAATGCGTAATCTTGGAAAAAAAAAAGATTTTGAATATGTAAACCAATATTAGAATATCATCAAAATAAATATTTTATCAGGCATTTCTACACAATTAAATATATTTATATTTCTTTCATTACATCCCGTTTCTGAATATTGGGATGGAATGGTAATACTTGGTAAAAAACCTTGGTTAAAAAGTATTTTATCTTTCCTAGGATACCATCATTGTATATTCAGAGTTATGAAACACATAAAATATTTATCAAAACCTCTCTAGTTTTATAGTCTTTCTAAATATTGGAACGAAATAAAATGTGGTAAAACATTTTTAATGATGGAGTTTTGCTAAAATGTACATGCATAATAAGCATTTATATATTAATGTACAATTAAATGCTTAATTTATTTTTTGAAATATCTTTTGACATGACTGGATTTTAGTTGGATTATAGTCTACTGACTTTACCTTCTTCGGAACAAGAGCAAAGCTATTTTCAAATTACGTAATTTGTGGGAAGCTGAAGTGATATTATTGTGAAATAAATTTTTATTTCCTATGCCGAGAGACAATTAAGAGACTATAGCTCTGCACATGCAGCCCAATACAAAGTCGCCCTTTTAATCCAGTCTGAGTTAAAATGGTAGTAGTTGAAACAAGTACAAGTGAAGAGATGATTAAAATTCCCTTTTTTCTCCACATGAACAAAGGGGTCCGTTAAGTGTATTTACCAAACTAACGTGGTTTAGATGAGAGTTTAAATAGTCGTGGGATGTAACTAGTAATTTTGCAGTAAAAATATGGTGATACAGCTCCATTGGCACAGGATAGTACAACAGTTGGCGCCACTTGTTTAATCTTTCTTTTCAAATATGAGTTTGTAAGACATAGTTCTTTATGCGTTTTGCAATAAGTTTGCAAAGGAATAAGTCACAGGGAGAGTAGGTTGCTACAGATCACAACCGGTCTGAACAAGTATATCAGCTTTCCTTACCAGATCCTTGATATAGAAGTCACAATGACTAGGTATCCATTAAAAAACATGGGTCCAGATGCATTGCATTTTTGGGTTTGCAGTAAATATATGGCGATACAGCTCCATTTTCAAAACATAGTCCAACAGATGTCACCACTTATTTCCTCTCGCATTACAAATATGAGTTTATAGGACAGAGTTCTTAGTGCGTTTTATAATAAGTTTGCAAAGGAATAAGACACAGGGGGAGTAAATTGTTCCAGATCACATCCCTTCTGTCCAAGGTATCAGCTTTTTCCTTGTCATAGATGCCACAATGACTAGGTATCCATTAGAAAACAAGGGTCCAACCAAAGTGAATAGCCTCACTAAGTCTCGAATAACCAGAACACGGTGTGATGAAGTGCCACTAGAAACACATAAAGCAAAGATTGCAGCATGAGAATCAACAAGAAAACTGCATTTTGGAGGGATGAATTCCATTTTAATAGAATAGAAACTGTTTGGGCCTCTATTCTGTCATCAAAATTTGAGGTATTCAGGCGAACTGCTGAAGAAATTTCAAGGTCTGTAAACAGCACAACCAGAAGCGTTTGAGACACACGAAGACACATCAGTGTAAAAGTGTAGCCATTGATCTATAAGGTAGTTATTAGAAATAGTTTCTAAAGATCAGTTCTAAGATAAATTAATAAAGTTGCATATTTCACCCCTTGGATGTCAATGAATAAGTTTTAAGTGGGAGTTTTACAAATTAATCAGCCTCACGTTATACAATAAACTATATTCATAACAGATATTTTTTAAATAAAAGAATAATAAGATTATTCATTTTAGAAAAAAAAATCTATTAGAAAAAAGAAAATTGCAAGAATAAATATAAAAATATAAACTTACTGATCTTTAGTATATTCAAATGCTATAAACGAAAAATTAGAAATACGTTTCAGAAAAAAAAAAGTTGAATCTCAGTTTGACAATTATATTAACTTTTTGTTAGTTACATTTACTAGTTGTTTGTAGATTTAAACCATAAATCAGATGTACTAACGAAGTGTATGTCCCATAACTGAACAATTGAAATGCTTTATCCTCAAAATTCAATATTCTCTATTACTACATCGGAAAAGTATTTCTAAAAAATTCCTTTTTTTATATAAATTTTTTCAACTAAATTTAAAGTAATAAAAGCTATTAAATAAATCTCTCCTCTATTTTACATGTCAAAAACATTTCACAATTTCAGACTAAATTGAGGTTTTTTAAAGAAAAAACTCTCTTGATTATAAACCACTTGAATCCTATTAAACTAAAAGAATTATTTTTATTTTTGTGTTTTCACAAATATTGTCAGATTTCTTAAAATTTGTGGTTGATAAGACTGGATGTAAAATAATGATGAATATAATTTTAAAATTATACTTCAAATCTGTCAAATTAAATTTTTTAATGAATAATTTTTTCCAAGAATAATCTTTTCTTGTTACATTTAAGTATTTCACTCTATTCTTAAAATAGAGAATGAAAACTGACAGCATGACACTCACTGATAAAAAACAGGAATCGGAATGACATCTTGATTATATATTTGGTCTGAATTAACCATTTTTTACTATTGTCCATAAATGCAGTGGGTTGAAATAGCTAAGTATAGGTGTCTGCAGATCGCCTCCTGGGAGAAATTTTGTTAGTCATTTGTAATTGACACACGTCTGCCTTTATGTATTGTATTAGAAGCATATATGTAAGCATATGGGTTTCTGATAATTGGTTGAATTGTCGAATTGAAAATTTATTTCTCTCCTTGACCTAGATTTTAATAACCACATGCAAAATACCCGATTATTCTTAAAATGGAATTTAAAACAATTGTGAACATTCCTCATAGAACATGAGGGATTGTAGCTATATATGCTAAATAATTTATGGATAATTTCTTTGATAAATGACGATTTACCAAGTTTCTCATTGAAAGAGAAAAGTGTGTATATACCTTTTACCTTCTAGTGGCACCAACTAAGAAAAATGTTTAAAATCTTTGTCCATTATCCATTTTATTCAGAGTGCATGACAAACCCTAGAACTATGTTATTGAAAAGAAAAGGATTCAAAATTCAATCGTTGCTTGGTGCAATTTAGGATTTACCTTGATTAACAGGAAAACAGTATTACTTTTTTGATACTGCACACATACATACAGACATACACACACACACACACACACATATATATATATATATATATATATATATATATATACTTCTACATATGAATTACACCCACAAATTTCTCAAGTATGTAAAACCGTAGTATGTTTAATAGGAAGAGTCTAAAATTGGCATTTCTTATTAGAGTAAATACAGAAGCATAAATACAGTAGATAAGCAACCGAAAAAACAAGAGAATCCGAATAATAGCATTAGCATAAACATCATTTTCTCAACATGCCAACAAATCAATTCAGAACAAGAGTTTATTGATATAATATAATTTAGAAAATAAAGAGTTTTTTCTTTTAAATATAGGATGTGATTAGAATTAACTTCCCATGATACTTAAATATTATGTAAACATTCACAATCAAAGAAATGGAAACTTCTGATATCACTTCTTAATTTGCATATTCAGAAAAATTAACACTTACAACATAATTACGATATATATTGCATTGGATTTTACCTCTCCTGCCGAGGTGGCAAAAAGATAAATGTAGCATGCTTGATACACTATATAGTAAAGCAGAGAGAGAGAGAGTGAAAATAGCTATATAGAAACTTCTAAAAATAACAGTAATACATAGTTTCTTTTCTGCCCAAACTGGTCTGCCTGGTGTTGGCACACAATGCTTGTAATTAGGAAAATTTTATTCACGCTATAGCGAACACTGAAGAAAGTGAAGTATCTAGCTCAACAAATACCATAGAGGAAATATTATTATAAACATCCATAATAAATTGTTTTATATTCAGAAATAAATAGCACGTGGTCACTCAAATAATCAGCCTTAAAAACTTGAACAACTATTTATTTTGAAAAATGTCAATTTCCTTAGTGCACTTGTGTTCCATAGGGTATTTCTTTAGTGATTTTAAAGTTTTTTTTATTGTTACTATAGCATTTAGATTTTAAAATTATTAGGAATTAGAATACCATTTCACTTACTTTAATTTTCAAGACAAGTAAAAAAGCGTTTAGACGAAGATCTAAAGTTATGCAAAGATCAAAAGTTATGCTATCTCAGTCGGCAAAGGCGACGATTCTCTGTTCTTGAGAAACAATACCTCTAGAGGTTTCAGGTGATATCTTGTTGTCTTTTGCTTAGTCCCTACTTCTAAATTTCGAGGACCCACTTTGTGCTGTCTTAGGTTATCATGTCGACCGCATTTCTTGTTCTCTTGTAATAAAATTGGGTAAAACAGTCTATGACGTTTTATAGGTGAATGCTTAGCAGGCAGGTGCCAACTTATTATTAAAAATCCCCTTTTAAATGGCAAATAAACTTTAAGTATTGTGCTGTTGGAGAGATTTTATTAATAAAAATATCCTTAGATACAAAGATATACATTAAAAACTGAAAATAAAATTAAAAAGAAAACAAATCATTTAACAATGTTTCCTTTCAGAACTACTTCTTAAAGAAAACGTTTTCTTTTACAGCCAAAATACCAATGAGTATCAAAATTATTTTCATAAAATATTTTGGTGGAAAAGTAACTCCTAAATATATTTGAAATCCAAAATATTCTGTAAAAGAAAGAAGTGTTATTACATTTATCAGGATACTGAATTTATATCCACAGGAGTACCAAAAAGTAAAATAATGCATATAAAAGATTTTTGATCCTCTAAAACAAATGTTATTTGTGACGTTGGATTTTATTACTATAAAGTGATAGACTAGTGGTAAAAGATAAACGGATATTTTACAAAGAATAGGTACAGGTAATACAATATTTTTATTACAATATCATTGAAAATGCTTCAAATGGAATAAATTGGCTCTGACAGTTACAGTTTAAATCTCGTTCAAAAGAATATGAGATGAAAGTTTAAAGGTAACACGACAATCGTTGTCTTACTCAATAAATATACTATAATCCTCATATAAAGGTCTGAGAAAGTTCAATATATAGGAGAATAAAATCTAGATGTTTTAAACAGGAATGAGTTTAATTCTATTCATAACTTTTTCAATAGTTAAATTCTTTTAGTCGCTTTATCAAGTACATATGATTTTTTGACTCAATATTTTATTGAATAATACTGGTTTATATTTTTCCAATTTTAGAATGCGTGTACCAAAACTAAATAAACGTACGAAAATTTCTTACATTTTGACAATAAATTGTATATAAAAACTAAAAATTTTTGCAAAAAAAATAAATTTGAAACTTTTTAAAAAAAATTAATTATTAAAAAAAATTATTAGTAATTGAATTTTAATAATAGTATAAGTAAAAAACCTAAAAAAAATAAAAACTAAAATATATAATAATAAAAAATAAAATATTAGAATTCTTATATTAAAATTAAAAAATTAAAAAAAATAAAAAATTTGTATAAAATAAACTAATTGTATAAGGAATAAAGAAAAAGTATAATTAATTAAAGGAATTTAATTTAAATTAAGAATAGGTTAAATTTTGATGAACTACTACTAGAACTATACTAGTTTAAATATACTAGAACATAGTAGTGTATTTGATGAAGAATGATATACAAGGTATACAATGAATGAGAATTTAGATTAAACCTAAAACCTGGGATGTAATATTTCAGCATTACTAAAAAATATATATAACTGAATTTTTTTTTTCATTTTTGATTCAAAGGATAATGGAAGAAAATTATCTGCTTGTCGAAACGAAAAATTTATTTTTTTGGTTGAAACAGCTTGAGATAAGAGTTCCCGCTTGAAAGAAGAGTGAAGATTGAGAGAAAAACTTAAACTTTCACACCAATTGTATATAACATTATAACATATATAATTATATCATAACTTCGTCTTACATCGCTATCTCTCTCTCTGTCTTTTTCCATCAAGCCTAATTTTAAATATTAGTATTACAGATAGTTTAAGTTTTCACTAAATTTAGAGTGTTGAAAAGGAAACATAAAAAGGCTTTCAAAAGAATTATTGTACACATAAACATCTCTAGATCCATCTCTGTTAGCTGCGAAAAACAATATACAATTCGGATCAGGTGAATTTTAATAAAATTGAATATTGTAAAAATTAGAAAACTAATTTATAAATACCGACACGCGTTTCTATATTTTATTTCCACTTGTGTATTTAAATTATTTATTCTCAAATTATGAATAACATTATTGAAAAACAACATCCGTCATTAGACATAAGTTCTTTAATATAAATTTAATTGTAATAATGTGACTATCAAAGGTTCTTCTCTAAGATTAATATTAATATTTTATAATTTTACTTGTAAATTATTATAACTTCTGCTTTAGAATTGCTAACTATTATAAGACATTATAACTAAAAATCTTTAAATATAAATCAACATAAAAAAATTGTGATATTTTTTAAGATTTTAAATATTAAAGAAAATATATTTAAAATCCACTTTGCATGTATTTACCGAAATACATTTCCATATTGCAAAAATTATTTCATTTTAGAGATTTAGTACTGGGATTATGTAGGAAGGTAAAATTAAAAATATAGAAATATTCTTTGCTATGTAACATTCTTTAAAATCCTATTAAAGTCATAGTTTTTCGTATATTCACCATACTTTATCGAATAGGAGCAAAAAATGATCCCTCCCATAAAAAAGGTAAGAAATGTTTTTTCTAAGGTAAGGACTATTAATATTTATAGAACATTTTTTCTTTGAAATTTGAGAAAAGTTAAAATCAAAATAATGGTTATAGGTTTAACCCACCCAACTTTTTTGGACTGAACAAAGATAAAATATTTTCTTCTATAATTTAAAAATATCAGGTATCTTTAAAAGTATTTAACTGAAACCTTTTTTGAATATTAAGATAAAGCATAGCGAGTTAAGCTTCAAAATATTAATTTTTTTTTTCATTTTACCTGTTAGCAATTTTTCAATGATTTATCTAATGCTACAAGTTTTATAAAGAACTCCAATATCTTATTCCAAATATTAATATTTTAAATAAATATGTGGAATGCAGCATAATTCTGCTATTATAAGCCACTGAAAAGTGATACTTCTCAAAGTATACTGTACACAATTTATTTGTAATATATAGTTATAAGATATAAGAATAAGTTTGAATTCCCGTTTGCGCGTTACTCAGACAATCATACAGAAAATCTTATAGAAAAATACTCAAATATATGTACTTTGGAATCTTGATATTACTGCAAAATAGGAACGGATTTTCAAACTAAAAAGTGAATGATGCACAAATATTAAAATAAATCTTAAACATTTCATACTTATTTATGCCTAAATATAATAAACAAGCAAACCACATTTCTAATTTATACAGATATATATTTACATATCATACATTTTGGGTAACTTATCAGTATTCTAACGTTTTAACCCATATTGCACCACACCAACTAAATATTTCTGTAAGTTAATAAAACTTCATCCATATCATTAATATGGTGTAATTAAGCATATAAAACCAAAATTTTGAAAAAATATTTTTAATTTTTTAAGTAATTAGCTGTACTATAAATAGGACAACGGTCCAATACACTACTAAAATTT
>CM063498.1:108868952-108891452 GCA_032207245.1 Pardosa pseudoannulata
TTTCATAGTTAATCATATAATTTTTTTAGATTTTAATGAATCACTTATATTGTTTTTTGTGGGTTACTTTTAATTAAATTAATAATCAATGTATATTTAATTGATATAATATTGAATAATCCTGTATTAATGAAATATTTAGTATTATAATAAATTAAGGTAGTATTTGAATTTCATATGTTTCTGAATTAAATAAAATTTTAATAAATTTTAAATTTTATAATGCATTTATGGAATATTAATGGTTTAAGGTAGAATGAAATTGTTAATGAATTAAAATTGTATTAATAGATTTTTTATTAAAAAATTATTTATTTAATGATTTAATGGATTAATAGAGGAATTTAATATTAATAGATAATGAAATATTTTATTATTTAAAGAATTTATATTGAATTTTAAGAATTAATGTATGAATGGAATTTTATTTGGATTTGTAATAGATTAATGTATTAATGGAATTTGTAATGGATTTTCTGGATTCATGAATTAATATAATTTTGATGGATTTTAATTTATTAACTGAATTGTAATTAATTTCAATGTATTAATGAATTTCCAAATTGATTTAAGTAAAATGTTTGAATTCATTGGTTTTAATGGTTTAATGGAATAACGTATTAATAAAATTTGATTGAAATTTGATTGAAATTTGATATTTGATTTTAAAGGATTAATGAATTAATACATTTTAATGGAATTTAATATATTTATGCATTAAAACAATTTTAATTAATTTATGAATGGAAAATTGTCATTAATGGAGTTGTTAATAAATTTATGTTATGATATATTGATTTTAATCAATATTTTAATGAAAATCACAAAGAATTTGTAAGGAATAATGTACAAATGAAATTTGAATTAATTAATGTATTAATTGAATAATAATCTTAAGAAATTTATGATTTATTTAGATCTTATTGTACATCAGTTACTTCGTACAAGAAAGTATTTTAAAGGGAAAGATTTTCAGTCTTTTGATTTCAAAGAAAACGTAAAGGAATGTGTTATATTTTGGTGACATCTGAACTAACTAGTTTAACATACATTTTTACTTAACTAGTTTAAGACTTACGTCTGTATGTACTCAGAATGTCTATTGAACACTTGAATGATATTTAACAATAGAATGAAATGGTTAAACTTGAAATTTCACATTTAGATCTGTTATAACATCTCTTTACTCACCTTCCTTTTTATTGCCATCAGAACTCTATGTAATGAAAAAGGATTTCAATAAGTACTAAAACTACAGGAAAGAGCGGAATAACGTTTAGTGTTGATTATTGAAGAGCTCTATTCAAAACTGCTACAACATGTATTAATGTATCTAACTTGAATGCAATTTCTACTGCAATTAACCAAAACAATTTTATATATCTGAAATAGTTGATATATTCATGTGTAGTTAATACAATGCCAAAAATCTTTTAATTATTATTTTAAATAATTTCTAGGTTTGCTAATATCATAATATTTATAATTTTGTATCATATTAAATTGTAAAAGATTGTCAATTTGTAATTTGTAAATTTTGACAGTTGGATTCATTTATTCATCCCTGTGACAAGTAAAATATTTGTAATATTTTTTATAATCATTTTTAATATTTTTTTTCTAAATCAGAACATTTTTTTAATGTATTTGCAATATTATCTATTTACACATAAAAATATTAATTTATGTTTTTACACAATTTTATGCTTAACATTTATTTATATATGTATTGTATATATATATAAAACTATGTAATATATAATATATATAACATAAATTTCAATTTGATTTTATATATAATATATATATATATATATATATATATATAATAAATATATATATATATATAATACACATATATATATATATATATATAAATATATATAATATATATATATATATATATATATATATATATATATATATAAATATATATATATATACATATATGTGTATAATTTTAATGTATTTATATACATAAATGTATATTTCAATATATTATGCTATATTTAATATTAGCCATTTTAAGTACAAATTTTATTATAAAATATTTCTGATGGTTCTATATAAAATTAATTGTCCAATTTTATTTCTCTTTTAACTTTATAATCTTTTATTAAAAGCACAAACTAAATTCTGCTTTTCTTTATATATATAACATATAAATATTTAATTTTATTCTATAGAATTTTGATATATTTGTAATATATAATATATTATATAAAAGAATGTATTTTGTCTTTAGAGTCAGAAACGGATGTTGAATAAACAGACATCTGTTGTTTCAACTTTTGAACATTTAAATCATGGTCTTATACAATATTCAACATGTACCATTATAAAATATTATATGTGATATTTTATCTATCTTTTTATCTATTTTTTGTATATACGAATATACATAAATATATATATATTTATATTGAAATATAAATGTGTTTATAAATAATATAATAATGTATGTGTATTTTGATATATATATATATATATATATAATGTAATATGGGCGAGACTCATTCCAAATATTTCTGGTGAGATACATGAAATCTATATAACAGGCAAGCTTTTTTGCAACATCGTGAACACAGACAATGTTTATCTGCACATACACACTTTTCACGTAGGGATTTATTAGGTATAAAGTCTACGAATAATCCGTAAGACAATTGAGCATGTGATAAAAAATAATACACATGTTTAAGGAGATTTTAACTATTGGCTAAAGTAGTAGAGACAGAGGCTGAATTAAGTCTATATGTGTTTGCAGAAAAAATCATATTACCGCTCAACCTCCAACGTACTTTAGGAACAATGTACTTTATATATATATGTGTGTATGTGTGTGTATAAATGTATATGCATATATATACATAGAGAGAGAAATAAATATATAGATAGTCATATATGTTAATGTACCGTACGTGTGTCTTATTGAATTTTTATCTGTTAGAATTTTTATATGTTGATGTGTCTAACACGTTCTTCATAGTCTTTATTTGATCTAATTTTGGATTTATTTTTCTGATGTTGTTTCGCAGTTGATTTTCCCCCTTTTTTTTTTCATTTTTCCTACTTTTTACATGAGAAAAGGAAATGTTATATTATTATAAGGACAGAAACATTAATTAAGTGTATCGCGGGGACAGCTAAATACTTTGAGCAGTGAAAAGGATGAATAAACATCATTACTGCACTTTTTTATTGTCAGAGTGCCAAGTCCAGCGGAAGTGTCTAAAACAATCTAATTTCATCGCTTGACCTGTGTGAAACAATAGTTTTTGAATAATCTCTCCTGGCGGACATCTGTTTCATTGATCGACCTAGATTCTTATTATAAAGGAAATGGAAACACCGATTCCACCAACATTTACAATGTTTAAAAAATTGTATCAGATAAGAACAATTAAGTGCAAAGATATTACAAGATTTTAAATTTCGTTTTAAAGACAATGGAAATTTTTTTTCCATTTTCAGTAAGAAAATTTAATAACAGAGAGTTTGAAACACTGTATTATTTTGAGAAATTAAATCACATTCCACACTAATATGCGCTGCGTACTGCTGAAAAAAAATAAAAGTGTCTTAGGAGACAAACTTTTATTACGCATCATTACTCCATTGAAACAAGATTATTCTTAATGAAGTAAGGATTAAAAAAACTTTAGGAAAAAAAGTAATAAATAAAGAAGACAAGTTTTGGAAGGAACAAGCTGTTAAAGTAAATTACGTTTTTCTAGTAAAGAAGGAACAATTAAAAATAATAATGTAGATTTTTATGCTATTAAGGTAATCTGAAAAATGGGAAGAGTTTTTTACGCATAAGAGAACAGTTTAAAGGAGAAAAAATGAGTTTATGAAGAATTATCAAAACTGATAGCAGCTTCGCAATAGCATTTAAGCGATGAAGAAAGACATATTTTCTAAAATAATACTGTTCAGTAATCAGATAGTAGAATAAATTTGATGTGACATACATTTAAAATTTTAAAACTTACTTAATTGGGGATTATTGCATTTTTTATTGCAGAATGTGAAAAATAATTAAATCAGTAAAATACGGAAATATCAAAAATATAATTAGAAATACTTTAAGATTTCAAATAGTAATCATTTATTTCATCATTGTTTTAATATATAATATCCAAAATTCTTCATTATTAATGTACATTAGTAATTAAAATATTCCGACATTAGTATATTTCTGAAATTGTGTAAAAAAGTATTACACACTTGTGAGGATTAAACTAAAATTAAAACGATTTCGTGGAATAACTGACTATAATTGTTCGAGATAATTTATTATTTATTTTTATTTTACTGCAAAACTTGTAGTTCACTGTAAAACTCAGATTTTTTAACGTTATTTCAGTTTATTTTCTCTTCTACATACCTGTATATATTTTTATGTATGTTATGTCAAAAGTATGGAAAATCTTGATTAAGTGTGGACCAGATAAAGGTGAATTTTATCCATTCCCTATAAATTTAAATGGTAAGTGCTACAGATTTTTGTATAGATAGCGTATACTCCAAATGAGTTCTTATATATCTTTTTCGTTTATCCCACTATGTAAAATTTAATTACTCAATCAATATATATATATATATATATATGAAGTATATATATATATATATATATATATATATATATATATATATATATATATATATATATATATATATATATATATATATATATATATATATATATATATATATATATATATATATATATATATATATATATATATAAATATATATATATATATATATATATATATATATATATATATATATATATATATATATATATATATATATATATATATATATATATATATATATATATATATATATATATATATATGTATGTGTGTGTGTGTGTGTGTGTGTGTGTATATATATATAAGAATGCAAATCAACAAAGTCATTAAAGAAAATAATTTGATTTTGAAGGAGTACGAAGCCTACAGAACAAACCGAAATAAACTGTAGCCTTTTAATAAGATATATAAAGAGGCATGAAATGAAGTACTATTTTCTCTTTAAATTTCATTTACAGAAGGAATATATATCAAACTTGTTTATATTACGCATTATAGCAATTATCATATAATAGGTAATAAAACCCTTCAGAGCAACCAACCCCTCTAAGCGGCCAAATATTCTCGGTACTGACGGGTGGCCGCTCAGAGAGATTTCATTATATATGTATATATATATATATATATATATATATATACATACATACATATATATACATACATACATATATATATATATATATATATATATATATTGTACAATAGTGACTATAAAATACATCGCTTTTTTTAAACTAGATAAAAAGTATGCAAATAAAACGGGCAAGTAAAATTACAATTATATCTGACAGTACGTGTTGTATACAATGATATTTACATAGTAATATTATATCTATATATCTGTAATATAAGTTATTACTTCATATAAAAAAGTTAATCTACGTAAAAATTTATTTTCTTTTCAAAATCTTAAAAGTTGTTCCTTTTATCTTAAGAAAATAATGTTTGTGTGTTGATAAAAATTTTATTCTTGAACACTTGTGGTACGTCTTATGAGGCTTTTAATAATAAGTTTTTTCTCTATACGAATTTTTCCGATGCTATGACAGTTATTCCGTGGGTTTTCATTTTGTTGGTAGATTTGACTTTCTCTTCACAAAATACGCAATTCTTAGTATCAATATGAAAACTAGAAATGTATCCATGCTGTAATTTTATTTATATTAATTATTTTGTCAAAGCATAACTGATAATTGTAGATCTTTAACTGCTAAATTTTACATTAGTCTTTACAAAATGAATGAGTATCTTTAAACTAGATAAAAGTTATTATGCAAGTAAAATGACGTGTGTATATGACAGTGCGTGTTGTATAAAATGATATTTATGCAGTAATATTATATCTTCACATCTGTAATATACGTTGCTGTTTTATATAAAAAGTTAATCCTGTCGCTGCATTTTATCAAAATAGGTTCAAAAATTGAGTGATTTTTTTTAAATATTTGAAATCAATATACATTTTAGAGTTAAAATATACAAAAAAAAATTTGTAAAAGAGTTTTTTTTAATATAGAATTAGGTCCTAAAAAAAGGTGTTCAGAAAAATGAAATTGTAGAAAAATGATATTAAAGCTTAATTTTGAAAATAATCTTGGTTAAATTATCATTTTTTTTATAAAATACAAAAGCAAAAAGTATATACTAATTAAAAAAATACAAAAGACTTACAAAATATTTATTAGAAATGAAGTCTTTTATGATAAATTTCGAAACAAGCCTCGATGCAAAGTACTACCTGACAATCCTTGCACCAAATTCTCGTTTTTTTAATTTTCTGTTCTACCTTCAGTTTTTATTTTAAACAGACAGCACACAATCTACGAGGCTCTTTCTGGATGCGATTTATGTGTATATGACTAGCAAAGTGTCGAGCAGTTAGTCTCCTGGGTCTATTACTCTCATGTACTGTTGGTCTCTTTTACTATTATTTGCAACATAACCTAGCCAAAATAAAGTTCAAACTAGTAAAAACCGTTGCATTATTTGCCATAGTGGAATTTAGTCCATGATTACCGAGGAAAGGAAATGAAGCAGGAGCTGGTGGAATATTTTGCATATCATATTTGCACCATTGTCGAACATTTTAAATAGAAAATAGGTTTTCAGATTCATTACTATCCGCAGAGGAATCTGAGAAATTCTCATCAGTTTCGCTATAACTATCTTCAATATACTTGAAATAAGAGTCAGAAGTGTTATCAGTGCCGAAAATATCGTCAGGAGTATAGGTTATACCACTCGCGAAACGCTTCCTGACAGACATCTTTCAGCTATGAACAAATTCTTCTATATTTCGTAGAAATGTGGACAATTAAAGCCATCTGCTAGTTTAATGATAAATAAACAATTAAAAATCCCAGTAAAGTCAAAATGAAAGAATAAACGGGAAAAGAGCGGGTTGCACAGTTAAATAGACGGCTAGAATGCATGCCAGAAGAAATCGCGGGTTGCGCAAATTTTACTACATGTATGTTGCCCGTGAAAATCGCGGGATGCACAGCGAGAGGGTTAATCTATGTTAAACAGCATTTTCTTTTCAAAATTGTAAAAGTTATTGCTTGTGTCTTAAAGTAATTCTTGTGATTTAATAAAAATTCTATTTTTGAAAACATTTTGTGCATATCATGATGTTTTTTATTATAAGTTTTTTTTTCTTTATGACTTTTTCAGATGCTTTCCCCCGACTTTTATTTTCTTAATAGATTTAACTTTCGCACTACAACTTCGCCTAGACGACTTGTGTGACATGTGTGAATACTGTGTGTTTGGTTATGATGTTGAACATATTTTGTTTGTTTTCTAATAAATGTATTTTATATTGTACAAAATATGCAATTCTTAGTATCAACATATAATTTATAAACATATCCATGTTGTACTTTTATTTATTTGAATCGAAACAATTTCCCTGTTCTCAAAAAGCAAAACTTCATGTTCTAAGAAAATATAATTTGAAAGTAGATATTTTTATATTGCTTTTTTAAAGATTTATGTATATCTTTCAAAATTTAAATATTTCTTTCAAACACTAAAACAAAACTCCAGATGACAGTCACATATAAAAGTACAGTACTACATCTGTATTGGCAAACACAGAAAATCAGATAAGATGTTATTTCTTGTTCAAAATGTGAGCTTCAAAACAGCCTGCTCAGTTCGGAATGTATAATATTTTTAAAATTAGATATCGACTTCTAAAATAATTGCTTTAGAGCCTGAGGAAGAGAAAAAAAGTTCCTTCTGAAGAATATGCGATAACAAGAAAAAGTGGAATCTCTCAAATTCCAATCCTATGTTGAACGAAAAAGAAATTTAAAGCATTGATACTTCGAGATATTTCATTAAATACCAGCTAAGAAGAAAGTTGATTCCGGAAAGTTATGCAATAATTGAATTTAAGTCTTATCGTATAATATATGATCGAAGTAAACATGCAATTTTTCTGGAAATTAAAAAATGGTATAAAATTTTTGAATTATTCTATGTTTTATAATATATTAATTCCACGTGGGAACTACAAGATTCGCTGTACTGTAAAAGAAGTTCTTGGAACGGCAATTTTCTCATAGAAAAGGAGGAAAATGTTGAGAAATTTTAATTAACTCTATAATCAACTGTTTATGCAGATCAGTTTTAAAGATATGAGTAATCACTGGAATTTATGTAAGAGTAAAATTGCATTTGCATATCTTTTAAAATTGTGATATTTCAAAATATATATCAGGCATATATTGATGAATGTGAATAATATCAGAAAAACATTTTACTTTTCGTTTCGTTTTTAAAAAAACTTCAATCAACCTTCATAGAGTATGATATGGAATTTATTCAAAACATCATTCATATTCATATACATTTTCTTATTATGAGTAGAATTTCTTTATGGCGTTTGGTACTTTTTCATTGCTGTATTAACCAACAAAACTTATTTTCAGTAATATTAAACTTATTTTAGTTAATCTTATTTTCTTTTTTCGGTAAATAAAAAAATTATTCTTATGATAAACGTAATATTTAATGAACACAAAGAGCCGGTCTCACCAAAGTCGTTTAACGACAACTAAGCTTAATCTCTGTTTGAACAGAGAATTTTGTCCCACCATTGGTTGGTGCCATGGGTTAATTCCGTTTAATGGGTTAGGTGTTAGAAAAATTTGGTGAGACCTGCCCTTAGCATTTCGGTATTTCAAACTCTGAAAACTTTGCAAATTTATTGAGATTATATAAAATATCGGAAATAAAATGTACTTTTTGTAAGTGTAATGTAGTTTCTCATTTATTTAAAATTGTTTTCACAAGATTAAAAATATAAAATATCCGATTATAACAGTAATTTTGAAAAATATTCACATGAATTTAGATTTTTTTCCATACACTTGAATAAGTTAACATTGTTTAATTTAAAGACATTTAATTTGAGACTATATAAATTATCATTTATATTTTTCTCTAATATTTTATGAGTATTTTAATTAGAATTATATTTAAAATCCATAATTTTTGCATTCATATTATTCGACCTAATCATTTGCACTTTAATTACGGTTTTCCTGATATAAAAATAATTACAGTGTGGAATTAATTTTAGTTACATAACACTAAATGAAATGTTTCATGATTTTAATTATATTTGAGAATAAAATACAAGCTAATGAGCCCATGAATCAAAATTTACGGTATAATTTTTATGATGTTATTATTGTAACACTACACCTTATGTATATAAGATGTTTTGTTCAAATGCACGTAGTGTTTTAAACTAATAAATATGGGACATTTTGAACTCATTATTAAAAAAGTAGATTACAATTATCTATGTATAAACAGTAAAAGAAAAAAATAATATAACACCTTAAAAATTCGTATTTTATACGTTTTAGCTATATGTGTTTATCCCTCCTGAATCTGTTACTGACAAAAAAAGTCTGTTTCTTTCTCCTTTTTTAAATATTAAATATCATTCCACAATAAAGTTATTTCTAAAGTAAAGATAACCTGAATTTTAACTAAGGTATACCATCGCCTATATAATAATAGCCTAAGTTGTCTGTCCATCTGCCCGTCTGTCCGAGAATTGATGAAGCGGTTCTACCTGGAATGGATAGAGGCATCCATATTTTATTTTTGATGAGTTATGGTTAGCAAAATTTAAAGCGAGTTCAAAAACGTTCGAAACCCACACCTTCCCCCTTTTTCGAGCGTTTAATGTGATTATTTCAAGCTCTGTTGTCCTCGGTTAAGAGCAGAAGATTAAATTTATCAATTTATCACGTAATAAATAGGTAAAAAGTAACGTTATTTTCTATCTTTATGACATCATTCCTTTAACCATCTAATTTAAACATTTCTTATTTTAAATTATTTAAATATCATCTGCATTATTTTTATAAGTTTTATCACTAAACTTAGATATTACGTAAATGTCTTTCTTTTCTATTTGTGTTAAATAATAAATTAGGTACATATGTGTTAATTTTAAATTTAATCATTGGTTATTTTTTGTTGCAATGAAAATTTTATCACCGGTATTAGCAACAAATTATTTTCATAAAAGTCTAGGAGTCTATTTCACGCATTAATAAATATCCAACTTTTAAGTTATATATCTTTGAAAATTAAGCAGTTTGTCCATTTCTTTGTTTGTTTTTTATACATAACCACACAGTTTGCAATCGATTAGCTCAATTTTGAACATCATTCATATATACCTCGAAATAATCACTGTCAGTATTAAAACCATTGATGTCCATCCAATAGCGTAATGTGACAATATAAATAAAAGTTGGTAACTAACATGCGGTCAATCAACATAAACAAATTATTGAGCGTGTACCAGATAATCCTCAGCCAAAAAACAAAACATTTCTTTAACCTGCCTCATAGGGTACTTTTCAATTCTAGAAAATTAAAAATTTTACTGATCCCGTCACCTGACGGGCTATATGCTAGTTTTTAATAAAATTAAAAAGATGGTAAATGACACTTATATAATTAAAGTTAAGTATGGTAAACAATTTTTAAAAATCAATCAAAATTCTAGAAAACTCTAAAGAAAATTAAAAACATCTACTTCAATAATTTTAATGGTAGGGAAATATTTGGCATTTTATGTAACAGAAAAAAGACTTTTGAATAAATGCTTTTTATTCATACGGTGTTGTTAAAATTTGTCTATTTATTTTACTACCAGTACTATGTATATGTTTCAATATTGAATTATAGTCTTCATACGACACTGAAAATATATTACCGCCGGTTTTAGATTGTTTATACTGAAAGAAAGCCAAAACATTACTCACCTGAAAAGTGAAGCGAAATACTAGCATTAGGGAAGTAGAGTTCTTTGAAGAAGGCCTCGCTCATTTTTCACAGGATTAAGATCAGAGGATTACAACGGCGAGAGGTGATATACAAACGTTTCTCACCATTAACTAGCATTTTTGCATTATCGTAGTACTACACTATGTCCTACAGAGCTATAAAGATGTCGCTACATGCAGATAAAAATATATATTTCTTTAGAAAAAGCGTCAAGAAAATGTTGCTTCAGTGTATATAATATTTTTCGATAAATAATTTGCTATAATGTCAAAGTAGCTTTTAAAATTAAGTTCCAGTAAAGGTATTCATAAGTAGTTTTATCGCTTTCTATTATCTTTTGGTAGGCTGGTAACAGAGTACATTCAAATTTGTCTTACATAATTAAAAAACTTGCATTTTGTTTATTAGTTCTGCATTAGGGAGATTTATTAAAACATTAATGTAAAATCTATATATATATAAATAAAAATGAATTTGTGTGTGTCTGTATGTTCTCTATAGACTCAAAAACTATGCATCCAATCGCCGTGAAAATTTGGGAAATATTTAGGTATATCCCTGGGAAGGTTTTTGTAAATTTTTAACGTTCGAAATTCATTCCTTCCCCCTTTTTCGAGCATTTCATGTCATTATTCCAAGCATTATTTTCCCCGGTTAAACGCAAACGATTAATTTTTTAATTTATCGCATCATAACTAAGTGAAAGAAGCAATATTTCTAGCAATGTGACGTCATCCCAAGTAATTGTTTTAAACAGAGTTTTCCTCGGTTAAAAGGAAAAGATTAAAATTTTCAATTTATCACATAATTGATAGGTGAAAATGATATTTTTCTATCATTATGACGTCATTACTTTAAATATCTGATTTATTCATTTATTATTTTATATTATTTAAACATCGTCTGCTTAGTATCAATTCGATTTGACCTGGAAATTGAGATATAAAGTGATTAACTTTCATTTCTATGTGGCGCAAATTATAGTATTTTTATATGAGAACTTATTTTAATTCTTAGTTAATTTTTACGTTACAATGAAATGTTTATCAACAATATTTTAACAACAAAAAGTACAAATTTCAGTGACGCTCATGGATAAATAAAAACCTATCATTTTATATAGTAATCTTCATATTCATATGTATGTGATTTCTGTTTCATACAAAACTATGTCGTTTGTCATAAATGTCCTTAATTTTGGAAAACATTTATTACTACCAACAAAATTAGCACTGTTGCTGTCAAAACCTCTGCTTTCTATTCTACCACGTAATATGGCAGGGTATATTAACGTTGCTAATCAACGTACAGTAGTAATACAGTAATGTAATTTAGGGTTAAACTTATATTTTACCATAAGAAAAAAGTTTCAGCAACTTTAATATAAGACACAAATTTGATGCAGATTTAATCGTTAGCATGTAAACATATATTTTGTTACTTTTTATTTATTGATATTAAGAACAGTTTTCATTTTTATGTTTTTTTATACAAATCTACCCGATAAGTCATAGAGTAACTAACTTTGGAAAGAAATACTTGATACCGCCAAATGGACATATTCCGTATTAATACATTTTGAATTCCGAGATTAAAATCTGACTGTGAGTATATATGTATGTATGTTTGTATTTGCGTCTATCTCCTTGCGAACCGCTGGACGCAGACGGGCACCAAAAGTACCAAAAGACGTGAAACGATCCAAGGATGTCATTTCGCCCGTTCGCTTTCCGATATTTCGATTAGTTCGAAAGATATTGACGAAAAACCGAACAAAATGCCAGTTTAATTTTGCGACACGAGCTTTCCATTGTCGAGTTGGCATCTAAATATGGCAGTGTTATTCATTGTTGGCTTTATTATCGCCAGATATTTGGTATTCGGGAAACACATAACGTATCTACGCTATTTAAATTCCAGTGTAAGTATATAAATATATGATGGCATATATGTATATAAGACTATTTTTTATATGATAAAAGATAAACTCATTTTTGTTTAGGAAATAACTTCTTTTTTCTATTTTATTTGCTTGGCGAGATTTTTATTTTCAGTAATTAAAAATTGCCATATTCTATCAAACTTGTTTTTATTTCACAGTTGCCATTTATAAAATAAAAACTAACATATGGTTATAGATTTTGTTATCTAAAACTCAACTACACCAGAGAAAAAAAATTGGCAAGGGATATACAGGGGGCAAATAAGTTTTCATTTTAGAAATGGCAACTATGAAATGTTGAGATATTGTAACCACTTTTGAATAAAGTTTGATTTCAAATAATATAATTGTTCTCGGTATTTTAGCCTTATATACTTATTTCGTTTTATCAATATTAGTTTGGTATATTTCTTTCATTCTGAATTCAAATGCGCCATTTTTATTTATCCAATTTTAAGACTTCACTCTGTACTTCATCTATTATTAAATAACCTTGGCAACTTTCGGTATATTTCTTTTAATAAAGTGTTATAAAAATTGAAATCATTTAAGTGACTTCATTCTTATGATAACACTTTCAAGTAATATAACTGTTCTGGGCTTTTGATGTTATGTGCTTAGTTCATTTTATCAATATTTAGTATTTTTCTTTCATTGTCAATTCAATTGCGCCATTTTCATTTGTCCAATTTTGAGACCACACTAACATCTATTTATTATTAGGCTTGGCAGAATTACTTAAAGAAGTGATTTCGGTCAATCGAGTTCAGATATTCTAATTAGTTCGAAATACATTTTAAAACCAACAAAAACACCGTTTTAATTATGTAGTACAGTCATTTTAACTGTTGAGTTGGCGTGACAAATAATGACCATATTTTCGTTGTTGTCATCGTTTTCGCCAGATAATTGGTAATAGAATTGACATTAATGCAAAACAACTATCGCCTATCCTGCCAAACCGTTGTTTGTTGGTAAAATTTGAACTGCGGCACATTTTAGTATTTTTGTTAGTGATTTATTATATTCTTGAAGAATTTTTCAAGACCTTACCATTAAAATTGGAGTGTAAATATATACATTTATAAACATAAATACATTTGAATGCATTACTTCGCCCAATCTGCTGAATGCTTAAACTCTTTCCACCATTAAAATACCGTAATAACAATCAATTAAATGTATATTAATTAATATATGTACTGAGTGGTGCCATTTGTTACCTATAGTTACAACTATTTGTCATCCGCAATAACTTTTTCTCTTTGAAATATCCCAGTATCAAAATCATTTTATTTTTTTAATAGCTAAATTTTTTTCTTCATCAAAATATGTAAATTTTTATTTTACTTTCTTAAATGTTTTTTAAGAAATTAGTATTGTTCTTTTATATGTTGGCATGATTTTTATTTTCAATAATTACAAATTAGCCATGTTCTATCAAATTTGTTTTTATTTCACAATTACCATTTTTTAAAGAAAAAGTTATCGTCATAGGTTTTGTTGTTTAAAATTTAAATTTTTATGTATGTAAAACATTAGTACTAAAAGGTATCCAATCTCGGAAATGAATTATGCCATTCAGAACAGTACATATATATTACTCTCCACAGTATTTTGAAATTTGACTCCTACATTAAAAAAAAAAGTCGTGGAATTGAGAATTATTATGCAGCGGTTCACGGGTTACACAATGCACTTACTGGACATTCAGCTATTAAAATAAACTGTTATAATCATCAACAATCTGAAATATACGAAATTTGTTCAGCATTTATATTAATACGTCTTATTATCTTTAATAGTGGTTCTAAACCTTTCATCGAAATATTTTAAGACCCAGACCGAAGGCTGGGTGCGAAGCAGCTAGTCTATAATAAATGTGAGTGTATAATGAAGAATATCATAAAAATGGACTCTTTATAATAGCTAAAAAAGGAAAGTTAAGTAGATTTGAATAATACAGCGAATTGGTGAAGAGTTGTAATTCTAAACATCATAAGATGTATATAATATTTTTTCAGTGTATATAATATTTTTCGAAAAAGAATTAGCAATAACTTCATAGTAGCTTTTAAAATTAAGCTTCAATAAAGGTATTCTTATGTACCCAGTACATTGAAATTTGTGTTACATAATTAAGAAACTTTTATTACTTAATTTTATACTTAATTTTTACTTAATTTTTTTGGCATTATGAAGATTTATTAACGCATTAATGTCCAAACTATACAAGGTGAGTTTATAATAAGTAATACCTTAAAAATGGACTCTTTATAATAGTTAAAACAGGAAAATTAAGTAGATTTGAATAATACAGCTTAATACAGAGAATCACCTATATAATAATAGCCTAAGTTATCTGTCCGTCTCTCCTCGAATTTATGAAGCGGTGGTATCTTAAAAGGATAGAAGCATCCATATTGGATTCTTCATGAGTTAGAGTTAGCAAATTTCAAAGCGAGTTCGACAACGTACAAAATCCAATCCTTCCCCCTTTTCGAGTGTTTAATGCCATTATTTCAATCCCTATTTTCCCCGCTTAAGGGCAGGCGACTAAATTTACGAATATATCACATAAGTAGATGAAAATAACATTTTTCATTTTTTGCACTATGACGTCATTACTTTAACCATCTCATTTAATCCTTTTTATTTTAAATTATTTAAATATCGTCTGCATTATTATCATACGTTTTATCACTGAACTTATATATTACGTAAATAAATTTCTTTTATATTTGGTTTCAATAATAGATTATATACATATGTGATAATTTCGAATTTAATCATCGATTAATTTTTGTCGCAATGAAAATTTTATCACCGGTACTAACAACAAATTATTTTCATAAAAGTCTAGTTGTCTATTTCACATTCTACTAAATATATTGAGTTTAAGTTTTATATCTATGAAAATTAAGAAGTTTGTTCGTTTATGTGTTTGTGTTTTATACATAACCACACGGTTTGCAATCGATTCTCTAAATTTTGGACATTATTCATATATACCGAAAAATAATCACTGTCAATATTAAAACCTCTGCTCTCCATCCTATCCCGTAATATGACAAGATAAATTAAAGTTGCCAACTAACGTGCGGTTAGTAAAGTTAAACTAATTATTGAAAACGTACAAGATAATTTTCAGCCAAAAAACAAACCCTTATTTTTCCTGCCTCATAGAATACTTTACAACTCTGGAAAATAAAAAAATTTTCTGATCCCGTCATATGACGGGCTATATACTAGTTAGTGAAGAGTTGTAGTTCTAAACATTATAAGATGTATTTTATCAAAAAGAAACATTTTGTGGTAATACAATTATATGCATTATAGTTAAATGCAGTACAATAAAAACAGCCTTATACCACACATAACTATTCATCATGATTTTATTTAGTATCTATGATGAGAAATAAAACTTGTCCTCGAGTTAAGAAACAAAATGAAAATTTTTTTTAAATGGTCAAAGCATAGTTAATTGTTGATACTTAGAAGGATTTATAGAATTTTCAACGGTTTTAACCAAAAAAGAAGGATATTTCATAAAAAAATAAGAATCCTAGACATTATTTTGAACTGTCCTCAAAAAAGGATGATATGAATTGCTGTATTGCAGGAATTTTGTTCATTTTATTGATACCGTAATATGACTGGTTATTTGCTAGTTAGTGAAGAGTTGTAATTCTAAACATAAGATGTATTTCACGAAAAAAAAATTTCTGGTAATACATTTATATCCATCATAGTTAAGTGTAGTACAATAAAACAACCTTATAACACACATAGCTATTCGTCATGATTTTATTAAGTATCTATGACAAAAAATGAAACTTCTGCTCTAGTTAAAAAAAAATCATGTAGAATTTGTTAAAATGGACAAAGCTTAAATAATAGTAGATACTTAAAAATTAGAAAGATTCATAGAATTGTCAACTGCTTTAAACAAAAAAGAATGTTATTACATAATAAGATAAGACATTATTTTAAACTGTCCTCAAAAAAATACGATAGGCATTACTGCGTTGCAAGAATCTTGTTTCCTTTTCATGAATTCAAACTATACATAAGAGAAAGAAATCTATGTATATTTTAAAACCATCTGTTAACAGTTGTGAAACATATTTAGACTACGTATCAAAAAAGGTTTCTTTAGAGATGGTTCAAAATGTATACTACCGTACAAACAAAATCAAAAGAAATGTAATAACTATGTGCTAGAAAACAAATATCTTGAGATTCGTTTTGTTTTTATCGGTTTTCCGTCGTTCTAAGACAGTATCCTTTTATCAAATAGAACGAATTTACTAAGAATCCTATTTAGGGATTTTGAAACTTTTAAACAAAAATGAAATAACTTCATGAATACCATATTTTACAAAGGGTGTATCACATCCATATTTTGTTCATGCCCAGTTATGTGTTTCCCAGTTTCGTGTTCTTGCAATCCTTTTTAATATTTTAGACAGATTTAGGGAAAAGAAAACATTATACTTAAAGTTATATATATATATATATATATATATATATATATATATATATATATATATATATATATGTGTGTGTGTATATGTATATATATATATATATATATATATATATATATATATATATATATATATATATATATATATATATATATATATATATATATATATATATATATATATATATATATATATATATATATATATATATATATATATATATATGTGTGTGTGTGTGTGTGTGTATATGTATATATGTATATATGTATATATATATATATATATATATATATATATATATATATATATATATATATATATATATATATATATATATATATATATATATATATATATATATATATATATATATATATATATATATATATATATATATATATATATATATATATATATATATGTGTGTGTGTGTGTATAATATAGATTGCCCTAAAGTTCTCCATAATTCTTCCATTCTTAATCGTTACTTCTTCAGCTATCCAAATAAAAAATAAGGAGGAGACTCACTCATTTTCAATTCTTTCACACATCTTAAACTTAAAGGGTGAATTAATAACTGCTACTTCTGGCCCATTTTTTCTTTTCTGGCAGGAGGGTCTGATTCTAAGTCATTATTCTTTGTGAATTTCATTTCGTGTACTCAGATAAACAGTATATATGCTTCGCATACAGATGCACGAAAGATATGTGGTCATGTCTGCATTTGATAGAATATGTGTAGTTTTGATTATAGAAGCAGGTTGGTCTAATTTGTGAATTGCTCGACATTTTGGAAGGATGATGCCACTATTAGATGAAATTAATAAGAAAGGTAAGAAGGAAGCAGTTAGCCTAGACAAACACCAGAAATTGAGGAACGAGAAATAGTAAGAGGGACACTCACAGCTCCAAAGGCATCATTTTCATCGATTGTAAGTGCAACTAGTGCTTTATTGACCGCAAGACGCATTCATAGGTGGCTGACAGAAAGGGGCTGAGGTCACACTGTTCTTTCGCCGATTACCATTAACCTTTGTACAACGATAAGCCCGTTTTACAGTAGTGCGGGCTCATTCGAACTGACTGGTGTTACTGAATGATGTAAAATAGTCTTCAGTGATGTGTTCCACTTTGAACTGAGCATTGATGTCTAGTGAAGACGTGTCTGGAGGCACCCCCGACAGGTATGGGTTACCAACCTGACTGTTTTCTGTTCTACAGGCCGACAACAAGGTGTAATGGTTTGGGGTGCTATTTCATTTCAAAGTAGAACATTTTTGGTTTTCATCCTTGGCACCCTCAGCACAGCTGTACGTCGAAGAAGTTCTAGGCCCTTTTGTGTTTCCCTTCATGTTACGTAATCATGGGCTTACATTTCAGCAAGATAATGCCCCTTTCTAAACTGAACGTCTTTCTACTTCTTGTCTTCGTGCTTGCCGGACTATACCACAGCTAGTAAAATTACCCGATCTCTCTACCGTTGAGCACGTTTGAAGCCTTATGGGCATAATCCTCCATCCAGCTCAGGAGTATGGCGATCTAACGAGCCACTTGGGCAGCATTTGGCACGACATCACTCAAAACATCTACCACTATGAGTGAAGGCCAAACTCTAATAACTGCTTGCATAAGGGCCAGAGATGGACAAATTGAGTTGAATTTTTCACTTTGTGAATAATAGAAGCTCTATCGCATGAGTAAATCATCCAAATTTCTCAAATTGTAACCATTTGCTATTCTGTACATATACAACAACACATCTACCAATTTTATTCCCAATCGGATAAATCCTTCTTGAGGCATCGTTTTTTTAAAGTGTCCTTAATGCAAGCAAATCTCTACAAAATATATGTGTTAATACACAAAACAAATTCGAATGAAACTATTCTATGCCCAAGAGAATGTATACTTTAGATAATATTTTTTCAACAGTGTTGAAGGTTTTACCCTAATTACGAATTTGAAATGTCTTTAATTCCTTAAAGGATATGGATTAAATACCACGTGAAGCAAGTAAGAAGCACTTAAAATACTTTAAGATAAATACTTGCAACGTTAGTTTACTGAATAAAAAATTATAACTCCATGTTTTCTTCTTTTTTACATTCATTCTTAGATAATTCAATAGAAATATTTTAAGTTAAAATACATAAACCGAATTCTGCTATATTCAAAAAAGAACTTAAAACAACATTTATTTTTTAAAAAAGCTCTTTTGAATAATTTATATGGAATTTACACTTCATTTCTTTTACTCCTTTATAGTATCTTCACAGAAACTAAACATAATCTCTTGACGGCAGGAATTTTGAGCCTTACAAAAGTGACGACTGAGAAGCATTTGAAAAATTAATATTAATGTTCTTAAAATGAGTCTTCAGTAAAGTAGAATTTAACCCTCAACTAAATCTATATTCAATAGAAGAAAAAAAATAATAGTACACAAAACGAATATTTGAATTTTAAGCTTTAGATAAGATAAAAAATAGTGTAACTTATTTTTTGTCTGTAGCTTGGGAAATATAAACACTACGGGGTTTTGAAAAAAAAAAGTACTTCACGGCAAATATTTAGATATCAAATATAATTTTAAATATAACCAGCGAAAAAATAGCGCCGCTTAGTTCGTATTGCTATTCGAATAGGACAGCAAATAAATATACAGTCGGAACATTTGATCTAGCAGAAGCGAAATCTATACAAATGACACGATCTTCTGAAACTGCCAAATTTTACTTTTTTAAAGCAAGTGGAAAGATTAAAATATAAAGGATATAATGAGTTTTTTGCTTTTAAAGATGTTATTTTAAGTCGTATTTTTAACTTTAAGCTATAAGAATTGAAAAACATTTTACATATTAATTGACTTTCTTTACAAATTTAAGTCCTAATAGAGTAAAAAAATGACATTTTAGTCCATCTATACTAGACCGTTTCTTAGGTATTTGCTTCCTGGATGCTATATAGTATTTGATCAGCCCTTATTAATAGTCTCTAGAAGTTTCTTAACGTACCGTAATACATATGAAGCTTAATGTAATGTTTATATAACTGCTCCAAAAACCTGAAAAGGCATAAAAAATATACCTGCCTTATACATTCGTGTTTATTAAACTATATACCATAAAAAATAAAAGTGACAAAATTAATCCAAAATGTGCACTGTTCTTAATTTTTTACAATACAATTTATCAGCAGTGTATGATGGTTATAAATTTTCAAATAATAATTTATCAATTGCAAATAAGTCTACCTAAGGAAATAAGGTAACAGAATAGTTTGCCAATAAAATTTATACTAACTTACAAAGGATTTTTTAAAATCCTTGTTAGTGTGATTGTTGTTAGACTAGTGATTTCATTAATAGGAAAAGTTTTCAGTATGTAAGTTAATTTAAACTTTAAAATTTCATTTATACTTTGGAAGAAAATATTTTAGGCTAATGTCTCCAACTTCTCTGGTTATATTATTAATATAATTTTAAAGATATATATATAAGGTGTAGCTTCATGATGGCTCGGGAATAAAATGTTTAATTTTTATTTTATAATAAAATTGATATACTTGTCAAAAGTTTAAAATCCCTTCTGAAGTGTAAATTCTTTTTAATATAATTACAGACTTTAACTTTTAAAGGCATTATTGAATTATTATAAAACTACATAGATTTTAAGGTTTATACAAAGTGTAATGCTGCTTTTTTGATAACAATGATTAACATTTTCTGTCAAACTCATGAATTTTATTCTTTTTAACGTTCAAACGTTCATATTTTTTGGTACTATATAAAAAAGTTTTAAAATTTAAATTTCTTTGCTCCAGGACCTCTTCGAAAGTCTGTCTATAACTTCCCCGAGGAAAGTGAAAGGATTTTTTCTCGGATCTATTACAGAAATTTATTTAAAGGTAAGACGCATGTTTATTTCATTGGAATTTTGTGCTTTGACTATTGAGGAACGTGTCCAAGACTATTGACGTTTTATCATGTATTTATGAGCTAGGAATTTTTCTTTCGGTCATCCTATTGTTGAATTCTACCATTCTAGATAGTACCATTTTCTTTTCCTCTTGGCATTCCAGAATCTAGTATATTGTCTCGGTATTTATTTAACGACGAAATTATTTGTGTTTGAAATTGAATATATCATAAATATATAATGGATTTCCGGAACTTGTGATGGTTTCTTCAGTTAATATTCTTTACAGTTTTATAAATAAGGTTTCTTTGATAGTTTATAATGAAAGCTATACACAAGAAGTTTTCCAGAATTCTGAACACTTTGAAAATTGTAAGGTATAAATAGAATAAGTATATAAAAGTTTTATAAATATAAAAGTATAAAGTGTGGAAACCCCTCTTCAGATGCATGGTCGAAAAGAAATGTTAAATATAGACATGCCTTTAGGTTTCCATATTGTATTGTCCCACTAACGCCCTTTATTTAATGTCATCAATATGTTGCAAGTTTAATGTTTTAAACAATGGTCTGTGTTATTAGAAGTGCATTATATCTTAGCTAATTGAATTGACAAATATTCAAAAAGTTAGTGCTCATTTATCCCAGGTATCCAAAATATTTAGTGCTTTAAGTAATACTGTTTCCAAAATTTATATCGCATACAATAAAAACGGAAAAACATCACCCTAGATGTCACAAAGTTGGCGAAAGTGTGATAATAATAATAATTCTGACGAAATTAAGAAAACAGCTCCAAAAACATTATACTACCTTACAGAAATGAGCGTTGGGCTACTAACGTTATCAATACAAAAAATAACAAGGAAGTTTAATAAGCAGAAAATTTAAGGACAAGCTTCATATCCATAACATTTCATGAGTTATCCATGTCTGTAACAGAAAATCCGGATTACGAATTAATAAAGTTTAGACTTTGGAGCAATTAAATACAGTCATTTGTTATATGAGTCACACTTCTTTCAACTTCTGGCCGAGTTTACGTCCGGCGGACGCCGATACCAGCTTAATATACAATATACTTTCACACCAGATAAAAATAGCTATGATTAGGTAATGGTTTAATGATTCAAACTTGGGGTTACATGATTACTCCACAGAGATGTATTACTAGCAAACATCTTTATACATCTTTGTCCTGTTCATGTCTCTGCCCAGGACCT
>CM063498.1:108896452-108903952 GCA_032207245.1 Pardosa pseudoannulata
GCATTTTTCGCCAAAAAAACATGGCGGACGGGACCGGCGTCTATAATGCATCTGTTCTGCACAATATTTTCAAGATCCTACAATGCATTTAAAACTTAAAAGATAACCTTAAATCTGTTTTTCAATCAATACCTATTGTCAACTGTACAGAAACCAAGCTTTCACGCTACAGCAAGATCACAGCCACTTTTCGAATTACTCTTTGACTCATATCAGAAATCTGTGAAACATATTGAAACCAAAACCTAGACAAATAAAGTTAAAAATAAAGAGGATTTTCAATCCACAACAACTTAATTTTCAGGCAAAGAACTGCATAGATCTTATAGTATATCGGCAGTCTAGAGCAGAACCACCTCTTATAACAAATTTAAGCAAAGAAGATCTAAAGTTGAACCTTGACAAGAAACAAGCGAAGAAAAGTAGTTTAAAATTCCTTTGTACACACAAGCAGTGAAAAGAATTGTAAAAGAGGTTACATAAGCTTCTAAATACATTTGTGTTTTCAAAGTACGAAATGGGTTTATCTAATCAAAATTATTGGACAGAAAAAATCCAAAATTTGAAGCGAAACGTCTCTTTACAGATCCAATTACAACAGACAAAAAAATAAGCATGAAATAAAGTTTACTATGATAAACTAATAAAGTCTGTAATATTTTTTAGCAATAATAGACTTAATCTAATTTTTATATTTATAAAAATATCGTATGTTAGTTTGTATTACTTGTTTTTGACAATGAATCTAACCAAAAACTTTGGTTGCAGGTTGAAAAGAGCACTTGTGTGATGTCACAATCATAAGAAATAGATCAAGTGTCAAGCACGATATTCTTAAAAATTTTCAACACTTATTAACATTAAGAAATAGTGAAATCGATATATACAATCTATATATATATATATATATATATATATATATATATATATATTTTTCTTAAGAAAATAAAATTATTTTTCATTTAAATTTTTATTTTGTAGATTCTTACACCTAAAATAAGCCCAATTTCATGAAATAAAGATATATTGTGAGTTTTTCAGATAGCTAATTATATATATATTTGAAAATAGTTACTTTGTTTGTAATTATATTACCCTTTGAAATGAAAAAAGTAATTCCGAAAGGCTACAGATGTCTATATAATATGAGAAACCCAAACCCTAAAACAAAGTACAAAAGAGACTCACGAAGTACAAAGTGCCATAGAGCCATGCCCTGCCTATTCAGCTATTTATCTGCTTTGTTGAAGGAACCGGAAGTTCTTGAATGCAAGTTATGAAAATTCTTAAATATCAAGTTATAAAAATTCTTAAATATCAAGAGATGAATATTCTTAAATATTAAGTTATGAAAATACTTAAATATTACTTTGTAATGAAGATGCGGGTAATTTAAATGCCATCAATTTTACTATCAGGCAGTATACAAGAATATAAATATTTTTTTAAGAAAATAAAAAGTATTTTCAAAACAATGGATTCATCCAAAAAAACTTCCTTCAAATATTACAAAAATTTATAGTATGTTACTCAATTACATTTTTAACTATAGTATACATAAAAAAACAAATAAGGGTAGAATATCATTTGAGATAAACATAATTTACACTAAATATTACCTACACAATTACTGTGATAAAGCCTTTTAATTTTGTTTAGCGGTACTACATATTTTGAAACTAAATAATTTAACTGATATTTTGATTAAGTGTTTACACTGTTCATGAAAAATACGTATGTATATAATGTTTAGAATTTGGGAAAAAGTTTAGATAGAATTTGCTGAATGCTGATTTTGAAGTCGCCAAATTTTAATAAACATCATAATTGAAAAAAAAATAATTTTAAGCCTATAATATTTATATGAATCACATTGTTAAGTTTATATTAATTAAAATAATTCAATGGCAAAACTATAACTTAGTAACGAAGTTATATAACGACTGATATATTTAGGACAAGAAACCAATTTGTAATTTTGATTGAGTTTTGAAAGTCCATCCTATACTTAAATTCATTTGAACCTTAATATGCATATTAAAACAAAAATGTAAGGATATATACAAAAAAGGATATAATAAGTAAGGATATAAAAAGTAAGGATAAAGTAAGGATAAAAAGCATAAAAGTAAGGATATATAACTATAACCTTACTATATGGATATAGTAAAGATATGTTAGAGTTTGTAAAATATAAAGGTTTATATCATAGAACTGGTTAAGTTTATTACAGTCAATCATTATGACCATCTTTTGGCCTAATGGTTGTAGACATTCTTTCTAAAATTTCTTTATAAGATACTAAATTTGAATGACCAAACATCGAACGTTCATCAGATTTATAACGCACTATAAATAATATGCCATTAGTGTTTTAAAACCTCTCTTTAACTCAGTTAACTGCTTTTCTTATTTTATTACTATCTTATCTTACGTTATATGTAAACTATATTTATAATATATTGAATAGACGTAACTCGATCTAACAATCAAGATACTATAAATCTATTAAACTGAAGATAAAGCTATTCTTTATAGAATTATGATCATCTGTGATAAATAAAATGACACCCTTTAAATTATATCTGAAGTTACGAGTGCATAAGGGAACTAAAATATTTAAAAATATTTCATTTGACAAAAGTGCTATAAATCTCAAATTATTTCGCAACTATATTTTACATAAAAAGACATAACTTGTATCATTCTTTATTTATGTACTTGCTTTTAATATATTTTTCCTTTTGTGGGTCTCTGAGCTACAACTGTCTTAAAGCTTAAAATATCAAAGGTTAAATATGAGACACATTTGAATTAGTAGCAAGAAATAAAACTTAACTATAAAATGCCATCGTCTAATGCTAAGAGAAAATAAGTATGTGTCTTCTTTATTATAGTCCATATAATTTACATACTTATTCCTATTTTGAAGATTTATTTTTATAAAGTTTATTATGTTTAATTATAATAGCATGTGTATTAGTTAAATCCCCATTAAACTATTATAAGATTTGTTAAGCTTTCATTTCTTCCATTTTGTTCGTAATGACTTTTCTTCTTTGTTACTGTTAATGAGAATAGAAGAACATTAAAACTTCTCAACTCTTTTATCAGATTAAGTGAATATCACTTGCCCTCCTTTTTTTACGAAGCAAATGTTTGTATTCAATCCTAAATTCCGTTTTATTCAAAACTTCTTAGTGTACTTCCTCCCTCAATTTTTTAAAGTAATATCAGCTTTCATCTTTTTTTTAAAGGAAAATACATGTTATTTTCGTCTCTGAAAGACTGAAAATTTAATATCCTTCTTTTTTTTTTAAATACAGACTTGAAGGAAAATATTCAGTTGGATGTTTTCAAAGTATAAAAGAGAAAATATCCGGATATCATTCTATTCAAGATAAGCAAGAAACGGATAAGGTGTTCTTTCTTAACGTTTATTGAATCAGAGCTGTTAGTTGCAACTTTAATCTCTTAAGTTGCGCATTCATTACTGTGTATATGCAAAAAGGCTTTTTTTTCAATTTTAATTAAACGTATTTTGGAAAAGCTAAACAATTAATGAAATTATACGTCCGCGATGTTTTTCAAGTTTCTTTCCAAAGTTACATTTTTAACTATAGTATACATAAAAAAACAAATAAGGGTAGAATATCATTTGAGATAAACATAATTTACACTAAATATTACCTTGACATTTGCTGTGATAAAGCCTTTTAATTTTGCTTAGCGGTACTAAACATTTTGAAACTACATAATTTACCTGATATTTTGATTAAGTTTTTACACTGTTTGGGAAAAATACATTCGTATATAATGTTCAGAATTTGGGAAAAGTTTATATAGAATATACTGAAAGCTTATTTTGAAATCATCAAATTTTAATAAACATCATAATTGAAAAAAAATTAATTTTAAGCCTATGATATTTTTATGAAGCACACTGCTAAGTTTATATGAAATAAAATAGTTCTATGGCAAAACTGTAACTTAGTAATGAAGTTATATAACGACTGATATATTTAGGAAAAGAAACCAATTTGTAATTTTGATCGAGTTTTGAAAGTCCATTCTATACTTAAATTCATTTCAACCTTAATATGCATATTAAAGCAAAAAAGTAAGGATATAAACAAAAAAGGATATAATAAGTAAGGATATTAATTATATAAAAAGTAACGATATTAAGGATATAAAAAGTAAGGATAAAGTAAGGATAAAAAGCATAAAAGTAAGGATATATAACTATAACCTTACTATATGGATATAGTAAAGATATGTTAGAGTTTGTAAAATATAAAGGTTTATATCATAGAACTGGTTAAGTTTATTACAGTCAATCATTATGACCATCTTTTGGCCTAATGGTTGTAGACATTCATCCCAATTCTTTCTAAAATTTCTTTATAAGATACTAAATTTGAATGACCAAACATCCAACGTTTATCAGATTTATAACGCACCATAAATAATATGCCATTACTGTTTTAAAACCTCTCTTTAACTCAGTTAACTGCTTTTCTTATTTTATTACTATCTTATCTTACGTTATATGTAAACTATATTTATAAGGTATTGAATAGACGTAACTCGACCTAACAATCAAGATACTGAAAATCTATTAAACTGAAGATAAAGCTATTCTTTATAGAGTTATGATTATTTGTGTAAATAAAATGACACTCTTTAAATTATATCTGAGTTATAAGTTAAGAGTGCATAAGGGATCTAAAATATTTTAAAATATTTCATTTGACAAAAGTGCTATAAAACTCAAATTATTTCGCAACCATATTTTACATAAAAAGACATAACTTGTATCATTCTTTATTTATGTACTTGCTTTTAATATCTTTTTCCTTTTGTGGGTCTCTGAGCTACAACTGTCTTAAACCTTAAAATATCAAAGGTTAAATATCAGACACATTTGAATTAGTGGCAAAGAAATAAAACTTAACTATACAATTCCACCGTCTAATGCAAAGAGAAAATAAATATGCAACTTCTGTATTATAGTCCATATAATTTACATACTTACTCATATTTTGAAGACTTATTTTTATAAAGTTTATTATGTTTAATTATAATAACATGCATATTAGTTAAATCCCCATTAAACTATTATAAGATTTGTTAAGCTTTCATTTCTTCCATTCTGCTCGTAATGACTTTTCTTCTTTGTTACTGTTAATGAGAATAGAAGAACATTAAAACTTCTCAACTCTTTTATCAGATTAAGCGAATATCACTTGCCCTCGTTTTTTTACGAAGCAAATGTTTGTATTCAATCCTAAATTCCGTTTTATTCAAAACTTCTTAGTGTACTTCCTCCCTCAATTTTTTAAAGTAATATCAGCTTTCATCTTTTTTTTAAAGGAAAATACATGTTATTTTCGTCTCTGAAAGACTGAAAATTTAATATCCTTCTTTTTTTTTTAAATACAGACTTGAAGGAAAATATTCAGTTGGATGTTTTCAAAGTATAAAAGAGAAAATATCCGGATATCATTCTATTCAAGATAAGCAAGAAACGGATAAGGTGTTCTTTCTTAACGTTTATTGAATCAGAGACGTTAGTTGCAACTTTAATCTCTTAAGTTGCGCATTCATTACTGTGTATATGCAAAAAGGCTTTTTTTTCAATTTTAATTAAACGTATTTTGGAAAAGCTAAACAATTAATGAAATTATACGTCCGCGATGTTTTTCAAGTTTCTTTCCAAAGTATTTCAAACGAATCTTTAACATTTACTTCCCTTTTTTTTAAGCGTAAATAAAGTTGAAGATTCAAAGGAAGTCAAAATTCTTCTGTAAATTACACACAAAAAAATAAAAGTAACTAAAATGAAAAAATGTTATTTTGGTTACTAACCCCAAAGAATTCTTAAATCCATGGATTATTTTTATATAAGGCTTCACATGTAAATCAGAGCATGACAAGTGTATGTGTGTGGGGTGTGTGTGCTCGTGTGTGCGTGATCGTGAGAATATAGATACAGTGAAACTTATCCGAGCGACCACCCCTGTATAGCGGCCACCCTTCTAAACGGCCAATTTTTATGGCACCGATTTGTCTACTCATAAACCTAATGGTAAAGTAACCTGTATAAGCATCCACCCGACCCACTCTAAATGGCCACCATGTGGGATTACCCCTTTCATTTTTCGGGAAATTCTACTCACCTTATGTTTTAATTTTGAGCGAAAAAAAATTCAAGGTTAGTTTTATGGTCGGATATAAGACAAAGGAAAAGCTTGAGAAGTCCATACTCGTGGCCCCCCACCCTATCTAAGAAATGTTAAATCTGTTATCTCTTTTGTATTCTCCCCACACTCTTTAGATAGGGAATCCCTATTGCACCATCCATAGAAACTGAGGAAGGAACTAGACAATCAAGCGCTGTAGGCGTCCTAAGTCCTTTGTTTGGAATTCCAATCGGTAAAGTTATGGAAGTATTGCACCACTGTCAGCAAAAATGTCATTCACGCCAGTTTGATTTCATTAGTTTGTCAGTGATATGAGTTGCAACGATGTCGAAATGCATTTCTCTAAATCCCGAGCAGAGCATTGAAGTTCAGCGTGAATATAAGTACGGCAAATCAGCAAGAAAATTAGCTGAATTATTTAACTGCGGAAGAACGAAAATCAACAAAGTCAATAAAGAAAAGAATTTGATTCCAATAAAGAAAATAATTTTATTTTGAAGGAGTAAAGGCTATAGAACAAATAGAAACAGATTGTAGTCTTTTTTAAAAAAAATGCAAAGAAGCATGAAATAAAGTGCTATTTTCTCATTAGATAAGTTTTAAATTTCATTTACATAGGGAATATATGTCAGATTTCTGTATATTACGCATTACAGTAATTACCTTATAATAAAAAATAAAACCCTTCAAAGCTGCCAAACCCTCTAAGCGGCCAAATATTATCGGTACGGAAAGGTGGCCGCTCAGATAGGTTTTACTGTATCTAAAGGATTAATATTATGCTCTAAAACAGTTGTTATGAATTCTAATGTAGTGAAAATTTTTAATTTTGCTTCTTATGGCATAGTATGTATAGCTAAATTTTACGTTATACACTTCTATTTATACTCTTTATTTTTTTCCAGATTTACACTAATTTAGTAAGTGGATTCCACTGTATTAACAACGATGATTTAAGGCATTGTACTTGTATTATTCCCAGTAAAATTTAACGATTTAATGAATCTTCTGTTTTTTTTTGTTGTTATCTCTATTTTACCCATTCACTCTTCCGCTTCATAAATATTTTCAGCTATTTTCTCTTTTTATACGTTTAAGCTTAATGTTTTTCCAATCACGGTAATGATACTCTAAAACCATTTCTGAGAGGACTTCTGAAAAGTAATTCCTGTTCGATATAGAGGAAATTTAAGCTAGATTAATAATTCTTATATTCTATCTATTGTTGCGAATACTGTTCATTTTTAAAAGTTTTAGTTTCCTTTTGTATATTTACTTATTATGAAGGAAAAGT
>CM063498.1:108908952-108913952 GCA_032207245.1 Pardosa pseudoannulata
CTTCATCTGGGACTGAAACTTGACAAAATTTAATTTTGAATATTTCTTGTTACAATTATGTTTTTAATCCCATCCTATGATGAAAAGAACTTTCTATGCATTAGATTCTTGGTTTCTATTATGACCAGACAAAATTAAATTCAAAGAGCAACGTAAAGATATCGAAAATTATTGGGTGGGTAATGTGTTTTAAAATTATCTTTGCTTTTGATAAATTATGAACCAACTTTTTATTCTGTACAAAGCAAACTTTTCATGGAATCAGATAAGCATTTATCAATTCATGCATGGAAAAACATTTAATTATACGTATGCTTAAAAAAGGGTTGTTTTTATTTATTTCTCAGATTTTATTTCCTTCGTAACACTTATATTTAACATATACAATTTGTGGAATACTGGCATGTATAAATACCTAAATTTTAAAACTTATTTGCAACCAACGTATTTAATCAGGTTTTTTTTCTGTTTGGTGAATTAGTTCTCTTCCTATTTCTTCATCTGGGACTGAAACTTGACAAAATTTAATTTTGAATATTTCTTGTTACAATTATGTTTTTAATCCCATCCTATGATGAAAAGAACATTCTATGAATTATATTCTTGGTTTCTGTTATGGCCAGACAAAATTAAATTCAAAGAGCTACGTAAAGTTATCGAGAATTATTGGGTGGGTAATGTGTTTTAAAATTATCTTTGCTTTTGATAAATTATGAACCAACTTATTATTCTGTACAAAGCAAACTTTTCATGGAATCAGATAAGCATTTATCAATTCATGCTTGGAAAAACATTTAATTATACGTATACTTAAAAATGGGTTGTTTTTATTTATTTATCAGGTGTCATTTCCTTCGGTACTCGTATATTTACCATATACAACTGAATTTTTGGAATACTGCCTTGTATAAATACCAATATTTTAAAATTTATTTGCTACCAAAGTATTTAGTCATGTTTTTTTTCTGTTTGGTGAATTAGTTCTCTTCCTATTTCCAGTTAATCTGGGACTGAAACTTGACTAAATTTAATTTTGAATCTTTCTTGTTACAGTTATGTTTTTAATCCCATCCTATGATGAAAAGAATTTTCTATGCATTAGGTTCTTGGTTTCTATTATGGCCAGACAAAATTAAATTCAAATAGGAACGTAAAGATATCGAGAATTATTGGGTGGGTAATGTGTTTTAAAATTATCTTTGCTTTTGATAAAATATGAAGCAACTTATTATTCTGTCCAAAGCAAACCTTTCATGGAATCAGATAAACATTTATCAATTCCTACATGGAAAAACATTTAATTATACGTGTATTTAAGAATGGGTTGTTTTTATTTATTTATCAGATTTCATTTCCTTCGTTACCCTTATATTTAATTTTATTTCCTTCGTTACCCTTATATTTAACATATACAACTGAATTTGTGGAATACTCTCTTGTATAAATACCTAAATTTTAAAATTTATTTGCAACCAACGTATTTAATCATGTTTTTTTTTCTGTTTGGTGAATTAGTTCTCTTTCTATTTCCAGTTCATCTGGGACTGAAACTTGACCAAATTTAATTTTGAATCTTTCTTGTTACAGTTATGTTTTTAATCCCATCCTATGATGAAAAGAACTTTCTATGCATTAGATTCTTGGTTTCTATTATGAACAGACAAAATTAAATTCAAAGAGAAACTTAGAAATATCGAGAATTATTGGGAGGGTAATATGTTTTAAAATTATCTTTGCTTTTGATAAATTATGAACCAACTTATAATTCTGTCCAAAGCAAACCTGCCATAGAATCAGATAAGCATTTATCAATTCATTCTTGAAGAAACATTTAATTATAAGTATATTTAAGAATGGTTTATTATTATTTATTTATCAACTTTAAATTTATAGCAATATTTAGAAGTGAGAAAGACCGAAATAAAAATTATAAGGGCGATAAAGTATATTTCTAGATGTGTGATATTTAAAAACTAACATTAAAAAATCCCTTGGGCACTTTAGGTAGCTTTATAAGAAATAATCTGTCCATAAACATTATTGGTACTTAATAATAAATGGCAGATAAAAGGATTTTACGTATATAGTAATAAATTTTATTTGTCGGAATGTATAAGAAGATCATTTATATGGTAGTATATTAAAAACACTATAATCATCATTAAGACTTTAGGACCTTGTGCACTTGGTAGCTTTATAAGAAATAACCTGACCAGAAACATTATTAGTACTTAATCATAAATGGCAGAGAAGAGGATTTTACTTATCTACTAATAAACTTTATTTGTCGGATTGTATAAGAAAATCATTTATATGGAAGTATATTAACAAAAATACTATATTCATCATTGATACTTTAGGACCTTGAGCACTTTAGGTAGCTTTATAAGAAATAAACTGACCAGAAACACTATTGGTACTTATCCTAAATGGTAGATAAGAGGATTTTACTTATCTATTAATAAATTTTATTTGTCGGAATGTATAAGATCATTTATAGGGAATTATATTAACAAAAATACTATATACCTCATTGAGATATATTTGATATTATAGATGCGATTATTATTATTATTATAATGATAGCATTTGTCTATAATGATAGCATTTTCTTAATAAAGTAGTATTAAGTATAGTTTGAATAGTGGGAATTAGATCGATGTAAAGAATATGATACAGAGCTATATTAATTCTGAATATATTTAGTTATTACTTTGTAACACAACCCTCTCACATGCGTATGTCATTTTCCAAATCCCTATAACCATATATCATATGCAGCATTATATCAATCTACTTAGCAATTGTATGTGAGCTAACTTTTTATAAACTTCAATTTATTTTTTTTAATAAAATATTTTTTACTTTTTATTATTACATGTGATAGTATTTACACATGGTAGAAAGTCTAAGTTGACCATTTGGTAACAACCATCTATTCTATCTTCAATTATTTGTACACTTTTATTTCCTTGTAGAATTTCGGGGTGATTCGTAGAACAATATTTTATTATTATTGTAGTATCTCTGGGAGTCTCTTTTACTTCAAATTTGTAAAAATTAATAATAGTTGTTTAAAAACTATAAGAATTAAAATCAATAAAAACTGGAAAAATAAAAAATAAAAATAAATAATACGGTGCAAACTGAGCCTTAAACTACTCACCTCTGTTCTTTTGTAAAGTCTCTAAGCTGCTTGGCAAAACATAAATTCCTTACATCATTTACCCAGTAACTGTTCTAAGCACCACCCACACACGAAAGATTAGTAGGTTCAGCACATTTTTCCGAAATGTAACTCTATCTTCTATCTTAACTCTGTATCAAGGTGTATTTACAGTATTATAGTAACATGTTACTAGAAAGAGAATAGTAAATTGGTTTTAAAATATACTAAAAAGTAATGTTAATGTCCGTAATGTAAATGTTATGAAATCACACTTTTTCATGGGAATCAGTAGTTTCTAATATATCTTCCAATTGCTCCAGAAAAGATGGATTTTCTGAAGGAGACTTAATAGATATAATCAGATAAAAAATGACAAAGTTGAATGCAGTATATTACAAAAAGCAATAGCATGTGAGCCGGTCATTGTTCTTTAAAATGTCTTTGTAATCACGGCATGGTTCAGCAGATTTCTTTTGAAATATAATTCTATCTTCTCTCTCAGCTCTGGATCATTTGGTATTTGCAGTACTTTAAGAATATATTAGGAAGATAGAAGTTAAGTGGTTTTTAAATAAACTAAAAGGTAAGGGGAATGTCAGTAATGTGAATATTTGGAAATCTCTGAATTAAATTGTGTTTCATGGAAATCAGCAGTTTCTAATATAAATTCCAATTACTTAAAAAAAGATGAATTTTCTGAAGGAGATTTAAAGATATAATTAGCTAAAAATTGACAAAAATGAATGGTGTATATTACAAAGAGCAATAGCGTGTGATCCGGCCAATGATCTTTGTAATGTACTTTGTAAAGTCTTTGTATTCCCCGCATGGTTCAGTACATTTTTCCAAAATATAATTCTATTTTCTCTCTCAGCTCTGTATCAAGGGGTTTTTATGCAATTTTAAGACTATATTAGGAAGAGAATATTAAAATGGTTTTTAAATAAACTAAAAAGTGATGTCAATACATATAATGAAAATATTTGGAAATTTCAACAATAAATTGTATTTCATGGGAATCAGTAGTTTCTAATATAACTTCCAATTGCTTCCAAAAGGATGGATTTTCTAAAGGAAATTTAATTGATGTAATCAGCTAAAAATTGACAAAATCGAAAGGAGTATATTACAAAGATCAATAGCATGTGAGCCGGCCAATGATTTTTTGTAATGTCATTGCAATCCCCGCATGGCTCAGCACATTTTTTCGAAATATAGTTCTACATCTCTCTCAGCTGTGGATCAAGGGGTATTTACAGTATTTTAAGACTATATTAGGAATGTAAAATGGTTTGGGAATAAAAAGGAACTAAAATGGAGAATATTCAAATGGTTTTTAAATAAACTAAAAAGTAATAGCAATATCTCTAATGTAAATATTTTAAAATCTCTCTATTAAATTGTGTTTCATGGAAATCAATAGTTTCTAATATAACTTCCAACTTCTTCATAAAAGATGAATTTTTTGAAGAAGATTTAATAGATGCAATCATCAAAAAACTGGCAAAAATGAATGGAGTACATTACAAAGAGAAATGCCATGTGAGCTGGTCATTACTCTTTTAATGTACTTTGTAATGTCTTTGTAATCTCCCTGTACCGAGGTACTTTCCTACGGTGATCTGCACGTGCATGCACAGCTGTGGGAGGATTTTCCTAGAGGAATTTTTGACCCCAATTGTTCACGTCAAGTTTAGGGATCCCTGCAGAGAAGGTATAGATCACGGAATGGCAGCGTAATGGTCAAGTTCGCACAGAGATGTAACCGTATCATTGTTACTAAATAATAACTCCTTATAAAGAGAATTGTAAAAATTATAGTGTAAATAGA
>CM063498.1:108918100-108933100 GCA_032207245.1 Pardosa pseudoannulata
ATTTTATGCTAGAATCTTTTTAATATTAATATATCTTGAAGACTCATATATACATACATACATGTGTGTATATTCTTTATACATGTTTATTTCATCCTTGCAATATCTACTGGATTTAATACATTTAATTATGTGCTTAGGAAATTTGCAATTATTGGTAAATATTCTAAATTAAATTTCTATATTTAAATTTATATATATATATATATATATAATATATTATATATTATATATATATATATATATATATATATATATATATATATATATATATATATATAATATATATATATATATTATATATATATATATATTATATATTTATATATGTATATATATATATATATTATATATATATATGTTGTTATTGTATATTTATATATATATATATATATATATATTATATATATTTATTTATATTTATATATATTCTTATATATATATATATATACATATAAACATATTTATATATAACATATATATATATATATATAATATATATTATATATATTATATATATCATCTATTTATATATATATATATATATATATTATATATATAATATATATATATATATACTAATATAATAATTATAATATATAATTTAATAATAATATTAGATATATTCAATTTCTTATATATATATTATTATTTTTATTACAATGTTTAAATATATAAAATAATATTATATATTATTTTTATTTATAACAATAATTAGAATAATATTAAAATGAAGAATATATTGTACTTATTTATTGTATAAAAAATATATTTTATAAATATACATATATATTAAGCATTAAAAAAAAAAAATAAGAATGTATATCTAAAAATTTAACACTGTAATTAGATTTGAAAATATATTTGATACAAAAAACATATAGATAGTTATACATATTAAAATGATAAAAAAATCAAAAAAAATCATTTCAAAGATTTTTTTACAATGATATAAATAAAAATTATAAATATTACAGATAAATTTATATATATTACAGAAAAATATATTTTATCTATATATATATAAATATATATATATATATATATATTTTATAAAATATATAAAAAAAGTAAAAAAATATAGATAATATAGATATATATATATTTTATATATATTCATATAAAAAGTATATATATATAATATATATTATATATATAATATATTATATATTATATCTATTATATATTTATTATAGTATATATATATTTTTAATAATATAAAAATAATATATATATATATATGTTTATATTATATATATATATATATATATATATATGTATATATATATATAGATATATTTATTATATATATATATATATATATATATATATATATATAATAATATATATGTATATATATATTATATATATATATATATATATATATATATATAAATATATATATATATATATATATATATATATATATATATATATATTTAGAAATTTATTGTATATATTTTATCCAATATAGGGCAAATTTCCTAAGGGCACATAATTACATGTTAAATCCAGTAGATATTGCAAGTGATGAAACTCAAACACTTGTATCCAAAGAATTATGCACGCATGCGTATGTATGTATATATTGAGTCCTCAAGATATTTTAAATCTTAAAAGTGTCTAGCATGAATATATAGTAACAAATAATATAATCTCCGACACACGTGCCAGCTTAACGAGACTTTTGAGTGGTTATCAGAAGTGTTTTGAAAGATAAGCAGAAAGTACTGCTTCAAAACAGATCCTTATAAGACCCGGTCGAGGGTCGTTAAAGAGTAAAAGATGAAATGAAATTTGCTTAACTTTAGCTCATCAGGTCCACCATTAAACATTTGAAGACGTATGAAGCATGCTCCAATGCGCCAGTCTCATTTGCACTTATATATATTTTATGATCATGGGCGGCTATGGAGGAAACTCAACAAAATTTTTGTCTCTGTATGCCAAGTGAGGATTCATAAATGCAACAGAATTATTGGGGTGAAATGTAGTTGGCTTGTTCTCTAAGCTCTGAAGCGTCTACAACAACATCGAGGGGATATCAATACGTAAACACTCATTTCAAGTTCCTTATTCCTTATCATGCCTTATGGATTCCAAAGGACAGACGATTTATACTTTACATACAAAGTGACTACACACTGTTTGAAAGTTGCAACCAAGTGACTACAAAAATAGGAACTGGATTTCAAATATCCTCCGTTTATTAGAAAGATACCCATACTTGAAATATTAAGAATAACTCATGACAAACAGGGGATCCTATATTATTGATATGCATAAAATTTCTCACATCACAGATATTCCAGAGCATCTAGAACAGTTTCGAATTTGTGGGTTATTTTACACTTTTCCTGATGTCATCAATTTCCATGGTACTTTCACACAATATTGAAGTCCATATCAAGTCGACGGGCTACATGCCTGTTAGACCAGAGTGACCTCATATACAAAGTATTACACTAATTACTACCCGGATAAATATATTTAACTTTTGAGAATGCATCAGATGCTTGGTAGTGGTCTGCCCAACACAGATATATATTTAGCTTATAGAACATTGTCATAATTTTTAGCTGTTCTGTCCAATTCATGGTGGATTAACATTCATGGTGTTCTCAAACATTATTGAAGCCCAGACCATGTCAATTTGCTGTATAAAAGTCGACCACTGTTAACCTACATATTTTGGGGGTGTATACTGGTTTCTCTGATTTTTCAGTTTATATTTATATGCTTGTGAGTGCAGAGGACTACATAAGACAATTGAATATAAATATTATTCCATTCCTAAATTTTAACATTTTTTGTTAAATTCAAAAATGTTAATCGAGGATAACATTTGAAAGGAAAGCAGATTTTTTTAAAAGTTTAACCAATTGTAAATTTTTATTTTGCTACAGATAAAATATTATAATAACTAAAAATCTGAATAATTGATTTAAAAACATACATTCTTTTTTTTACGTGGCGATTTATTGTCTGCTTTTACTTCAATGCGACTCTCTTTTCTTTTATACAAATCCTCGCCATTATAAACCCTTTTTCGCCAACATTTTGCGAGCGTCGATTCCCTCGTGATAAAACTTTGCCAGGAATACACATGGACTGGATGTACTTATTCTTGCTTCCTCGGTCTCGTAAGACTAGCCCGGCGCTTAATCCTCTTTCGAATCGGAAAGGATGATAATCCGAACGAGGTTCTATTGTGAAGTATTTGAATAAGACGCTTGTTATGCTATAAAAGACGCTGTTGGGGAGGGCGGAGGAGATAAACTTTAAGGACAAAAAAAGAATAGATGACTTCGTTTAGCGTTAAAAAGGAAACTTGGATAGCATACTCTGTTTTGGCTGTGTCTCTATTCTGCGGCTTTTCTAAAAGCTTAACATTCTTATCAGATCTTCTTAACAGATGAAAAAAGTTTTTTCAGGTGCTCTAATTTGTAGAGATAATTTGTTTATCTCTTTAGAAAAGAGATTTATTGTTAAACATTAAATTTGTCTGTTTTCTATATCTCACAGACCTAAAACTATTGAAGTTTAATTTCGAAATAAATGACATCAAAGGTAATTTAAACATGGAAAATAAAAATAAAACTATTTTAAAATTCTGTTGACCGCTTGATGGATTTTAAAATTTTCTTATTCACACTAAAATTCATTTGAAGTAAAAATTACACCTGACCTTGTTATTTTCTAAACAAGAAAAATAAATTAAATTTTCTATCATATTTAAAATTAAAAATACACCTAAATTAAATATAAACTAATTTAAATTTGCAATATTATTAACAATAAAACATAAAATTATGTTTTACAGCATTACACTAAAAACTAATTTTTGTGAGGAATACATGGGCACTATATTTGAATGACAGTAATATCGTAAATAAAGAAGGTAAATGAAGAAGATGAGGTAATGCTTATTTGAAATTTATTCAAATGTGTTTCTAAAAAATGAGATAATGATCGTAGAAAATTACATAATAATACATTTATACTAGCCCTTTAAAAGTTTTTTTTAAAAACTGGGAAATATATAATTGATTCAATATTTTGTATTTTAATTAAAGTAAAAAATAAAACAAATAGAGTTATATAAAATTTGAATGATGTAAACTATATATTGTTTAATTAATATTAATGATAAATATATGAATAAAAGTGTATGAATATTGTCGATTTTATACATATAAACTTTTTTTTCTGACTTTAGGTTGAGACAGTTAAGTGTTAGGGCAATGATCTATGGTGACATAGTTTATTGATTTTAATCCCTTTTTATTCATGGTTGTGCATGGTCACTTTTGATTTAATTTAAAACAGGAGGTCTAGGTTTCATTAACCCTCGTGTACCAAACGAGTAGACCACAGTGTTCCAAACAAAGTCTAACTTTAGTTACACGTCTTCAAAAGAAGCTTTGCCACATTTATAAGATTAACATCAGAAATAATAATTACTACTTAAGCTTTAAATTATTTGATATTTAAAATAACAGAAAATGTCTTAAATTATTATATTGTTATAAAATGTTTTCTATTCTCCAAAATCATCAGTAAAATTAGTGTAATTTCAATGTTATCTAACCAAAAAGCAAAAAAATCTTATTATTGTCAGTTGACTTCATACCTAACCCGGTACCAAATTTGGAAAGAGAAGAACTTATGGTTTTCGTTTCAATTTGATTGAAGTTTTAAAGCTTTGATAGAAAGAAAGAAATTTTTTATCTGTTTCAGTATAATTGTTTTTCTAGTATAGATATGCTCAGTTGAATTTTTAGGTTTGCAGAAGTACATAAAACAACAGTATTTTTAGTATATTTGTATTATTTTTGAAATATTATTAACGTAAATTAGTATATTTAACTGACTTTCGGTTTTTTTTCGTTGAAAAATTACAAAATATATCAGAATTTAAAATTTTAGTTTCCTGCATTTAGATTTTTTATTTACTATTATGATTTAAAAAAATCATAAAAAAAATAACATAAATTAGTTTTTGTTTAAAAATCTTTGAAAAATTTTAATAAATGTTCCCATCAACAATCTTTTGAAAATATCTTGAAATACAATAAAAAAATAATTTTTCAAAACATTTTCTTAAAAGTGATGACGACAAAATTATTAAAATGCTAAAACGAAATTCTTTTCAAACATATGTTGTTTAAATATTTGTACTTTCTTTAGTGAAAAAGTTGGTTTTGTTCTTTCAAAACCTTGCGTTTATTTACAACTGAAGTTTAAACACTTTTATAGCTTTCGATTCCTTATAAAAACGAGATAGTTATCGATCTATGATCGATAAAACAAATAAATGTTTTGGATTCAGATTCAAAATGAGTTCTTTAATCTAGCAAAAAACAAGCCATATCATTGTAAAGACCTAAAATTGCTTATCAGGTAGTCAGTCATATTATTTCTTTTATATTTAATGTTAAGATACACAAATGAAAATCACATTTTGTTAATACAAATTATACAGTACACTAAATGACGACAATTTGTAAAACACACACAAACACACGCACACACACACACACACACACACACACACACACAATAAAAAAATTTTATTATTTTTGTAATATATATGCATTTTATTTATATAAATTATTTATATTTATATATATATATATATAGTTTATATATGATATATAAATAATACCTGTTATTTTTATATATATATATAATATATATTATTTATAAATTTATATATATATATAGATAGATAGATAAAATAGTAATATAGATAAAGTCTATTTAGTTTAAATTTCAAAATTGTATTTTGTACTAGAAAAAATATTTTACTTATGCCATATTCTCACATATATCCAAATAGGAAATAGCTCAGCTTCATTTGGAACAACAATTGTTACGAAAATGAAATTTAAATTTTACATATTACAAGATAACATAAATTATGTTATTACGTTATTATATATATGATAAATATCTAATATTTTAAACAGTTTTTTTTAAAAGTTGAATATTACATCAAATTTTTAGATTAGATATTTTTAAAATTTTCTTAACAGATACTCATTTGATTAAATTTTACAAAACAAAATTTAGAATTTGTGTTTAAAAATCTTTGTAAAATTTTAATAAATGGCATACCCATCAACTCCAAATCTTTTGAAAATTGAATCTAGTACAATAAAAAAAACATTTCCAAAATTTATTTTTTAAAGCGTCACAAAACAAAAAAATAAATTAAAAAACTGGTAAATCCTTTTTGTAAACATATGTTGTAAGAAACATATTTGTACTTTTATTTAAGTTAAATAAGTTAATACTTAAGGCTTTGCTTCTTTCCAAACCTTGCGTTTATTTACAACCTGGATAGAAGTATAACTAACTTTCATAGCTTTCGATTCCTTATGATAGATCGAGATAGTTATAGAGAACCTGGATTTGATCGATACTAACAAAGTGACCCCGGAGGTCTGTTTTGGATTCAGATTCAAAAAGAGTTCTTTAATCTAGAAAAAAAAATATCGTTGTAAAGACCTAAAATTGCTTATCTGGTAGTCAGCCATATTATTTCTTTTATATATAATGTTATAAGATATTCGGACAAATTAAAATCACATTTTGTTAATGCAAAGTATACAGTATAGTAAATGACGACGAATCTGTACACACACACACACACACACACACACACATATATTATATAATATATATATATATATATATATATATATTTATATATATATATATATTTATATATATAATATATATATATATATATATATATATATATATATATATATATATATATATATATATATATATATATATATTATATGTACATATATACATATAATAATATATATATATATACATATATACATATATATATATATATTTATATATATATATATATATATATATATATATATATATATATATATATATATATATATATATTTATATATATATATATATATATATTTATATATTATATATATATATGTATGTATATATACTATGTTAAGGTTTAAATTTTAAACATATCTGCAAGGTACAACATAGACTTTTTGCAATTATGTTGTTACGTTGATTATATGTATGAAATAAATATCTAATTTACATGACATTACTTCTTGTTTTACTTGAATTCATTAACATCATAATGCTTTTAATATTATATGCCATTTTAATATTGATTAGCATTACTTACAATAGAAACTATTCAAGACTTTTTTATAAAAATATAATTTTTCGATCATTAAAAACTATGAAAATTTAGAGACCTAATATTTTACAGAAGGTATGCAGGGAAAACATAATACAACTTTAAATTGCATTTCATAAGATTTATGTTTTATTCGTCACAAGATCATAAAACAAAATGAAATAATAATAAATTGCTACAACCGTCTTGATAAGAAACATATTTCTACTTTTATTTAGTTCAATTATTTAATACTTAATGCATTTTCATCATTCATTGTGTGTATTTACAATCAGGGTAGAAGTATAAATAACTTTTATAGCTTTCGATTCCTTATAAAATATCGAGAAAGTTATCGTAAAACTGGAATTGATCGGTAGAAGCATAAATGTCCCCGGAGGGCTGTTTCGGGTTCAGATTCAAAATGAATCCTTTAATCTAGGCAAAAATACTTCCTATCATTGAAAAGACCTAAAATTGTTTATACGGCAAAGTAACATTCTCTAAATAGAAACCTTCGGTATTACTCAGAGAATATATTTCAAATTGGAAATATATTCAGATGTTCTTTCCGTGAATAATTAATGATATTAGGAAGAATTCTTTAGAAAATATAACGTGTGACTTTCGAAGCATCTGCTTTAAATGATCATACGAGAGCTAAATAAAACTTTTATGCTCCAAGGGAAATTACAGTTTTGTAAGGAGGATGATAGTTATAAATGTAATTGGTAAAATAAGCTTAAAACTTTGCATTGATTATAATTTAATATGTTTCTCAAACATATCAAATATACTAGTGATACAAAAAAATTATAATTGAGAATAATTTAAAATTTCTGGAATCGAAATATGATAAAATATAGAGTGATATAGAAGTAAGAAACTTTAAAATTTTATTAGTTACAGGATTTATATCTAAGAACTAGAATGAAATAAATGTTTGAAAATTAAACAGATATTTATATAATAGGAGTTATTTTCTTTATTACACTAGCTGCAGTGAGTGCAATTAATTAAGAATATATTTATTTCAAAATTCAGTGAGGATATTAATGATATATTTATTTTAAAATTTTAATTAAATATTTCTTTATATTACACTAACAGTGTGAATAATTTCAAATATAAAACAACACATAATAATAAAACGGATAACAAATTCATTTAATATTCATTTTCCCCTGGATATTTAGAAGCATGCTCTAACTGATACTTGGCAATATTCTGCTAAACTTTTTGCTAGCTCATTTAACACATGTTTCGATTCATGTATCAACACATGAATGAAACACATGTATTGACAAAGCAAAGTACCGGGTGATCCAAAATCAAAACGAATTTTTAAAATTGAATAATTCGAAAACGAATGAAGATAAAAACATACGGTTTGCATCAAATGGATGGAAAAGAAACAAAATGCTGTGTGTCAACGGAAAATTAGTTCTGTTGGTGACCAACAGATGGCGCTAATTTCTGATGTAGGATTATGCAAAGCAACAAACGATATATAAAGGAAAAACTGCAGCAGGTAATGGTAGTAGAAGCTTGTATACATCGAAATGGTATCCATTGTTGAGAGAGACCTCTTAGTTAAGTTGAATTAATGAGAATTCTGAAAGTGACATTGCGGCATTTCGAGCATATCGGTACATAAAGGGTACGACAGTGTGGTGACTCGTCTCACCGCTATATTACTGAATGATGGGCAGCAGATTGGACGTTTACTAAAGTACTGGGGGACAACGTCTCTCACTTCCTCTGCCAAGATCTTCAAGTCGTAAGTGTCCTCCGGGTAGTGCTAAATGAGAGACAACCTCAGGGGTATACCTCCTTTAGGTATACACGAGTGTCACTAGCCCGGGGTTCACCTGAGTGATCTTTTTCTAGTGTCTTCTCTGGTAGACCAGAACTTGGCTCTGTAGCACTTGTTCCTTACCGGAGTTGACCAAATTAATTCTCGAGCCATGACGGGCCTCGCGTAGGTCAGCTGCAGCTTTATAGCTGTCGTGATTGCTGTCGTGGCGACTATGTTATCAGTTTCTGTATGGCTTCGGCTAGGTCAGAGGAGAATTCTCCTTACTGTAGTACTAATTAACTGTAATTGTGTTACTTGTACCAATTTTTTCACTTGTAAATCATCCTTTGATGTAATAAAACACTACAGCGTCATCTGCTGGTCAATAACAGAACTATTTATTTTTCTTTGACACACAAAATCCGCTTTTTTCCATCCTTTTGGTGAAAACCGTATCTTTGTATCTTCATTCGTTTTAGTATAATTCATTTTTAAAGTTCGTCCTAAATATTGGATCACCTGGTAGATTACGCACATGACATAAAAGACAAACAACAAACATTCTTTTAACAGATAATGCTGATAGCTATGAAGTAAGTTTGGCATCTAAAAATCGGATGCAAAAGGGGGAATTTGAATTGAAAATAAAATAAATATTAGAAATAAAAATTGATAAAATGGAATAAGGCCAAAATATTTTTAAAAAGTTATAATCTGAGACACAACTTTAAGCTGAAATCAGATGAATAATGTTACTTCAAAAATGTATAGTCACTAAGCCAAAATAATTGTAAAAATGCGTTGCATCTACACACTCCCTCGAGCTTCGGACATTTTGGCACGAGTAAAGTATTCTCAGGGTTGACCTTAATCACCATGCAAAGTTTCATCATGGTCGATTCAATCAATTCGGACTATTTAGGGAACATACTTGCATATATACACAGTTTTTTTTATATGTGACGAATATAGATATTAAGCTGTCAAACATATGTGTAAGACTATGAATCTGAAATGGTTAACTTGTTCGCCTGACCTACATAAAACATAATCTGCCAAGAATTTTGATATAATACCTTTTTTGTTTGTATATGAGCTGCAAAACTAATAGTCTAAGCGCTGTTTTTCTATATATTATGAAATCTTTTGATTAAATAAGAATAGAAGTAATTAGGACTAAATGATGTGTAGTGCTCAAAAATGCTGGGGTTGAAGTAAAAATTCAATAGCTTCAAAACATGGGAATTTTTTAAACACTATCTAATCTATTCTACTCCATCCTTACGCTATCATAGGATGAATTCTTTAAAGGCATTAAAAGGGATCTTTGTGAACTGCTGTTTTTAGATTTCATATTTCGTACAAAGTTTATGTAACTTTTCATTTTTCTTCTAATCAAAACCACCTACCACATTCTGTCTGTCTTTATCAGGCATTCTCATATCTCCTAATGATTCTTCCTGCGAATATAAATTTTACCTAGATTTGTTGGTAAAAATTTAGCTGCGAACACCATTGCATTTTACTTAACTTCTTTATTTAGCTACTCTTCAACAGAATGATAAGTATTGTGAATATTTTCTAACACTCCATCATGGGGAAAGAATAATAGTACTTCTTTTTGCAGAATTTTCTATTTTCTTCAGTAGGTATTTTCGAGTTTGATCGGATATGTAATAGTTATTATCTACAAGTCATTTCTTGATTTACTTCATTTCTATTTCAGATTGCCATTTTTCATTGGTCTTATATTCACAATTTTGGTTCATATGACTGAGGTTGAACATTATCATTAGCTGATTTTGTAATAGAACAATGTGTTTTTTCTGAGAAATTCTGGAAAAGTATCGACTAACAATTCCTAAATGTACTTTCCTCTTACACAAAAATATGTCTTCTTATGTGTTTCGTGTAATTCCAGAATGATGATCCTTTATTGTTTATCAATTGTTTTTCATGATCTAAAGGAGTTTTATTATTGCTAACCATTTTGTTGTTACATTATATGTTTCAAGGCAGGTGAATAACATCTTTTCAATGTCTCGGTCTCTTCTCCAAACTAAAGTTGTAATTGAACGATGTCAGGACATTCTACGATCAATTTTTAGATTATTTTTAAAATCCCCAAACTTCTTTAGAAATGTTACAACAAAATTTATTATTGTTGGACATTCTTACTTTACAAGAAGCACAACACCCCAAATATTATAAGATACCTAATAGGTGACAGGAATGTTAGAATGCCTTTTTGGCGCTCAGACAGAATTTCATTAAATGGTCATGATAAACCAGCATAAAATTAAACTCTCCGCCTACCTCCGTATGCATAATAAAGGCAACATTTGGATTTATTTTGGTAATTTTAATTATTCTGACGTTCAGAATTGTTATTGGAGAAATTCGTTTCTTTTGACAAGATTTACAATATTTCTTAGCCTTCTTTTTATATCAATTTGATTGTAATCAGTCAAGCAGTTAGCCTTATCCTCTCTCATTATACTATTTTTACCTTCATGCTCGATTTCACGATGGATGTCATAAAAGATTTGGAAAAAAATCCCATATGGAAGTAATTATATATTTTTATTTTTAATTGAAATAATATTTTTTTTACAAAATTGGAAATCCTATAATATTATATCACAGGTTGAAGGAGACACTAACCCCAGATCTAGCAGCATAAAACAATATTGTCCTTGTAACTTTAGTTCATCATTGATGTTAATAATCACTTCAATATTTTATTACTGTAAATTCAGTCTGTTTTGCAAATATTCTCATAATTTTAATGTAATATTTTAACCTTATAAGAATATGAAAATTATAGTTTTAATGAATAGTCAAACAATCAAAATGAAAACAAATGTGTATTGTTTAATTGGTACAGAAGAAAATCACGTGTGACATGTGAGTTTTTAGTTTAATAAATATTGTCCATGTCTATTAATATTCATGCCTGAGAAAAGTATAAAATCTGTAGAAGAATAAATATTTAACAGTAATAATTAATAATTAATAATTGTTTACATTTGTAATGTACGATTAAATACTCATGATTCACATTGAGATTCAATTCACGAATGACTCATTGCTTTATTTGTGAGTACTCATTTTATTACTTATTTTTTAGTATTTTAATGATTAATAATTTTTTCTTCTTTGAGTAATAATGAAAATAATTTGTAAATATTTAAAAATATTTCAGCGATATTTTTGTCGTAATTTAAACTTTCAGAAGAATTTGTCATTATTATTTATCTGTAAATTATAGTTTTTAACCATAGCTGTTAATTGCTGTTGTGTTATAACCAAGGGTGTTTGTAATTAGAAGTTGATCTATCGTTAAGCAACGATGCTAAAAAATAAAATGTGTCTTCGATTCTACCTAAGTCTGACTTAAATATCTTTTATTGAAAAAATACACACAACCTTAGAGACTTAGAAGTTAAGAAATCTTAAAAAAAGAATAAAATGAAATAAAAAATGAGCAAAAGTTTACTAAACGATATTTTTTTACAAAGTGAAAATGTTAAATAATTGTTAATTAAAGAAAAATAACTAAACACAACTAAAAACACTGTTTGATGCAAATCTGAATTAGCAAACAAAAGCTTAAAAGTTGAAAGAAAACTTAGTTTATTATATGTTAGAGTATATAAAAAAGTTAGGTAAATGAACCGAATCTAAGAGAAACGACAACTTTTTGAATAAACTTCCAAAATCAGAATGAATCCGTTTCTAGTTCTTCCAGTTTAGTACCATTTTTCTCAATAAGCTGTTCGGAGTAATCTCCTGGATCAGTGAGAAAAATACAGTTTGTGACATGAAGCTTTTTGGTTACGTCAATCACTGGTTCTTTGTTGCGACACAATTCATGATTCGCTTTTCTTTTCTATGTTGTGCTGTTTCTTTTTTCAATGTGAGTGCGGCACACGCTTATTTTACCACACTTCTATTTCTCTTATTCGCTCAATCAATCTCCTTTTTCTCTTGCTTTTCTTTAGCATTTCTTTCTTCCCCACTCCTTGACTTCTGCCGTTGTTAGTATCAAAGTAAACAAATCCGTCACAGACAGGAATTCCCCCGTTCTATCTTCATAGCCGCGAATAAATAAAAATTTCGAGTGCATGAAAGCAGAATGCAAAATCGATCTGATTGAATCACTGAGTGTTTTGAGGATTTGATTTATTGTTGTTCGGATCAATTTTTCTCATTCACTTTTCTTAATACCTAAACAAGTTTTTCCGGTTGTAAAAGTATGCTGTGTTTTCTTTATACTTGTCCATATGTTTATTTATTTGTCTGCATACCCCACTGCATAGAATCATATAACATGCATTAAAAATTAAAATACTTTGCTAGTAATCTGAAACAATGGAATACGTTTAAAACATGCAACAGAAAGTTTTATAAAATTATTCATTAGAAATTAGAAAAAAGTGTTTAGACAAAATTATTCCAATTAATTTAATAACATAAACAAAATTATGTGGTTTTCCATACTTGTACTTTTTTCATTGGAAATTAGAATAGGAAAAAAATGTTACTAAATATAAAAATGTATATGATTTTTCCTTAAAATTTCAGTCAATAAAATAGATCTTGCTGCATATAATCATAATTCTAATTTTTGGTGTTTCCTAAATATTGCAGCATAAAGAAACTTTGCCAACGAGCTTAGTGGCCTAATGGTTAAAGCACGATATCCAGGTCCAAAGTGTGTGGGTTCGATTCTCGCCATGGCGTTTGTTCCAAAGTATGGATTTTTAATTAAAAGTGTTTTTATTGTTGCCTTATGTTCTCTAACATTCTAGATCTTTCTTTATTATGTAAATTAGTTATTTCTCGAATATTCTGTTCGAGTATAAAAGCTGATACCCACTAGTTGTAGGTAACTTCTCGATCTTGAAGAGTTGCGAGATGCTACCTAGCTTCAAAAAATTCATCTGTTAGGTTAAACGGTGTGTTTATTCGAATCTTCGTGACAATATTTACTTTTCCAATAACCAAAGAATGCTGCTGTAGTAAAATAATGACGTGATAAATAAAAGGAAATTTTATAATATTCACGTGGTATTTCGTACACAGAAGTAAAGGCATTAAAAACAAGGAGTTTTAATTAATTCTACAATTAAAATTGGAAATTGTATCTTTGAATTGTCATCCTTAAATCTTTGAAACAATAATAATTTATGTCGCTTTCATATATCAGATTTATGTTTTTACTCATATTCTAAGAGTAATTTTCATTGTAACTCAGATCAGTAACCAGAATCCATACCGTGAAAACGTGTGGGTTTTATAGTATATCTCTATTATTCATTTGTCTTTTAACTTAATAAAATGAGACAGTCTAAAATAAAATTCGATTTGAATTTGCAATAGTTTAGCTTGTAAACTAACTACTGCGTTGATTTGCATTTAGAGAATAATCATGTATGCGTGTCTGAATATGCATAAATCTATCTAAGTTCCTGGGTGGTTGTATTCATACATGCACTCACAACTATGCATGAGCATTAGTTACACAATTAATACGCCAGTTAGCTTATTAATATGTTTGCAAGGCAAGTTGCATAAGTAGATTGGAAGGATTTTAATGAATGATTCAAGAGAGCAATGGCATTTCAAGAAAATAGCACAGTATTATGTGACATAAATATATGCTAATTGCTATTTAAGAATTTTTATTCAGAATCACAGTGGCACAGTTGTACTATCAATAAAATTTAGGTGCCAATTTAAATCTGTATGGACTATTTAAAATTTAGTTATAATAAAGTTTCGGATATTTTTAAATATTACGATTGCATTTGCTTTCCATATGCATTAAATAAAATTTCAATGCATGAAATTGGCAAAATTCAAGCAAAGTAACAGTCAATAAATAAGAAAAATTATTTAATAAACTGAAGATTTAAAGTAAAATAAGGAATAAATGCTAGATGAAAATTTTCAATTTTTTACGATTAATTCTATAGGCAACCAATTAAGTAATTATTATTAATTTCTATTATTA
>CM063498.1:108938100-108963100 GCA_032207245.1 Pardosa pseudoannulata
TACATTTCTTTAAACTATTATTATAAATGTTAATGCATGTATTTAACTACATTAATTGTATAGGGTACTTCCGAAACACTTTAATTTTGTTTAAAAACAGTTTGCTGGAAAATTAAAAATATATTTAATATATTGTTATGTCAGGATTGTTAATGTTGTAAGTTGAAGCAGGTTTAAAAATTTAATGGTTATATATAAGCATAAATTTTATTTTTTATTACACATGTACACATATCTGTCTCTCTCTCTTTATATATATATATATATATATATATATATATATAAATATATATATATATATATATATATATATATATATATATATATATATATATATATATATATATAATATATATTATATACGTATATATATATATATATATATATATTTACGTATATATATATATATATATATATATATATAATATATATACGTATATATATATATATTATATATATATATATATATATATATATATATATATATATATATATATATATATATATATATATATATATATATATATATTATATATATATATTTATATATATATATATATATATATATATATATATATATATATATATATATATATATATATATATATATATATATATATATATTATATATATATATATATATATATATATATATATATATATATATATATATATATATATTATATATATAGGATGTGTTCATAAAACCGTTGAAGCTTGGGTGGTTTGAAGCTGATTTATAACTGCATCATTGTACTGCTGTGCTGCGATTGCTGTTATGTTTGTGGAAATGCCTGTTACATGTTTACAACATTTCACGAAAAAAAAAATAGAATTGAGCAGTTCTATTAGTTTAGATCGCGGTTACTCTTTAGAGCAAAAATATTTAATAAGTTTTTTTTTAAAAGTTAGATAGAGAATTTTAAGACGTTGAGATTATATTTAAAAATAAAATTTTGAATAATTATGCACCACTTAAAAAATTGTTGCTTAATTTCGGGAGGTAGTAAATTAATCTTGCCAAACCTTGTCCTCTCTAGTCCTTGCGACTCGGAATGACGTCATATTTTGTATGAATATAAAATATTTAGCTCTCATAATGAATAAAATACATTAATATAAACATTAATTTTATAGGTAATTTGTTTTATCACGATTTTCAGTTTTTATAGAATCACTACCGTTAAAATTTTCAACGTATGATTAATTTAACATACAGTCTGTTTAAAACTGACTGAGAATAGATAAATAATTACATTTTCCCAGAGAAAATGAAACCGGAATATTCCAATAACATAACGTTGCTGTGATGATGAGACATTATGAAAGCTAACAATAAAATATTGTAAAATATTTTGAAATATGTTTCAATGAAACACCTAGTTTATACCTGAAGTAATAAGTGAAAATAATATAGAGTAATTCTTTTGGTTCTTTTTTATGTAAACAAAGGCAAATAGAGATTAAAACTTCTAGGATTATTTATTTTGACGTGATGAGCAAAGTTTGTATTTATGCTTAAAAAATTATATATTTCTTATCATCATAAAATGTAGGAAAATATAATTTAGACAAAAAAGGTTTTAATTACAAATTTCGTATTAAGAAATGAAAAATGTTTTTTTAAATATATGTATACGCTTATCAGTGTATATTAAAATTTTAAATATTTAATTATGCATATTTAATGATGTATGCCATATTTTCTTTTCCTCGATTAGGATAAAAAAGTATAGACAGGATTTCATTGTCAACCTTTTTTCGTCCTTCCAAAATTGCCATATCCTATCTCTAGACTTGTTTTTGTAAAAATATTCTCCATGGAAGACCAGTTGAACCATCTAAATTTCCCTGTGACTATCCGAAATTTACACAAAATTATATGTTTTTTATCGTGAAAGTTGTATTGCGATTGTATAAAAGAAATGTTCACATGTCTTTATATACGGTATCTCAGAAAGAATTAAGGAAGCAGTAATTGGTACTTGATTTTTACCATCATCAATCCAAGTTGACAAAGAACTCAAAATATTACAGTCAATTCACAATTAAATATTTTACTTACAGGACAGACCAAGTATTTTATCCATATAAGAAAAAACAATCCATGTAACTAAAATTTTAACAAATGAAGAACTGTTTTAAATCTAAATGTTATTTAGAAGCTGAAAATTGAAATTGATATTACCTAAGTTCGTTTATACAAACAATTTCCATGCTTTAAAAGCATATATTGCATGCATACATTTTAAAATTTTGCACAAGGTTTAGTCATAATCAGAAAATAATAGTAATGAAATATTAGAAGAAATAATATAAATTTTTTTCACGTTTTTAGTTTTAGGTTAAAAAATTATCATTTTTTTCATTTCATATTTCATTTCTTAAATCTAAGTTTACTAAACAATTAAGAATTTTTCAACCTACAACTTCGTAACATTGAAGCAGTTTTTATTATTTCTTCATTTTTATTGTGATGTCATTGTTATATCAAATACAGAAGAAATATATTTGATAGAATGTATTAAAATTACATTGATACAAATATATTTGATAGAAGAATATATTAAAATTTTTACATTATTTTTTCATTGAAAACAATTAAGTATATACATATGTATTGTGTCACAAACGTAAATTGAAAACTTTCCTTTAGTTTTGTTCTGTTTTGTCCCTTTAGGTCAGAGAAAATATAATTAATAGAAATGGATTTATCAAGCGTTATTATAATATTAAATATTTATAATATTGAGTTCAAGCATTATTATTCAATATATGACAAAGAAATATATCTATGGTGCAAAGTTTTCTCTATATGCATTTATATAATCAAAAAATAATATAATCAAATATATATAGCGGAATAATTTTTGTAGAAGAAAATTATGCTATAGAATTTTTTTTCACGTTTTATTAGCCGCGCTTAAGAAAATACAGATTCACATTTAAAATCAAGATACGTATTCATTAAATCATAACATGAAGTTTACTACATCATTACTCAAATGTAGCCTAATGGTAAATTGAACACCGCGAAGTTACAATTATTTTAAATTATATCTTCTAGTTGGAAGATAAATTACTTGCTCTAAATGGAACTCGTAAAAGAATATATGATTTCCATGGTAATAGTATGCGTAACAAAATATATCTTGATTATTATATTCAGATTATCTTAATATGCATTATTTTTTCATTGATAAATTTGGAGAATCATATGTTATTGGATATGAATCAAGTAAATTTCTAAAAGTATTTATATTTATAATACTGTATTTTACAAGAATAAAAAATACACTAAAAAACTGAAATCAACTCTCCTATTTAATTGTTTTTAAATATTTATGTCATTACAAATAATCTACAAGATATCCAATTTAAAAAAAAAATTGGAAGACTTTGTACAGTAGTTTAATTTTTGTCATTTTATTAATAAATGATTTTTTTATTAATATTTGGTATTATATTACATTCTAGAATAAATGTTTCAGTAGAAATATTTTAGGAAATTTTAAAGAAAATATTGCAATATTAATATGTAGTTTTAAATTTCATAACATATTTTTAAATTAATGTTTTACTCTATAAATTTATTCTATGAATAGTCTGTTACTATATTATGAAGGTTTTAATTATTACCGCATATAAGATAAATTCTTATACTAATCTGGTAAAATGACCATAGTTTTAATATTCATTAACAAGTGGTAATAAAATGATTATTTTTGTTAATAGCTGTATAGATATGACCATTCCAAAAACAAATGTAGGATATTCTGTATTAACGGTATAGGATCATTTACTAAAACGGTATATGTATAGGATATTTTGTATTTACGGTAAGAAAATACAGACTAAAAACTGAATTTTCTTAATTGTTAACCTCCAAGTGGAACACATCTAAAAAAGTCTCCAAAAATATTGAAGGTTTTGCGTCAGTGGCTAAAATTTCAATTTTCTTACCTTTGTCTACTAGAAAATACGAAAACCCTGGTTATTTTTTACTTTTATAAATAGATATTAAATAGATATTATAGTTGTTAATTTTTAATACGCATAAAGCTCGTCAAGTCTCGAAGATATCACATAAACAATAATGGATTATAAAAGTGCATAAAAATATTTTGATACTTATTTATATTTTTTTTTTACGAAAGTCATATATTTACTGCTTTAAATACATTTATTATCGCAAACGAAATATTTTAATGGAGATTTAGAAAGATGAAAAGTTATCAGAGTCTTTATGCCTCACTGCTTTAATAAATGTCAGTCAAACATGGGTTATCCTAAACAATGATCCTCCTACCGCAAAACATGGGAGAAAGCACTGGCAGAAATGTACATTAATTTATAGGATGCTTTAGGTAAAATTATACGGTAAGATAATCGGATATTTTGTATTAACGGTAAGAAAACTCAGTCTTAAAGAACGAATTTTAAAAAAAATACTTCCAAAAATAAACTATAACGGTTCCAAAAATACTTTATAAAATTAAGAAAATTCTTTCTTAAAGAATGAATTTTCTTACCGTTATAAAGTATTTTTGAAAATTACCAAAGCAATCTATGAAACTTTATACTGTAGCGTACTCAACTCTAAGTGAGCTGGAAAAAGTATAGCGCAGGCCTACGTAGACTAAATATCTTTATTAGGAACACAAAGCATTTAAGTTATGATGAAGACACAAATTAAAGTGAAATGGTATTTACAGTGAATGGATGATTGTTACAGGAATCAGCTTTCCGAATCGCCACTGCTCCATGTACTTAGGTAAGGACATAAAAAAGGGGGGACACTCTCAGTCGCTCTCCCAACGCTATCAGCCGATGAGTTCACAGGAGACTCGATCGGTCAAAAAATCACCCTGGGCCATGAACTCCGGTCTTTTTATACCGTCGTCTGCCCGCAAATTTCCATCTCAGCTGATCGGACACCTGGTTGATGACGTGGTGAAGAACCGCTTTATTGAACTGCTAGCCCGACAGGTGTACGCCAGGTTCCAAGGAACTCATGGGAGTTCTCAGTAATAAAGAGAAATCTAGGCGATCTGTAAGGCTACAGGAATAAGCTTTCAGAATCGTCACTGCTCCGTGTACTTAGGTAAAGATAAAAAAAAGGGGGGAACACTCTCAGTCGCTCTCCCAACGCTATCAGCCGATGAGTTCACAGGAGACTCGATCGGTCAAACAAATCACCCTGGACCATGAACTGCGGTCTTTTTATACCGTATATCTACCCGCAAATATCCATCGCAGCTGATCGGACACCTAGTTGATGACTTGGTGAAGAACCACTTTGTTGAACTTTTAGCCGGACAGGTGTAAGCTAGGTTCCAAGAAACTCATGGGAGTTCTCCGTAATCGGGAGAAATCTTGGTGATCTATAAGACATCATTAATCGATGTCTCTGGACAAACCTTTGGAGAACAAAGGAAGGAAAATATAGCTGCTTCCCTTACAGCATAGAGGGTTTCAGTCATGAGAGACTCTATCTCCGGGATGCCATTGAAACGGACACTGGAACTACTTCACCAGCATCCTTATGAATCTTCAGACAGAGTTATTAAGATGGTCCCCGGTGTTAACAATCCTCTATTCAGCATCACATTCTGCGCGAAACAAGGCAAAAATGAGCTCAGTTCAAATGTACACAAAGGACGCGTTTTTTCTTACGGTAGTAGATAAGTCTGTAACTGGGAATTTAATGTAAAGAGAATTCATTATAATACACATATGCATAGAAATATCAATTAGTAAAATATGTAGAAAATATTAAAATGAGTTAAATTTAAAAAACAATAATCCCAAATTTATTTTTAATTAAAAATATGCATTATTAAGCTTTAATTATTTCTTTTACTTTAAAATTTGTAGTGCTTCTAAATATATTTTGAATGTTTCTGAGTATTGTTTTGCCAATAGATTGATAGGAAATACTATAATGGTTATAATGATTTTTCATGAAACTTTAAAAATTTTCAAATATTTCAACGAGTTACAATATTAAATTAAGTCGAAATTTAAAACAGACACAAATATATATTTTTACTGTATTTTAAAATATTTATTATTTTTTAGTGATCTATAGGAAGTTTAAATGTAAGGATCATTTAAAATATAAACAAAATATTTCATAAAAAGTGAACTTTTAAACTGTGTTAAAGGATATTAAAAAAAACAATGTGCACTGCTTAACTTTACTTAAATTTATAACTGTACAAAATTAATTTATTAAAAGTAAATAATTTAGAAACATGTTTTGTATCTTCCACATTTTCCTTAGAAGATTAATCCCAAGCGTAAATTTTTTGGGACAGCTGAAAACGTGTTTGTAGGATTTTTAACATTCTCTGAACTCGAATTCCATTTCAGCTAAGCTAGATTATTTTATAAACCATATATTTAAAAATCGTAAATTTTTGAGTAAATGTGTAAAGTTTGAAACACATTCTTGGTTGCACACTTTCATAATTGTACAATGTTCGTAAAATTCTGAAAGATGAACAGAGTGTCAGTATGAAACAATATGAATAATAAAATAACAACACATGTTTAAGCCATTTTAGTTGCTTAAAAGTGTTAGGCACATCCTGTGGTATAAAATAGCATTCTTCTGGAACCTAATGATATTTTGATAATTTTAAATATAAGAATAAACATGAAATAGGAAAAAAACTAAAAAGAATAGCTGTTTTAAAGTCTAAGCAAAATATTTAAGGTTATGTGTCACTATTGTTTTTACAATTTCACTTGGAAAGGAAATTAAAAATACACAAAAAATAATATATCTGAAACAATTGAAATTGAAGACGATCACTAAATAGCTTCAGTTAATTTGAAGCAATATTGAGAGGGACAAGAAGAAATAAAAATGAATAAAATTTTAGAAATAAATCTTAAAAAAGATGATAATTTCGTAGGATAATTGTAGGTGGTATCAGTATTTACCAATAATTGGATATGCACCTTAACATCTGTTTATTTTATTATTAAAATATGAAGCTAGAAAGATTTTACAATTCAAGTTTTGTATTAATTTTTAGTGAATTTCTTTCAAGAAAACACGATTTTGCATATACTTTAACACCATGGGGAATAAATTGACAATTAAATGAAAATACTACCAATAAATAAGCTATCATTTGTTTTAATAAAATCTGAAAATTTTTAAAAATTCATCACTTGTACAAACATTTTACCATTTTCCATGATTAAAATATAAATTTACATTTTCTTTTGGAACATTGACTGAAAAAGCAGATTTTAATAATATAATGATTTTTTAAACAGTAATAAGTTGATTTGTAATTCAAAATAAACCCGTTATTATTAGGCTTTATTTTTTTTATATAAATAGGATACTTACTAAATAAAATGACAACTTATCACTATTGAGAGCATTTTAAAATATTCAGTTTTTTGAAGTTTTACATTTATATTTTACTCTTTTTAAATAGTTTAGATTTAAGATATTTATGAATAATTATAGTTAAAAATAATCCTTATATTTCAAACATTGCTATATGTTTCAATGCATCGTGATTTTCTCTTTTAATACATATAATGTTAATTGCAAATGTAGTTGTCACATATACACCTTTATAAAATATATACCGGAATGCGATCTACCGAGAAGAGAAATGTCTTGCACACAACCGGACCTGCTGCACTGTGGCATTCTTTTTGCTATTTGCGTTTCTTTTTCTTCGACTTGTGCACATTAGTGCCTTCAATCGATTTTTTTGAGTTCATTTTTCTGTTTAAAAAAATCCCATGCCCCAGCGATACTAACTCTCCAAACCGTTTTTTATTTTGGTCATTTTTCCGGTTATTATTATTATTTTTTTAAAATTTATACGGACTTTTTGATCACCCTTAAACGGGCTAATGTAAAAAAAAAAAAAATTATACGATATTGTAAATACCTAAGAAAATTATTCTTACATTTTTATATTATAATATCATGAGAATATTTTCCTCTGACAATTCAATATTTGCTTTTCAATATTTCATTAAAAATACTAAACTCATTGGCGCAACAACCTAAGTCATTATGAACTACAGTTCCAATCTCCGTTCTCGAGACCAAAACGTAGTAGAATGCAAAGCATATGTCCCGGTTATATGGTCAACTTTACGGGCAACCCCCATTCTTTAGTTTCCGAGTGTGCTTGACCCTCAGTTTGTCTAAGCACTGAAGGGATGAGAGACTGAGTCAATCTAGCCAGTGGACTTCAATATTGAAGTAAGCATTGGGCTTTAACCTTTCTTGACCAACATCTCGCATGCGCGTTGCAGCGATTTCACTCTTATCAGTCCAGTTCCACCTCCACGCGATTACCTACGATTGATATTGAGAGACCAGTGTCGCGTATGCGTAATAGGAGATCAGAACTTTCTATTTTAATTTTTAAATGCTAGAATTAATTACTAGATAGCGTGAACAGAAACGGTTTTCACAACGGTGGACTCCTATAGCATTTACGAGCTGGTCTTCAAGGCTATGTCAATATCGGTTAGACAATGTAATAAATATTTAAAAGGAAGTAATAGACTTTAAACTAGGAAAATTCATCACAACATACAAAATAAACAAAATATTCAAAACTAGAAGATAAAGTGGAAATAATGAATGTACTGGTATTTCTCCCTTTTTAAATTATAAATTTATATTTTTAAATTTTTTAGGGGGATATTGAATAATTATATTAGAATTCAATTTTTATAAGAATTTTGATTTAATATTAATTCACAGATATTCAAATAGTTCAAAATATAGAAAAACGACATAGTTTTAAATAACAAAAAAAACTCGATGGCAAATATAGATTAAAATAAAATATTTAAAAACAGTAGACAAAGATAAAATACGAAAATTATTGGTATTACCTACTTATATGCAAAAATATACTTTGTAATAGTAGGATAAAATCGTATGTCATTTTGAAATCTTTCTCCCTGCGAACTTTATACAAATTACAGCAAAGTCTCCGAAACAATCGATTATCGAAAACAGAACAAAAATCTGCAAAATTGACTAAAATCTGCAAGAGTTTCTATTTTTCCTGCAAAGCACTGGATCTTCTTCGTGACATTGATAAATGAGTTGAGAGTCATAAAACGTGATTTCTTATCTATTTCTTTCATTCTCTCGTTTTCTCCAGAGGGTCTAAAGAAAAAAAAAGCCATTGGAACTTTGCACGCTATCTACTTTAACACATCTGGGAATAAAACAATTGCATTCTAACTCGTACGAAAATCAAATACGGATATAATGAAATTACAATCATCCTCAGTATCTATTTTTTGTTAAAATATAAGTATTCTTGAATAATGTATTTGTATGTTAAAAAAAACGTTTCTATACATAAGATTTCTTTTTAAGATACTAATAAATTATAAAAGGAAACAACGCGAGACGTTTAAAAGATTAAGTTTCTAGAATTTGGTATACTTTTATTATATTCTCGTTAAGAATTCGAGAAAAATATTTTTAAAACAATTCGTTTTGAAACCCATTGTGTTATAACTCGTACGAAAATCAGATACGAAAATATAATGAAATTACAATTATTCTGAATACCTACTTTTGTTAAAAAATAAGAAATTTTTCAATATTGTGTTTGTATGTTAAGTAGTAATACAGTCAAATTCGTTTATAACGAGTTCGGATTTAACGAGAACTCATATTTACCGAAGGAAGCGAGAATATGTAGTTGGATCAAGGTTAAATCTATGGAACAGAAGTCGCTTTTAACCCCTTAAAGCACGAGTTTAGTTTAGAAAAAATTATAAAATATGACATATATTCTTCACAGAAAAGGGATATATAGGTACAATTTAAGTTATTTTTTGCGATTTCAGTTTTTGGGGTGATTAGTGAGCTTGGAAAGATTAAAAGGTATATAAAAAAATTGTTATACAAACAAAGTGTAAACGATTTTATTACATGCTTAATTTGAATTTCGCCCGTGTCAGACACGGGCAAATGCGTTAAGGGGTTTACGAGCTAGACCTGGTTTTAGTGAGCAATATTTTTCTGTCTTGCAATCTTTTTTCTCATATTTCTAGTCTTTCTGTCTTATCTTTTTTCTTCTTCTTCGAGGTTTAATACTTTTGAAGGGAAAAATCCTCCAGCATTCCAATGTGAATAGGAAGGGTTAACAAATCCGGTGCAATTGAAATTTTGCCACCAAATTCTACATCTGTTATCCAGCCTATAGACCAAATAGTCATAAGAAGTTTCAAGTGCCATTTCCGTAAGCAACTGATTTTCATGATTCTGGACCGAAGAGATAAAAGTGGAACAGCATCAAATATCAATGTCAACGTACTGGAAGTGATACGTTTGAAGAAAGATGTATGGGAAAAAGTAACATCAACATGCATCACCAAGTGTTTCCATAAGGATAGATTAGAGAGGTGTAAAGACTGTCAATCCACTGAAGAAGAAGAGGTTGCCAATTTCATACAAACTGCAAATTTAGAAATGACCAAAGAAGAATTTCAAAACTATGCATCCATGGACGACGAACTGATGACCACAGATGTACCGACCACATAAGATTTTACTTTATTTATTATTTCTTTTCTTAGGACTGCAGGTGAACTAGAAATTTTTGCTGATGGGGGAAGGGGTTAATTGTCATTATATTAAGAAAAGTATTAAATTGAATTAAATAATGTAATTAAAATAAGTATTAAATACATTTTAAGTAAATTCAATCATCTGACCTCCCAAGCCCCTCTTCTGGTTGCACTCCTGCCTTAAGGACCCTTTTATTTATGAGCACTCGGATTTAACGAGTAAATATTACGGTTCCTTTGTGCTCGTTATAAACGTGTTCAACTGTATATATACACTATAAATTATTCGATTATATTACTATTCTAAATATATATTACTATAAAATTTTCTTTTGAGATATTAATTAGAAAATTTTTGCGAAACATGTTAAAGGATGGATTTATAAAGAATTATGTACTTTCGATTTATTCTCTTTAAGAATTTGAGAAAAAATTTAAATTAAATAAGGTTTTTTTAGAGCAATTGTATTTTATCTCGAACGAAATTTAAATACGAATATAAAAATTACAGTAATTCTCAGTATCTACTTTTTGTTAAAAAAAATTATGTGAAAATAATATACCTGTACTTAAGATTTTCTTCTAAGATACTAATAAATTGTAAAGGAAAAATTTTGGAAATATGTTAAAGAATAAATTATAAGAATCTGATTTACTTTTTCCCAGCATTAGAAATCGAAGAAAACATTTTTTAAAACAATGCATGAAATTTTGGATAATACATGTGTTTCTGGATTTTGTTTAGATTTTTGCTATTTCACAGTTTTATTTATACGGTTCTGAACTATAGCAGAAGGTCTTCGTTCAATTGTCTGTACACCAATCGGGTAGTTTGTTTAACTAAACAACCTTTTGGTTTCTTTTACGTTCAACATGCTTTTAGTTCCGATGTTTATAACAAATGGTTAGGTTAAACTATTATTTATTTAGCTTTATTTCTAAAAATTTAATAGATGGCGCCATAAATAACTTGTACTCAGTTACCTATTGAACACAACCGGTATTTCAATAGGTAAAAAGTATCGAAGAAATATATAAAAGTAAGCTCCCATCATTGCTTAAAGAAAATTCTCAGTAGTTTTGAAATCTGTGATAAAGGGGAAAACATAGTGTGTAAAAAATCCTCTGATTTTCCATTTAAAAATAAACATTACATAACGGTTCGAGGACCAATAATATATACGTAAAAATGCGATGGAAAATGAATTAAAAATTCTTGTTATTATGTTTGTAATACGCTAATATTAACAATATAAAATTTTATTTAATTATAATGACTTTTATTCGTTTATTGGGATATGCTCCTAATATCCATATACCATGCATTAAATCAGGAAACAGAAAGTTCAGAAATTTGACCGCCTATGGTAGAAATATATATGCATTAAGTATTAGTATGTTTAGTGTTAAATCCCTACTCTAAACTGGTCACTAGATTCAACAACGAGATGATTTCTAGAACTCTTAAACTGTCAAGGAGGTATCGTAGTTAGTCTCGGCCCTGGAATAAATTGAGATCTTATCTAATAAGTATTTCGAAAACAAATAGCTCATTAAATAATGCTATATATTTTTATGTACAACTTATTTTTGCTAAATTTCCATCACACAAAAAATACGTTGTTTAAATGATAGAGGTTTATCATTACATGTATCACTCATTCGTCTCTTTTTTGTCATAAATAATGGAATTTAATATAAAATCAAATTAATAATCAACCCAAATTCCATACAGATTATTTTTCTATTAAAATTATCTAATAAATATTATAGATGCAGTTTTTTTAAGTAAATGGCAAAATATTTTTTTATGAAGGCTGTAAATTTTTTTAATATTTATTACATTAAAAGTTAGTTTATATTTCAGTTTAATATTAAGGAGGATTCGATTGGATATATTTAATATCTTGCAGATACTGAAAAATGATAATTAGATACATTTTTATTCTAACTATTTTCCTTTATTTCTTTCCTTTATTCAGATATACAGTTGTTACAATAAAATGTATAATTGCGTTCTTGATTTCATCTTAAAAATACTCATACATATGAGACAAATTGTCTAATTTTAATAAAATGTCAGAGTATTTTATTTTAATGTTTGTCTCTGTTATCTATCTAAAATTTACATATTCTCAGAAAACATTGGCGATTTCTACACTAATACAAAAAAGTGATTATTCTTACGAAAAGTGTAAAGTTATTTTCCAGGTATAATTTACTGTTTAATTATTACCTAAAAATAATTCTATAATAACTAAAATTTATAATATTTTAGGTATTAAATTATTAGTATAATTTATTACGTAAATAAATAATATTAATATCATTTCCATTTTGGATATAAAATTTTTGGATATAAAATATTTGAGAAAGAGTTTATAAATGTTTGTTTCTTTAATTTTAACTTCGTTGCGTTTCTTTACGTTATTCTATATCCTTTTTTATGTTCGAATCCCACAGTGGTATGAATGTTCGTTGCCGTTCGGAATCGGCTCTAAGTTGTAGGTTCCGGTCTCATTAGCCCTAGTGTTGCAAAAAGTAGACAGTAACACTCCAAACCAAAGCAAATCAAAACTTTTTTATGTAAAATCTAAGCAATATAACAAAATTATCTACATCACTCTAACATATGCTTTTATTAAAATTTGTTTATTATTATAATATGTATCCTTTTATATTTTAGTTTCATCAAAAATATGAACCTAATTAAACACTATTTGAAATATCAATGATGAAATCCATCATCTAATAAAGAATAAATCAGTATTTAAGGTCAGTATTGTTCGTATAAAGAGTCAATCAATAATGTTTGTTGTTATATCGTCCGGTAAAACTTCAGAAACTAAAACCAAATCTTTCTGCACCAGAATAATCTATTCTTTTATTATAGCGTCTAATACACTTTATAACATACTAAGTAACTTTTGACACATGTTTATTGAAATAAACTATAAATGAAAGTTTCGATGTGAACATTACTTTTGCTAAGTCTTAGAGATTGATCACCGGACATTTAATAACTTTACGTCCCATCGATTCCCTCTGAAGCGGAATTAACTATTTCGTATGACTCAACCAATATTTTTCTGAACTATTTCCTATAAATAAATTTAATGAAAGATATCTTAGGAATTAATTGAAGATACAATAAACGTTTTCTTTTAAAAGGTCATACAACTCTTAAAAATTTAAAAAATGTAAAATAATCTTTTTGACTTTTCATTACTTAAAAACTACCAGTGTTACAAACGTAGATTTTTAACATAGTACAAATTATTATTTTTACTAACATATCTCATTGATTTTTGGAGTGTAAAAATATTTATGTTAGAATTTTTTAAATAAGAGACACTTTGTTGTTAATAAAAATTATATTAAGGCTAACGTGCTTCATAACTAAAAATATAATTAAGCTAAAGACAAACTTCCTCTTTTAAAACGTACAACAATATCTCAAAATAAATTTGAACTTAAATTTATATGTAATTAAAATGCATATATTTTTAAAAAATATTTGAAAAAAATTATATTTATTTCCTAAAAAATTAAATATTATCATTGAAAAAAATACATATTTTGGGAAATACACAAGAACATTTAGATTCATTTGGATGAAAATTATACTCTATACAATCTGTAAAAATTTTATAAAAGTAATAAAAATTATTTAGGTAACATGCACGTTATATGAATGAAAAACACAATTTGAGAAAAATCATGTTAAAGTTTTGTAAGTTAAATTTCTTTACAGTAAACAGCTATCATGTTTTTATTCATAACTCCTCTCAATTTTGGAAGTTTTTTTCATATTATTTTAAAATGTCTAGAACTAAATTCCTTTTAACACATATTTTTTTCTGGATAATCCAATTTTTTGTCGATTTAACAGTCGTATGATTCCTTAACTAATAATGCTGTTTCCATCCAAAATCGTAATGAGGTAAAAAAAAAAAAAATTGTTTTTGCCAAAGCGAACTTAATCAGTGAAAAATTAAAAATTATTTTCAGCTTATGTATGTTATAAAAATGGTAGTTTTTTTTATTTAAAGTGAGAATTGATTTTCCCCCAAAAAAATTCTTTGTTTATTGTCAAACTGTTTGAAGATTAAATATGATACCAACAATATTCTTTTTATTAATTGTTAGATTTTCAATTATAATATAAAATTTTTTCAAAAGTTATTAACACTCAATTAATCAAGATGATGAATCAGATACATATGTCGTAACATGTTCGATTTTAACCGAAAAACTAGTTCTTGTGATTTAACAATATCAATATCAGTCAATGCTGTCACCTGCTTCTCTAAGATGCAATATCTACCAATATGGAGTATAATATTCTACTTCATGACCTTTCAGGGATAAGACATGATTCTTAGAAATGCACAAAAATGTATTTCAGTTGTTAAAATACAAAATGTTTGTTTCATGTAAACCATTACACACCAGGTAAAATATTATACTTAGTTTGTTTAATTCCTTTTTTTTTGTTTGTACATTGCCTTGTAAGTTTTCTAATTTAATTCACCCCTTTTATTCACTAGTGATGGTTGATTTACTTTTTTCTTACATATCTTATGTATTTTCTAATATATGTATGCAATATATATACATGTTTTTTGCATTTAATATCTGAAATGACGGTATAGCAGATCTACAGTTTATTAATCAAAGAAAACTGTTATGTAAAAACAATTTACATTACCTTTAAAAACTCAATACATACTTTATAAAGTCTGATAAAATACAATACTGCATTTTTATATTTCAATACAGCTTCTTAAAGTTACCCGAAGTTAACTAATCCCCCAATTGTAACCATGCACACGATTCAGCGTCTGAGCAAATAATTTCCAAAGGAAATTTAATATGATATTTTTCAAAACGATAAATTTATAGTTTAATAAGGCTTTAACTAACCAACTGAAAAGTTTCTTATTAAAAATGTTAATCGTTAAGAATTCATATTAAATTTTTCCTCCTTTATCAGACAACACTATACATTTATTTATTTATTTTTTTTATTTTCTGTCCCCACAAAATCGATGTTATGAACGTCATCAAAACACTTAATTTCTAGAAGAATATCAACTATATTTTTTAACGTTTTCTAAAGATTATGCAATCATTCATTTTTTTTTGCTCGAACTCTAGTCACTGAGAATAATTGAACTGTTTATTTTTTAATTATGCATGATATTTTGCACTGCTTAATAAAAACATGTCTCCTGTATTTAACATCTCTCCAATAACGGTATAACAGTTCCGATTTTCTGTTTTTTAATCGAAACAAGTTAAATCCTATATAAACACTTTAATATTGTTTTAGAGAACCATGAAAAGCATAATGTATTTCTTTAGTAAAAAAAAAGATAAAATATACAATATTATAAAAAATGCTCGAAGCTAACTAATTCTCGATTTGCAATCATACCACAAAACTGTGTGTGTGTGCGAATAATTCCTAAACAGAAAAAAAAATCAATATGACATTTTCCGAAACGAATTTTTTTTAGTTTAATAATGCATTAAAGAAACAACTGAAATATTTCTCATTAAAAATTAGAGTGTATATTCATATTTTCCACCTCAATCCCACATTACTGTAGCCGAACGATGGTCGATTGGTTAGGGTGCTGGCCTTCGGTACCGGAGTTCGTGGGTTCGAATCCCACTGTGGCATGGACGTTCGTATCCGTTCGGAATCGGCTTTAAGCTGTAGGTGCCGGTCTCTTTAGCCCTCGTGTTGCAAAAATGTAGACAGTAGCACTCCAAACCGAACCGAACCGAATCTACATTATTGTAAATATGTTAGTTTTCTGATCTTCTATCAACACGAAATGGATGGTTTGAATTTCAATAAAACATTTAATTTAAAAGCAAATATAAACTACAATCAATTACACAAATACTTTAACATTATCTAAATATTATAAGATTGTTAATTTTGTTGCCCTTCACTAAGAATGGAGATGTTATTTTTTCCTATTCAATATTTTATACTGCTTAACATAAACATGTTTTCCTCATTTAACATCTCTCCAAAAACGATATAACAGTTCCGACTTTCTGTTTTTTAATCAAAGCAAATTAATTAAATCCTAAAAAAATGTCTTCTAATATTGTTTTAGAGAACTAAGAAAAGCATAATATACTTTTTAAGTCACAAAAAAGTAAAATATACAAGACTTTAAAATCGCTTGAAGCTAACTAATTATCGATTTGCAATCATACACACGGAGCTGTGAGTGAGCGAATAATTCCAAAACAGAAAAAAAAATTCAAAGTGATATTTTTCGAAACGAAAGTTTTATAGTTTAATCATGCATTAAATAATCAACTTAAATATATCTTATTGAAAATGACAAAATTTAAGAGTTTATTTTCATATTTCACCCTCTATCATATATTACTGTAATTATATTTTTATTCAGATCTTCTATCAACACGAAATGGATGGTTTGAATTTCAATAAAACATTTAATTTAAAGTCAAATATAAACTACAATCAATTACACAAATACTTTAATATTATCTAAATATTATAAGATTGTTAATTTTGTTGACCTTCACTAAGAATGGAGATGTGTTTTTTTCCTATACGGTGCTTATATACTGCTTAACAAAAACACGCTTCCTGCATTTAACATCTCTCCAAAACCGATATAACAGTTCCGACTTTCTATTTTTTAATTAAAGCAAATTAATTAAATCCTTTACAAAAAAAAGTCTTTTAATATTGTTTTAGAAACGAAGAAAATCGTGATATACTTCTTAATTCATGAAAAAAGTAAAATATACAAATCTTTAAAATCGCTTGAAGCTAACTAATCATCGATTTGCAATCATACACACGAAGCTGTGAGTGAGCGAATAATTCCAAAACAGAAAAAAAGTTCAATATGATATTTTTCGAACGAAATTTTTATAGTTTAATCATGCATTAAATAAACAACTGAAATATTTCTTATTGAAAATGACAAAATTTAAAAGTTTATTTTCATATTTCACCCTCTATCATATAGTACTGTAATTATATTTTTATTCAGATCTTCTATCAACACGAAATGGATGGTTTGAAATTCGATAAAACATTTAATTTAAAGGCAAATGGAAACTACAATCAATTACACAAATAATTTAACATAATTTAAATACTATACGATTATTTATTTTGTTGCCCTTCACTGAGAATGGAAATATTTTTTTATCCTATACGATATTTTATAGTGCTTAACATAAACATGTTTCTTTCATTTAACATCTCTACAATGACAATATAACAGCTCCGACATTTTTTAAAATCAAAGTAAATTACATTTTTTATAAAAATCATTTTATTACTGTTTTAAAGAACTAAGAAAAGCGTGATATACTACTTAGTTCATGAAAAAATACAATACTTTAAAAATTGCTCGAAGCTAACTAATACGCGATTTGTAATCATAGACATGAAACAGCGTGTGAGCCAATAATTTTGAAACAAAAAAGAGATTAATACGAAATTTTCAGAAATGAAAAATGTTTAGCTTAATCATGCATTAAATAAACATTTAAAAGATTTCTTATTAAAATGACAATATTTAAGATTTCATTTTCATATTTTCCACCTTTATCATACATTACTGTAATTATATTGGTATTTTGATCTTCTATCAACACGAAATTGATGATTTGAATTTCAATAAAACATTTAATTTAAAGGAAATATAAACTGCGATCGATTACACTAACATTTTAACATTATTTAAATATTATACGATAAATTATTTTGTTGCCCTTCACTGAGAATGGAAATGTTTTTATTTTCTTCCTATACGATATTTTATACTGCTTATCATAAACATGTTTCTTTAATTTAACATCTCTCCAATAACAATATAACAGTTCCGACATTTTTTTAAATCAAAGAAAATTACATTCTTTATAAAAAACATTTTAATACTGTGTTAAAGAACTAAGAAAAGCGTGATATACTTCTTAATTCATGAAAAAAAATAAAAAATACAGTACATTAAAAAATGCTCGAAGCTAACTAACCCTCGATTTGTAATCATACACACGAAACAGTGTGTGAGGGAATAATTTCGAAACAGGAAAAAAAATTCAATATGACATTTTCTGAAAGGAAAAAATTTTAGTTTAGTTATGCATTAAATAAACAGCTGAAAAATTTCTTATTGAAAATGACAATATTTACGATTTTATTTTCATATTTTCCACATTTATCATACATTACTGTAATTATATTGGTATTCTGATCTTCTATCAACACGAAATTGATGATTTGACAAAACAAAACACATAATTTAAAGGCAAATATAAACTGCAATTAATTACACAAATACTTAAACATTAACTAAATATTATACGATTATTTATTTTGTTGTCCTTTACTGAGACTGGTGATGTTATTTTCTTTTTACACGATATTTTATACTGCTTAACATAAACATGTTTCTTTAATTTAACATCTCTCAAATAACAATATAACATATCCTATATTTTTTTTTAAATCAAAGCAAATTACATTCTTTATAAAAACATTTTAATACTGTGTTAAAGAACTAAGAAAAGCGTGATATACTTCTTAATTCATGAAAAAAAATAAAAAATGCAGCACATTAAAAAATGCTCGAAGCTAACTAATCCTCGATTTGTAATCATACACACGAAACAGCGTGTGAGCGAATAATTTTGAAACAAAAATGAAATTCAATATGACATTTTCAGAAACGAAACATTTTTAGTTTAGTCATGCATTAAATAAACAGCTGAAAACTTTCTTATTAAAAGTTCCAATATTTAAGAGTTTATTTTCACATTTTCCACCTTTATCACATATTACTGTAATTATATTGGTATTCTGATCTTCTATCAACACGAAACTGATGATTTGAATTTCAATAAAACATTTAATTTAAAGGCAAATATAAACTGCGATCCATTACACGAACATTTAAACATTATATAAATATTATACGATTATTTATTTTGTTGTCCTTTACTGAGAATAAAAATGTTCTTTTTTCTTCCTACACGATATTTTATACTGCTTAACATAAACATGTTTTCCGCATTTAACATCTTTCCAATGACAATATATAAGAGCTCCGAAATTTTTTAAAATCAAAGCAAATTACATTCTTTATAAAAAATGTTTTAATACTGTTTTAAAGAACTAAGAAAAGCGTGATATACTTCTTAATTCATGAAAAAAATAAAAAATACAACACTTTAAAAAATGCTCGAAGCTAACTAATCCTCGATTTGTAATCATACACATGAAACAGCGTGTGAGCGAATAATTTCGAAACAGGAAAAAAAAATTCAATATGACATTTTTCGAAATGACAAATTCATAGCTAAATCTGGCATTAATTAAATGACTGAAAGAATACTTATTAAAAAATGATAATCATTTAAGAATCCATTCTTTCATGAATTCGAGCATATAAAAAATTAGTTCTTCGTTTCGTACGAATAAAATATTATTTAAGACTAATGATTAAACTGCATAATGGTTGAATATAATTCACTTATGAAATTTCAGTCTTTCTTCAGACTAATTTAAATTTTTTAGGACTTTTATTTTTCTAAAGTTTCCATTCTTCTTTTTCGTTCGATTTCAATAAAGACGTGATTTAATCGATATTAGTTGGAGCTACTATCCTGAAATTTTTAAGATATATTTTTTCTTTAAAAAACATTAATTAGACGGCTGATATTATCTATCATGTTTCTTAAAAAGATTTGTAGGGGTTTGCTAGTAATTAAAATTATTTCAAGAAAATGCTTGCGTGCTAAGTTATGATAAAAGAAGTTCTAATTTAAGTAATTAATTTTTACACTCAATTTTATATGTCTTAATTACATTATCATAATTTTTTCGAAATAATTACTTTTTTCACGGAAATATCAATAATTATAAGTGATCATAAACAGGGGCCTTCAATTAATTTTAAGTTTTACCGCTCAGAGATGCTCTTCTTTCTCTAATTATACTTTTCATATTATTATTCAAATAGTTTATTTTTCACCCTGTTGATAAAATTGATGAGTGAGTCACGTAATATTATTCATATCATTTATCTTATTTTAATTATATTTAGTTGACGAAATAAAAGCTTTTATACTTAATGAAGAAAAAATTAACAATGCCTTTTTTATTGAACATTTAGTATAAAGCGGTTAAAGTACAATAGGTGTAATAAATTAATATGTGAAATATGTAATACAAGAAGATTACTATTCTATATATACACTCTGTTCCATAAGAGTGTGTCGTCTATTATTCTGAAGATACAAACGAATTAGTTGAAAATACATTTGTACTGTATACATATTAAACTAAAATGTCTTTCGCCTAATATATTGTGCAGTCCCCATTATTATCGATTATGTAAGATTCACTTTATCATTCGATTTTGACGTTGAGCTACGTTTACCCCGCTCCAGTAGGTCGTCAACATTTTTCCACGCTTTATAACGTGCTATCCACTTCTTGACAACGAATCCAACTTTCTCATGTATTGAAATGCAGCTGCGCAAAACATTTTTGGTCTTTTTGGATAGTTACATAGAAACACAGCTTCAAAACGGCTCGCATGCGAGGTACTCTTTTTGGAATTGTTGATTTAAACACAGCAAAACAAATCGAATAAAGAATATAACCAAAAAGCTTTCTTCTCTAATGTTTGAAGAACACGAACAATTAACCCTTTGACTGCTCATCCCGTGATTTCAACGGGTAATTTAAATTTAGCAAAATTTGCTCATCCCTCGATTTTCATGGGTATGTCTTTTTCTTCCTTTATAAAGAAACACATTCCACCTTTGCACATTTTAACCAGTGGAATAAATTATATACAGTATTAGGCATTTAATTAGGTAATAAATAGAAATATATGACTAGAACTATAGTTATATTAGATAGCAAAATTATAGATAGTATGTTATAAATTTAGATTAACTGTATTTCAATTAAAATTTATTAAAAAACAAATTTTTTATGTGATAACATCTGAAATTAGTTTTTCTGAATTATTAGTTTCTCATGATAAATGTCAATATAAAATATCTTTTCCAGAAAAAAATAGTATTTCAATTCTCCAATTTATATATATACTTTATGCAACAAAAAAAATACGCATTTTTTAAAGAGATCTCGGTTTAAAAATTCAGCAGTCAATGGGTTAGCCAGTATCTGCGAGCTATCGATTGCCGAAGTTATGAGCGACACGCACTTTTGGAACAGACTGTACATAATATTAATAATATGAACTAATTACAGTTAAGTTAAATTTAAGAAATGAATTTAAAAGGAGAGAATATATCTTATATTTGAATCTCTAATAACTAATCATAAATATAACAATAAGTATATAAACTAAATTTCATTAATTTTCATTAGAAACGTGATGTTCAATATAGGTTTTGAACAAAAATTTAAAATTCACGTTAACTACTATCAAAGTCAAAACTATGCTAACATTCTACAAGACCTCTAAAATTATTTTTATTCTATTCTTAAAACTAATATAATTCTGATTTTACAGAGAATGTCAAAACTCATATTTCATATATAAGCAACTATTCTAATGCATTCGAATCACAGTAAGCCAAAATTTGGGGACATTCGAAAGAACTTAGTTACTTGAACTTGTAGTTTGGAATAGCGTTTCAGTGAATAAAAATTAGAAAAACTGTTTGGTACATAGAAAGGTATACTTTTTTACCAAATAAAAAATCTATCTATTATATTTTCTAAAATTCAAATATTTAAATTTACTAATTAGTACATTATTTATCATTTTTCTCTTAAAAAAGTATATACACCTTATATAACTTTTAATAAAATAGAATAAAACATAACAGTAAAGAATTTCATATTTTAAGAAGCAACCAACTAAACATACAAAAGTAAATCTTGAAAATGTAACTTTACATTTCAGTAAAGAACAAAATAAAATGTCGTGGTGAAAAAATATAAAAAACACTTTTTCAATTCTTCCTCCCAATTTATTTTTATTTTTGTGTTCACATGTTGAAATTATCCATTATTTTTATTTGAGTATCGATCTCGTACTGTTTATTTAAAACTTTGCCTAAATTGTAGTGTTAAAAACAGATTTCAAGAGGTTTCAGTATAACAATATTTTCAGTCAAGTTATTTTGTCAAGTAAAACGATGTTATTAGTAATTATTTAAGATGATGTATTTATCCTTGTGAGATTACTTTTAGCTATCAAATTACTAATTTTACATGTCATAAGTATATATTGACAAATTTATACATAAAAATAGTGGTATAAAAATGTTTGATTTACATTTATAAATTGCTTTTACATATACAATTAAAAACTGAACAGAGATCGAAAAACGGAACAAGAAAAGGTGTCAAATTATATTTTTCAGGTATTTCTAATATCCACAGTACTCTTATACGTTTTAAGTAATATGTAGCTCTAAAATAAAATGTAATTTCCACACACACACACACACACACACACACATATATATATATATATATATATATATATATATATATATATATATATATATATATATATATATATATATATATATATATATATATATATATATATATATATATATATATATTATATATATATATATATATATATATATATATATATATATATATATATATATATATATATATATATATATATATATATATATATATATATATATATATATATATATATATATATATATATATATATATATATATATATATATATATATATATACATATATATATATGTATATATATATATATATATATATATATATATATATATATATATATATATATATATATATATATATATATATATATATATATATATATATATATATATATATATATATATATATATATATATATATATATATATATGTGTGTGTGTGTGTGTGTGTGTAAATATGCATACATGTGCAAACAGGATTTTTTTGTATGTAGTCCAGTAGACATCATATGTAATATTCTTATTAAAAAAAAGTGTATGCGTACTCTCCCTACACCATGGCTAACTGAAACTTCTTTCCAGTTATGTTTCATGTAGTTTAGTTTAAGTGTTGTAAATTAGCTTAGCAGACTTTAGATATGACTTATTTGCACATGATACAGTAGAGAATCCGGAATCATCTGATCTTCGGTGATTCCGAAATTTATCGTAACTTATCGTACCGGATATCAAAGCCTCAGATTTGTTTTCCTTTTGTTAAATAAATAGTATCATCAACCCGTTTCTACTGTTAGACCACATACAGAGAATTTTTCACTTCAAATTTACTAATAGCACTAAGCAGATACATATTTAATTTTACGAAAGGGAACAAAGATCGGCATTTCCGGTTTCGTACCTAAAAATCTTCATTGCAGTAGTTTCTGAACCAGCTCATTTCTATCAGACATGCTTCAATATCTGCTTAGATAAGTCCTCTTTCATTTCTATTTTTACAACTGTTATGCAGTGCGAACTTTTTCATTTCAGAAGAATAAATCGTAAAAAGCTCTGCCGTCAGAAACAATTCGAAAATTGAACTGATGTCATTTCAATTGATGTCCGTATATTAAAAATTAAAATTATAGCTTAAAATCTAATTATACATTTCTAACCTTATAAAAGTAAAATCTCATTTAAAAACCCAAAAGGTAAAACTTATAACGCATTTAAAAAACTGCAGTTCAGTGTTATGCTTCTTAATCTCTGCGTAGGATCCGACACGAGTGATGGATTAAAATACCTCTTTAATGCATAATAAGGCGCTTTAGTTAGTTTGAGGTGAACATGTCTGAATATACAACGCCAAGGGCATGAAACCAGCAGATTTGTACTCAGCAGACGTCATCTGTTGAGTACAAATCTGTCATCTACACAAAACCATATAAATATAAGCACTAGAAATATGTCCAAAATTTGAGTCCATCTGCAATTTAGACGTCCACGTGAAACTGTGTACAATAATATGTCCTTTTAATTTATTTTGCTCCAAAACATTGAGAAATGTTTCCAAACTATGTTAAACAATCACAATTTTCTGGTAAATATCGGAATAGAGTTTATGTCAATCAACATAAAACAGCATGGTTTCATAGGAAGTAATAAAAATGTTAAAATTTTAAACTCTATTGAAATCAACCTTTTTAAAAATTTACTACTAGGCGTAATTGAAAGAATAAATTTTTTGAACAATGCCTAGTAATGAAATTAATAAATTTCATTGAATTTCCTGAAAACATAACACACATTTTTGATTGTATGAAGTGATCAATTATGAAACGTTATATAACCATTTATGTAGTAATTTGTGAATTAAGAAAAAACTTATAATAAGCAAAAATAATAAATTACTTAAAAGGCAAATTTTATCT
>CM063498.1:108968100-108983100 GCA_032207245.1 Pardosa pseudoannulata
AATGATGAATATAATTTAAAAAAAATTACAAGTACATTATTTTAATTCATATATTAACTTTCTACCACGTACGGCTAGAAATTTTCTATTTATTTACTTAAAATTTGTATCTAACACCTTAATTGTTTTCATTTCTCTTAATTTCAAATTCTGACATTTTTAAACTTTAAATTTACTATTTTTTGCATTTTCAGAGCCGTCCAGATTGTATAATTTTTATAGTATTCTGCCTCCACCCAATGGGCTTGAGCTCGACTACCAAGTGGACTTGGATGTATTTGTGTGTTATACCCTTATAGGGAACGGTGTTTTTCTACCGATGTACAGCTCCAATAATTAAAAAGGGTAAAATATAAGCAGATTGTTTGGTAGAGTGTTAACTCCTTAATTCACATTTTTTTTAAAAGGTCGTCCAAAAAATCAATATTTTTTAATGTAAAAAGTACAATATTTAGAGTTGAGTTTAGATAAAATATATATTTTTTATACTTGAGTAAGTAAGTGTTATAGCTTAAAATACCATGTAAATGATAAATATCAATAAAACGACTTTTTTTTTGCTTTCACATCGTTATTTTCATTTCTCGATTGCATTCGAGTGTGAAAAATTATAGCAACATAAGGTACAAAAGAACCCTTGTTTGCTTTCAATCAACCTGCATATATGCAAAAATATTATTAACTTTAGAAAAGTATTGGTACTATAACTGCCCTTTGGAAGAAAAAGTGTATTTGTAGATTTCGAGATACGCAAAGAAAACTTCCATTATATGCAATTGATTGTTTAAAATAGATTTTTTACAAACTTTTATAACTACAAAAGCATTTTCAAGTAAATTTATAAGCCTAGTGTCTTTGGTTAATTTTAATTGAATATGTCTCGTGGAAACTTGAAGGAGGCGAAGAATATTAGGTTGAAAAGTATTCAATAAATACGTTCACTGAAAGTTAAAAAACGTATTTAAGATTCGAGATTTCAAGTTATTATCATATTCTTTTCTATGTAATAATATACTTTATGTGAGTATATGTGTTGTGTGATTTTAGTTCCATCAGCTATAATTACTGAAATCAGTATTTTACTCAAGTTTTACTTATTAAAGTTAATGGCGTGTTGAAATCCCAATAAATTTCAGTGCTCTCATTTCATCTTAATTAATTTTAATACTCCTTAAAGAAATTTTGATATATTTTACTGTTGTGTTTTTATGAACTAACCAGTCAACGTTAAATTTGAAATGCTAAACATTGATTTTGACCAGTACAGAACTGGTTTTGATATATTTCATCATGACAAGCGTACTTCCATAATTACGTACATAACGATTAGTCAAATACAATTGGTCATAGAAGATCGAAATTTCTTAACCCTCCGAGTGGAACACATCGAGGAAAAAAAGTCTCCAAAAATACGCTAAAGGTTTACTGTGTCAGAGGCCAAAATGTTCTATGATTTTTTCTTTCACCCTTTGTCGACTAGAATGGAATACGGGAAACCCACCCTCGTTATTGTCCCTTTACTTCCGGTTATAAATAGATATATAAATATATATTATAGATTGTTAATTTTTAATACACATAAAGCTCGTCAAGTCTCGAAGATCATCCCTTAAGAAATAATGGATTCTAAAAGTACAAATAAAAATATTCTTTGAGAGGCATATTTATGTTTTGTTACAAAAGTCATCAAAGATATTTAAGTGCTACAATTAGAGATACATCTGTTACCGCAAACGAAATACTTCGAAATAGAGATTTACAAAGCCATGAAAGTCTATCAATGTCTTTGTGCCTCAGGGGGTAGAGGTGCATTTCTCAATAAATATCAGTCAAAGAGGGGTGCAGTTCCTAAACAATCGACCTGATCCTCCTACCGCAAAACTCCATGGAGGAAAGCACTGGCAAAAATGTACATTACATTCATCTACATTCATTTTGAAGGTCGAAAACTGTGCGTTTTCGATTTGGTGGAATTGTACGTGCGAACCACTTAGAGGGTTAATATCGAATTTTATAATTCGACATTTACACCTACCTATCCTGTAATAACAGAACAATTCAATATAATGTTACTTACGCTGTTAGGCTTCACTCAAAAGAAATTGGATGTAAAATGTTGAAACTCTGTATTTGAAATTTTCCTACACCTAATGCGTCCCCTTCTGTTTTCTAGAACTATTTATATATATCTAGCGAACAACTATCTAGTGAAAAATTTGTGTATAGCTGTCATTAACTCAACCGATATGCAATAATACATCGAAAAGTTAACGACTTATTAATATGTATTTTTACTGTATTCAAAGCGAGAGCTATTCTTAGTCAGTCACAGTTAGGAACAAACCTAGATTTCAAGACCGCTTCAAACCTTTTTACATTTCAAGGATACTTCAATGCAATGTTCTGCTTACAAGTATATACTCGTAAGCTTTGTGTGAAGCGAGGCGATATATATATATATATATATATATATATATATATATATATATATATATATATATATATATATATATATATATACAATTACGTACCGTTTTACCAATTCTTAATGTATAACTGTTATTAGCTACCTCAATGGTCTTATTGAGATGTATAACAAAGGTATTTATTATAAAATAGGATAGTTAGAAAAAGAAAACTTAAATAAATATAGAGATATTTTATTAAAAAAGGATAACTAAAGCTTATATCCCACCAGAAACGAAGATGAAATCACTAGAAATGAAGATGAAAAAGATTTTATAAATAACAGTATTTATTATATAAATATTAAGAAAAATACAGCTATAAAATTTCTCAAAAAATATTTTTCTGTAATGCTTTCAAATTTCTTTAAAAATATTTGACACAAACATAATGAAAAAATTCGTATAACCTCTCACATTTTTTACACATTTCTTTTATTTAAATAAAATGTGTTTGTATGCATTGAAAAAATTCTTTTCGAAAAATGTTAGAATTCTATTTGTATAGTAGAACTGCTTGGATAAAAGATTAATGACTTTTACATACATATGCGACTTATCTATGCCTGCTTTAAATAACCATACAGTTTGTTATTGTAAAGTTTAAGTTTGTTAAACTGCAATGTTTTAAAATCTGTATTATTCACACATATCTTCTCATACATTTTCATCAAAACCCATTTTTGTGATAAATATGAATAAATCAAGAACTTGTGACTTCGGTATAAACAACAATGTTTGGGAACATCTACTGCAATATCTATATCGGTGAAATACCTAAGAAAGAAAATTTAATGAAATATGATTGAAAATCACTGTATAATAGTTTTAAACTTAAGCATGTAAATTTCGATCGTTCATACCAAAACTTAATTTGTTTTAAAGTAACAAATAAATAATCACAGTTTAAAACAACCATAGAATTTGTTATTGAAATATTTAAGTTAGATTTCAGTCTTTAACCGTTTGAGTGAGCAAAGTGCTATCGCGCTTCGCTTATTTTGTATGAAAATATGCTGTTGGTTATTATAATTTTCGCATCTATTGAAAGCAGTTGGATTCATATCAATCGCAGTTTGTATTCATTTTACTTACTTGTGATTATTAATAATAAGAATTAAAATAAAATACAGTGGTAAGTAAATAAACGTATTTTATTTATTTATTTATTTGTAGTAAAAAAACCTGTTAGTTGTTGTATAGACATTAAATACTGTTTTCATTTTCTCAACAAGTGGTATACTGATCATTATTTATGCTACAGAGAGGAATGGTTAGCAAGCAAAAATGTCTCAGGAAGACTACCAGTAAGTACAAAGTTTTCTTTAGAAAAATTGATTGGGCGAAACTTGCAACAATGTGATGTATGCAGTTAAAAATGGTAATGGCATTAGACGATGCAAATTAATTTGCGCTATATGTAAAAGAGGAATTCATGGCATTTGTGCAGGTAAACATTCTTATAATAAGTGAGAATAAAGAATATTTTTGTTGGTAAAAATTACTTGCTACATAATAATTAGTGTTAATTATAACTACTTCTATTGTTCTCCAAAAATTACTATGCATCTCATTACGCACTATTAGCATATATATAAGAAAACTCTTCATCACACAAAAAGTCAGAATATATAGTTTTATAACATGGTTTCACATTTGTACATAACGACTATACGTGACATAATACAAATATATTTTTTTTTTTTTACCAGAGGATACGAAAGATAACTTGTCGGCGAATACCCTAGGCGACAGAAATTTATCAGTTTCAATCCTTTTTCATCGGGAGAACTATCCTATTTTTACTCTTGAGGCCTTCTTATTCAGAAGAATTAAATTTTTAAGATTAAATTTTGGTACTCAAAATATCGTCCAAATGTCGAAAACTTTTATTAGCTCAAATTACAGTTCTGAACCATTTGAATATAAATGCAAACTTTAAACTTTTTCTTCAAAATTTCAAAAGTTTATTACGTATACGATTCCAATTTCAATCATACAGTTGTTATTAACAAAAGTAAATTTTAAATAAATTTTTTCATCTAATTGAAGTTTCTTGCATAAAGGCCAAGTCTTTTTTTTTTTCTATTCAATATATAAATATTAATTTTTATATATATTATCTAAAATGCACATTGTATAGAGAATATTCATTAAGCTTCGCTTTTTATATGTCTAGGAGAATTTCAGAATTCTTATTAGATTTATATATATATATATATATATATATATATATATATATATATATATATATATATATATATTAAATTTTAATCAAATTTAAATAATATATAAATTGCACCACTTTGATAGAAAATTAAGGAAAAAATTATTTTAAAAACACTTGATGCCACCACATGTACAGTCATAACAAACATAATTATATATATATATATATATATATATATATATATATATATATATATATATATATATATATATATATATATATATATATATATATATATATATATATATATATATATATATATATATATATATATATATAAATTTTAATCAAATTTAAATAATATATAAATTGCACCACTTTGATAGAAAATTAAGGAAAAATTATTTTAAAAACACTTGATGCCACCACATGTACAGTCATAACAAACATAATTATAATTATATATATATATACATAAATTTTATATATTTTTATATTATATATATAAAGTTAGAGAGATTTAGAAAGGCAGATATAATATTATATAATACTATAGAAATAATTATACATATAATTTACATATGTAGAACTACATACCTTATTTTGTCAATTGTACAAAACTGAAATTTCTCCAAAAACTGAATAGTGCTGGCTTAGAAATGAAAATTGTTATTTATGAAAAAACACCCATAAAATATAATCTTATTCATAGTTAATAAAATAAACCTCACTATAACGTCTCTATTTTCCTAATTCTTGGAATATGCATTTGGGGCTTTTTTATATGTTTGGGTATAATATTAACTTCAAACTATTTACAAGTGAGAGTGTAGGGAAAATTGTTCATGAAATCTGATAACAATATATACAAAGCAACTCTTTATTTTCAATTGCACATTAATGTCTTTCTTTTATTTGCAGTTTTTTTAATAGCATAAGTTGATTATATGATCTTATTGGTGTGCTGCTGCCAGTCCTTTGTTATCTAGCATAGGTCTTATATTAATTGCTTCGATTCTTTGATAAATATCTTCCAGTGAGAAACCCAAAGAATCAAGGAGTTATGTCATGATGAACAGACCCAACATAGCATCTACTGTAATTTGGAAAACATTGGATTTAAATTCAAATTCCTATTGTTTTGACTGCTGGTGAGGCGCAAAACATTTGTTTAATCTGATCAGTCACGATGGAATCCTACAGCGCCGTCTGGGCGTTTCCTGTCATTAGATTGTCATACGAAACAGCCTGATGGTGATCGAAGCTTGCGTGTTATAACTTTACGCCATGGAAGAGGTATCTCGATAACTGATTGAGTAGTCAGTAGTTGCAAGGAGCTGTCTGCCTTCTGCAACTCTTGACATTCATTATCCTGAAAACCGGGATGAGAAGGCTTCTACTGAAGGTTGATGTCTTGTTTTTTGCTCAAGTGTTTCAGCTCATGAGATACAAATATTCTCAAGAAATTCACTAACATGATTTCAATTCTGAACGTATAACAAAGAGATAAGGCTATCAGCAAGGGTATATTTGTCGCCTGGAACAATATTGCAAAAATAGCTTTCAGGTGTTTATCTATAGCAACATTTTCACTTATAAAAACCGTGGGGATTCATGAAGCAAAATATTATTTAAAATCAGATAATTTAAAGAATGTATGTCTTTAAGCTGTTTCAAAAATTCGACGAAACACTTTTCAGTAAATATTTAAATGTAATACAATATGACCAAATATTAAGTTTTTTATAGAGTGGTTACTGAAATAGTATCCATTAATTGAATTTTTCCCATAAATTTTACTGAGAAGTATAACATGTACAAAGTGTTCTAAACATGAGAGTTTCAGGATAATCTGCGAATTTTCTATTTTAGCTATAAGAGAAAAAGTATAACATTCAAAAAGGGCATATGACCTTTTTCCATGCAATATGCGATATTCCTATTGAATATTACAATGCCAAAGATTGCATGGAACTGCACAAGAAATGTGTTAAAAACGAATATATAGATTCATGCTTTTTACTAATACTGTGAGATACAGAAGGCGATTAATACCCCTAGAGAGTACTTCATCTTTAAAAGTAAGAAATATGAAGTATGTATTTTAAAAATGGAATAGCTGACCCAATTTTTTCTTCTATGCTGAAAGTTTAAGACTTTGATATCAAAAGATTTTTTTTAACATTTCAGGTCTCAATATATATAAGAATAAATTATGATAATAAATACATTTTCTGTCTCTCCGATTTAAACTATATTTACAACAATATGCAAATTTTATTTCAATTGTAAAATGACTTTAGTCGAAAGTCTAAAACAGGTCTCCAGTATTGCATCTTTGTTAGAACAGATCAAATATAATCTATTTACGCTAATAATGCAGTACACTTATTAGAGCATTCCCGAAAAGGAACTATTTTCTTAGATTTATGTGCATTTTAATATTAGTACGCAACACAAATATGTCATATAAGATAAATATATTTTAAGGAGAAATGTGTTCCAGATATTGAATGCATAACATATCTCTCAACTAATTTATAAACATTTGAAACTCAAAACTGACAAATATCATGCAGTCTCCCTAACGACGCTTCGACTGAAAATCTACGGTATCATAAAATGTTTCGTACTATAAACTTTAAGTAAACATTATGCAATTCATAAAGCTAAAGTATTGTAAATAGTCGATAAACACTTTGAAGTTATTGAGATTTTGATTAGTCTTTCAATGAAATTACTTAGGGACATTAACAACTTCTTAATATTGATTAGTAATTAAATATCATTTTAACCATTGTGCCAAACACTACATAGTTTTAAATAATATTGTAATATTTTAAAACACTTCATAGAATTGCTCTGTATGGAGAGGACCAAATGTTAACTAAATTAAAGAACGAATTATTTTACGAGTACTTGATTTGCTTTTGACATTTGCTGTCACATGACAATTCTTTGTCTGCTGGTCTTCTTAATAGATCTTCACGTAGATCCTAAAATTAGCGGTAATTAAGGTCAACTTTATTTTATATTGCATTATTTAAAAAAATAATAATTAATCAATGAAAAGTTTTGTTTAATGGAAAATTAATATTAAATTATGTTAAGGAAATTTAAAAGAGACAGTAAAAAAGTGACGCCGGTAGTTTGAAATTACCATTAACTCAGAACACAAAATAAGTGTGAGGAAATATGCACAAAAATTATCAAGTAAATGTATTTAAAAAATCAAAACTAAATATCATAATATTTATTTTATTCTCTAGGTACTTAAGAATAATGCAATCTTATCGAAAACAATGAATGATACTCTATTCAAATCAAGAATAGTATTAAAATTACCACAAGGTAAGTAAAAATAATATAAATAAGATAAAAATTTCCCGAAAAGAAGTGAATTAGTTTCAAATTACCGCTAAAATTTAAAGTTTACACTATACTTCTTTAAAATCTACGAAACTGTCCGAATACAAATTAAAACCCAGGATTTATAATCTTTAATATTGCATAGATGTCAGACAGAGATGTACGAAATTTAAATAAAAAAGTAATCTTTTATAAGCATATTAAAAATAAAAATTATTATAAGTGAACGAGTTAAGCAGTATCTTATCTTACCTTTCCTCTCTTCAATAGGTATAATTAATGACGATGTACAGAAAAGATCTGTAATCACAGTTGAGAGAGGGACATTTATTTAAAATAAATGATACAGGAAAGCAAACAAGTTCGAAGGAATTCACATAAACATTATACTGGCTACGGTTGCTGGATCAGTTATGAAATCCAATTCAGACATACATGATATTAGAGAGTAATTTTATTTAATCTCTGACATATTGTTGCTGAAGTTATCGAAGAGATATAGTAGAGGTTTTAATACACAGTACTAAATAAATAATTCATTAGGATAGAAGTATAATTATCTAGTCAATTTTTTATATTTATGAGTAATAAATAATGTTATTGTTAATTGAATGGTGTTTAGAAAAAAAATCTATTAAAAAATATTACAAAATAACCTTTTTTGTTTTAAAAATTTTTTAAGTATTTTATTTTTAATATCTTTATTACAAAAATATTTTTTCTATTCCATACCTACTACTGCAAAGTTTTTATTTATTTAATAAGCTTTATGAATATTGTTATTTTTATTTCTTCGGTATCTCAACTAAAAATGTTTTGTATTTTAAATAATAATGCATCAAATAGCTTTTCATCCTGGAGTACATTTAAACTTTATTATAAAAACTTTATTACACATTTTACTTTTAATGCTTCAAATACAAAAATATTGTCTTTATTTTATAGTTACCATAGTAACGTCTTGATTTACCTGAGCATAAGAATATGAAGCATTGATAATATTTTTATATTTATTTGGTAGGTATTTCAACTCCAAAAGTCTTGTATATTTTATAATAATGCAATAAATAGCTTTTAATCTTGAAGTACATTTAAACTGTATTCTATAAACTTTATTACACATTTTACTTCTATAATTTCAAATACAAAAATAGTGTATTTATTTTATACTTACTATAGTAACGTCTAGATTTAGCTTAACATAAGAATGGAAAGCATTGGGAATATTAGTAACATCTAGATTTAGATGAGCATCAGAAGGAGAAGCGTTAGGAATATTTTTTACATTTATTTGTTAGGAATCTCATCTCCAAAATTCTTCTATATTTTATAATAATGCATTAAATAGTTTTTCACCCTGGAGTACTTTATTCTATAAACGTTATTACGCATTTTACTTTTAATGTTTCAAATACAAAAATATTGTCTTTATTTTATACTTACTATAGTAACGTCTAGATTAAGCTGAGCATTAGAATGAGAAGCGTAGTGAATATTTTTATATTTATTTGTTAGGTATCTCAACTCCAAAAGTTTTGTATATTTTATAATACTGCATTAAATAGCTTTTCATCCTGGAATACATCTAAACTTTATTCTATGAACTTTATAACACATTTTACTCTTAATGTTTCAAATACAAAAATACTGCCTTTATTTTATACTTACTATAATAACGTGTATAGATTTAGCTGAACTTACGATTGGGAAGCGTTGGGAATATTTTTACATATATTTTTTAGGTATCTCAACTCCAAAAGTCTTGTATATTTTTTAATAATGCTTTAAATAGCTTTTCATCCTGGAGCACATCTAAACTTTATTATAGATTTTACTCTTAATGTTTCAAATACATAAAATATTGTCTTTATTTTATACTTACTACACTAACGTCTAGATTTAGCTGAACATAAGAATGGGAAGCGTTGGGAATATTTTTATATTTATTTGTTAGGCATCTCAACTCCAAAAATCTTGTATATTTTATAATAAGGAATTAAATAGCTTTTCATCTTGGAGTACATCTAAGCTTTAATCAATAAATGTTATTACACATTTTACTCTTAATGTTTCAAATAGAAAAATGTTGTCTTTATATTATACTTACTATAGTAACGTCTAGATTAAGCTGAGCATTAGAATGAGAAGCGTAGTGAATATTTTTATATTTATTTGTTAGGTATCTCAACTCCAAAAGTTTTGTATAATTTATATTAATGTATTAAATAGCTTTTAATCTTGAAGTACATCAAAACTGTATTCTACAAAATTTCGTACACATTTTACTTCAATATTTCAAATACAAAAATATTGTCTTTCTTTTATACTTTCTATAGTAACGTCTAGATCTTGCTGAGCATAAGATTGAGAACCGTTGTGAATATTTGTATATTTATTTGTTAGGTATCTCAACTCCAAAAGTCTTGTATATTTTAAAATTATGCATTAAATAGCTTTTCATCCTGGAGAACATCTAAATTTTATTCTATAAACGTTATTATTCATTTTACTCTTAATGTTTCAAATACAAAAATATTGTCTTTATTTTATACTTATTATAATAACGTATATAAATTTAGCTGAACTTACGATTGGGAAGCGTTGGGAATATATATATATATATATATATATATATTGTTATATATAACTATAAATCTTGTATATTTTAAAATTATGCATTAAATAGCTTTTCATCCTGAAACATCTAAACTTTATTCTATAAACTTTATTATTTTACTCTTATGTTTCAAATACAAAATATTGTCTTTATTTTATACTTATAATAACGTATAAAATTTAGCTGAACTTCATGGGAAGCGTTGGGAATATTTATATTATTTATATATATATATATAATATATTATATATATATATATTTATATATATATAATAAATATATATAATATATATTTATATATTATATATTATACTATATATATTTAGATATATAAAATATTTAATATTATATATATAAATATTTTTATATTTATATTGTTAGGTATCTCAACTCCAAAAATTTTGTATATTTTTTAATAATAATTGCATTAAATAAGCTTTTAATCTTGAAGTACTTCTAAACTTGTATTCTATAAACTTTATTACATATTTTACTCTATTTTTCAAATACAAAAATATTGTCTTTATTTTATACTTGCTATAGTAACGTCTAGATTTAGTTGAGCATAAAAATGAGAAGCGTCGGGAATATTTTTATATTTATTTGTTAGGTACCCAACTCCAAATTTTGTATATTTTTTAATAATGCTTAAATAGCTTTTCCTGAGTACATCTAAACTTTATTCTATAAACTTTATTAATTTTACTCTTAATGTTTCAAATACAAAAATATTGTCTTTATTTTATACTTACTATAATAACGTCTAGATTTAGCTGAACATAAGTATGAGAAGCGTCGGGAATATTTTATATTATTTGTTAGAACTCAACTGAATTCTTGTATATTTTTTAATAATTCTTAAATAGCTTTTCTCCTGGAGGCATCTAAACTTTATTCTATAAACTTTATTATGCATTTTATTAATGTTTCAAATACAAATAGGCTTAATACTTCTTAGTAAAAATAGCTGTCATCGTAATATTTTATTACTCAACTGAAAAATTCGATAAAATAATTTTTAATAGCTTTTCCTCCCTTACATCTAAACTGATCATCGTTATTTAAGAAAATTTTGGAATAAGATCAGATAGCATATGTTATTTGTTTTTTATCTCGATAGATTTTTATGACCTAGAACCAATAAAATAATACATCATGAAATATATTCAAAAGAACTTTTCTCCAAAGGCACCCCTTCCCAATAAAAAATCTAAAAATGTCGAATTGTAGCGCAGAAAAATATTTCTTACATACAAAATATTCCATGAGGGAGCATTTTTTCGAATAAAACATATACCTGTCAGAAAAAATTCTACCTTTAATACACTTCAAGTACCTTAATTTAAATAATAAATTTGGAATTCTTAACCTAAAACTGATGTGTTAGATTTTATATCAGAATGTTTTTTTGTTTTTTTGCTATAGTGGAGAATTTTATGCGAAACTAAATAAATATTAATTTATAACAGTATATATAACAGAATTGATAGGTTTTGTAATTTATATTACAAAATATAGAACAAAATTGAAATATAGCACAGCATTGAAGAATTTTTGTTTTTAACGTAGATTTTCGCAGTGAATTAAATTGTTCAGACATTTCAAATTTATGTACTCAATCCGCTCATTTGAAACAGTATTTTTTCATACCGTTAACAAGAAGTAAATAGGAGTATTTACAATAAAATCAACAACAAAATCTACAATGTATGTATATATATATATATATATATATATATGTATATATATATATATATATATATATATATATATATATATATATATATATATATATATATATATATATGTATATATATATATATATATATATATATATATATATTTATGATGTAACGATCCGTTAAAATCGAGCGAAAGAAGAATATAAGGTGACCTTTCGCAACGGACCATTATATTTAACTGTAAATACACATGCATGGTCTGGACAAAGACGTTTGTGTAGTAACATCTCACGCACAATACCCAGAAAGTCCCTTAGGCGACGGGACATTATGTGCAGTCGCCAGTATTCCTGAGCCAGTGTGTCTGCGCCTTTATGATGTCTACTGCTATCAAAGGACTCGGGTTATAATTATTTATCGAGTGACGCTGTAGTGCACATATGGGCCGATTTACCGGTGCTGCAAATGAATTTAAGTTGTTTTGGTCGGGTGCCTTAAAGACGACCTTTCGGCCACATCTGGAAACGAATCAATTCATCCAGGCGGGGAGTTGAAGTCAAGATTGCTTCACCCTGGTTCTGGAAGGTTTCTAAGAATCACGCTAGGAGAAACGGGAACCCTATGAAAGAAGATTGGCTGAGCCAAGAAGAGGGACTCTTTCTGGAGAGTTGCTTTGGAGTTGCTTTTCAGAGAGCTCGAGAGGAATCCACTCGTCTCTCCGATTTCATGAGCTTGCTTGCTTTAGAGACCGGATCTCATTTCCATTAGTTTTTTTTTTTTTTTTTACTTCGTCCTTACTTTCATTTTGGGTTGTCCTGTATCCTTAGTTTCTTCAACGAATTCCAGCGTGAAACGCATTTTTAGCGTTTGAGTCTCAGTGTGGAAGCCAACTGTACTTCCGCCCGGAGATTATAGTGTCAGAGTTTCGTACCTGCTCTAAGTAGCGAACTGTTGAAGTGTTCAAGAAGGACTAGAATTACTGTACACACGCATTGTAATTATGTTAACGTTATCTCAGCACGAGATCTCAAACAATTTAGAATGTACTAAAACTTATACATAGCTGTACATAATTATTCACTCGAATAAAATATTCAATCCAGAGTAAATGGTTGTCCAGCCTGTATCATTGACGGCCTCACCTACCCATACTTCATGACGTCACATTATGCAAGGTACATTGAGACGTCAAATGCCTTGCATATTGTGACGGATCGATTAGGCGATCCAAGCATTCTGAGCACGTTTCTTGCTTTATAAAATAAGGAAAAATATAGTATATATAGTGCATATTTATTATTTTATTGCTAAGATAATTTACAGTTTTACACAATAAATTTAAACATTGTAAGAGATTTGCATAAACCAGTAGATGACTCGACAACAGATCAGGTGGGAAATTTAGTTTAGTCAATTTACAAATTTCTACAGGGCAAAATAGTACAATGCGTGTTATCTGGTTCAATGCAAGCAAACCCATTGTTAGTGTTTACAGACGTAGTCCTTTTAAATATCCAAGTTATTTCCTTCCAAGTAATGACTTTATAAAAGCTGGCATCTTTATTTTAAGAATACTGGATATGTGAATCAATGAAAAAGAAATTTCTGCATTAATCCTCTTGACTTTTTTGAGGGAAGGGATATTCAAGGGAACGTGCACAGCCCCAATTCTAAATATCGATGACATACAAAGATGAATCTCTGATGTCATGGAAAGAATACATCTGAAATGCTGGTATACACTGAATATTAAATATTTTTTGTAAATGAATATTTTGCGTGTCACAAATGGAGCTAATTAGAAAATTAATTAAATATTAAAACTCAGTTGTGCTAGACTGTTTTTAACTGTCTTTCAAAAAACATTTTTTGGGTTTACTGTTGTGGAATGAGCTGTTTCATGGTAAATATCTCAAAGACTAATATTCATTGAAGGCTGTTTACCACCAAGGGTTAAAAAAACAATAATATGTACTAACATTTTTGGTTCAAACATGAAATGTACTAAACGTTTTACCATTGTGTACATATATATATATATATATATATATATATATATATATATATATATATATATATATATATATATATATATATAAATATATATATATATATATATATATATATATATATATATATATATATATATTATATATATATATATAATATATATATATATATATATATATATATATATATATATATATATATATATATATATATATATATATATATATATATATATATATATATATATATATATGTATTACGTATGTTTCTGTATGTTTACACATGTAAGAATAAGATAAATTATTTGAAAATAATTTAATTTGTAGAAACGTTCTTAGAGTTTTAACAATTAATTATACAAATAATCTTCTATTTCAGATTTGTAGTAAATCTCAATAATATCTGATATCAATTAGGGTTTATTTTTTAAGTTAAAAATAGTAATTCAAGCATAAAACTAGATTCCATGCAATAGAACTACACATATATACGTCACACCCGTAACCAAATTTTACAAGAAGGTATGTAATAACAGTAAAGGAAAAAGGAGTCGACGGAAGTTTAGGTGTTAAGATCGTCGAACTATGTAAACAGGATCTATTCTGTTATACATTTGTTGTACTTGTATAAGACCAATGTAGTAGTAAGACAGTTAATGATAACTAAGATTCTAAGTAAACTATACTG
>CM063498.1:108988100-108995600 GCA_032207245.1 Pardosa pseudoannulata
TCACTATATAGTAATGGACACTAAAGTTCATTATAATAGATATAGGTATGAAATAAAATAATTGAAAAATGTATTAATTTTCTCAGTTGTTTATAATTATTTTTTAAATAAAAAAATAATCAACGTAAGGGAGTCACGTTTAAAAATCTAAATATTTATTATTTATTTATATATTACATATTATTTATATATTATATATTATTAATTTACATATTATTTATTTATATATTACATATTATTTGTATATTATATATTTATATATTATTTATTTATATATTTATATATTATATTTGCCTTTAATTCCTGCTATATTTGTGCTGACAAAGTACACCCTCCATTCGGGTTAAAATGGACTTAATGTATGGATAATAAATGGATAATTATCGGAAAGAAAATGAAAATAATTATCATTATTTTCATTTTCTTTTGTATGTAAATTAATATAACTTTTCTTTAGACTTAAAAAAAAAGTTAAAATGTTAAATGTGTAAAGAAGTGAACTTGAAATGTACTTTTATTTTTTACGTTTGTCTATGTTTAATCAAATTAAGTACATAAATTAAATGAAAAAATAATTGAATTTATGATGTTTACCCTAATATATCTGGAGAACAAACGAAACAAAAATGTAGTAAAATAATATTCGATATGTTTATGGTATATATATATATATTATATATATATATATATATGTACGGCGATTATTAACTGTATATGAGTAATTTTTAAAAGAATAAAATGTTTATCGATTAGCTATTTGGAACCGAATTATTGCATTTTATACATACTTGATTAAAATGTGACTTACATATGAATTAACCCCACTTTTTTGTGTTTTGAAACTTATCTTTTAATTACCAGAAGACACCTAATTTCCAGTAGACAGCAGAAGTACCTTTTTCTCTTTGTCTTTCTTGAATATAGTTTTGCAGATTGACTTTTTGTTTCACTAATTTAGCCGAAGACTCTTGACGCAGACACAAGGCTGTTTAAGAAGCATTGTCTTGTAGTGAAATCATACATATACAATATACATAGTGAAATCATACATATACAACATATATAGTGAAATCATACATATACAACATACATAGTGAAATCATGCATCTCCAATAAAACATCGTTTTTGACCAGTGTTTCCTGCCAGAAATATTATGTATAGATTTTTTATAATGAAAATAAATGTAAGGCGTGAACGGGAAATGTACTTATATTTTGTATGTTTCTCCGTGTTTATTTAATCAAAAAAGTACATAAAATAAATGAAAAAATAGCTGAATTTGTCATGTTTAACCTAATATAACTAAATACCTAAAGGAAAATAAATGTAATAGAATGATATTTGACATACTTATGGTGCATATATATATATATATATATATATATATATATATATATATATATATATATATATATACGGAAATTGTTACCTGTATATAATTAATTTTTAAAGTAGTAAAATGTTTATTGATTACCTGTTTATAATAGAACCGTTGCATTTTTTATACATTTGATTAAAGTGTGATTTACATATGTATTTACCCCACTTTTTTTTGGGAGGGGGTGTTTGAAATTTATCTTCTAATTTAAGTAGACAGCAGAGGTATCTTTTTCTGTTTGACTGTCATAAATTGATTTTTTAGATTGAGTTTTTTCAATAATTTAGCTGATAACTTTTAAAGTAGAGGTAAAGTTATTTAAAAAGCATTGTCTTGTAGTGACATTAAACATATATCTCCAATAAAATATCATTGCCTTATATGTGATTTTTGTTTTTAATCCGGATTTGCTGCCTGGAATATTACTTATACATTTAACTTGAAATATCCAGAGCATATGAAAACAAAATTTATTGGCTAATTATTATCTTTCATTGTACAAGTTTAACACGAAATTGTCTTATCCTATATGTGTACAGCACCAGTAGAATCACAATCAGGGTTTTTGTGGTTTCTTAAATTCTGAAGAGATACATATATTTTTCTTGGTATGTATGAGACAAAAAATTCGTTATTTGTGAACATAAAAGAAAGATTTTCCTTGATTATCGTTTCAGTGAAAATGAAATGTTTCTTTCTTCTCAGTGTTTTAACCGTAGTTATACGACTTTTCAAAAACATCTGTATAAGTGTAAATGAAAAAAGAATGTTGCCATTTATTACGCACTTTTCAGAAATAAGATAGATCATAAAAACCTTAAATTCCTGATTTAAATTCTTGAATCTTTCTAAATTTATAGTTATATTGGAAATAATTCTAACTGACTCTGCATTCCAAGAGATTTCTGTGCATTTATTGTAAGGTATGGATACACCAACAAATAAAATTTACAATTTACATTTTAAAGTAGGAAATTAAGCCCTTGTGTAGGTTTTAAATATGTTTCGATGAAATGGAGGGCCATTTCTACAAGTTAAAATGTGTCCGTTAAGTCCGTAAGTTTATTTTCGGTTTCATATTCTTCTGAAATGTGATCTTCAAGCTTCTAAATAGTGCCATCTAACAAATAAATTTAAGTATACCATGATAAAATTGTTATCCTATTAAATATTCATTAATCAGTTAATTTATAAAAGCACTATTTTAATCTTTAGTAGGTACGACAGTTACTAAGAGTAAAATTCAATCAGCCAGATTTTGAAATTAGAACAGTTATCAAAAAAGAAAGAAACTTTCCTCAAAAAATCTTCTAAAGCATTGACATTCATTCGTCTTCGTAGAATGTTATTTGGAATGTATTTTGAAAAAAAAAAATCCCTAAAATAAAACCGAAACAATTCTAGTGATATTAACCATATTTATTCCTACGGTCTGTTGCCATTACATGATTCGAAATTTAAAACTGAAAGCGGATATTCCATTGATAAAATATCTCCATCGGTGAACTATTTTTGGTACTAATATTTATAATATGTAATTATTATTATGTTCATCAGTTTTAAATATTGCATGCACTTATAACGCACATTCTTTAAATAAGGTAATTGTTTTTATTTTTTTATTATATTTATGCTTATTAGCGTATGGGTGCAATAGTAATCAAACAAGTAAAATATTTTTCTCAAACTTAACTTGATACAGAAAAAAAAAATAATATATCTTAGAAGACAATAAATAACAAATCTATGAAGTCATAGGATTTCATGTACATTATTTTTTATTACAAAAATTAGAAAAGATTTGGAGTCAAAATGGTTTTCAGCACAGAAGCCCTGTAAATGTCTGTGAACCACATACATCTTTTAAGTTCTTGAAGAGCATTTTTAGAAAAATTTAGACTGTATTTGTACAAGTATAAAAATGGGCTCAATGTAGAGAAATAGAAGTAATTAATTTAAACTCATCTTAAAAATTACCTGTTATGAGGATTAGAATAAAATTTAAGGAGAGTGATTCGTTATCTCGTTTATGAGATATGGTAAAAATTTACTGGTATTTTCCATCATGAATAGAGATGTTTGTTACAAAAAACTAATTCTGCATAAAGATAAACAAGCCCTCGTTTAAAATTTCAGCAGAATCTTGTTTAGAGTTTTAACGAAATAGGAAACATTTTAAATAAATCTAAAATAATTCTTAACTTGTGTATTAAATAAATTAGATGGTAGATGTAGACGTAAATAGCAGTGCGGATAGAGGCAGTTCATCAGGGTGCTACAAGTAATTGCTTTCCTTGAGAATACAGAAATTATTTTGATGCGTTGTTCGTTACATAAATTAAATTGTTTCATTACTATCTAGATGCATGAAATAACTTACAATGGTAATTTCTGATTATAGTATCTAAAGAAATATTGAAAAATCAATCTGATCAATAAACTTTGGATATGAGGATTAAAATTTTGGTCAGAGATTTGCATTTCACAAAAAGGGGGAAATAACATTGTTTTAATTTTATATCATAATAAATGTATTGATTCTCTTAAATGTTCAGCGTTTTAAAGAAGATTATTTATTCTATATCAAGTTTTTCCAATTTATTTATTACAGTAAACTTTACTATAGTTTTTGTATTATAGATTCCAAAATAAAGCAACTTAAAGAAATAAAGTCTGTTTGAATTGTTTTTTTTTTAAATTAAAATTAAAATTCTCAAAATTCCAGGCAGCTATTTAAAATGTTTCAAACAATAATATTAATGTTTAAAGATTAATTTTGAGGTCAATAAAATCCTTATATACAAATCTGTACATAAATATTTATATAAATGAAATATTTTGTAAGTCTTTTTATACTTACTCTCAAGAATAAATCCAATATATTGTACATATTTATTAAAGTAAGGCATTGGTTTATAAAATTTTTGCATACATTGTACATAATGAAAAATGACAGTATAGATTGGATAAGTTTTGAAAATTACTTGCAGAATCATGATGTGAAGGGGGAGCCTCGAGCATATGCAAAGCATTACTCTTAAATTCAATACACTGTATACCAATAAATATTTGGACATCTTTGCAAATGACGATATCTGAAGTCCTGAGGTACATCACGGCTTCTACCTCTATACATCGTATAGGAAACAGCATCGGCATTAGTCGCATGCAAGATGACTCGCAGTTCGGAGCTCTCAGATTTCGAGAAATTATAACTATCGGGTATCACAAATGTGGCCGATCCTTACGGGACATATCTAGTGATCTGAAGCACCCAAAATCGACAGTGGTCTTCGTGATTAAGAAAGGGAAGGTGAGCGGTGATTGTCAGAATGTGCTCCGACTCTGCAGAATAAGAAAACTGGGAGACGAGAGCTCTCGATAGAAATTCGGAAGAACCGCACCTAAACGATGGGCCTCATCCACGAGGAATTTCAATAGGCATCCGGGAGCATTGTTTCATTGATTACCATCGAAAGAACATGTTCTTGGTTTTCATGGTCGTGCTGCTGCCGATAAGTCTTTGATCACAAGTCCAACCGCGCTGCTCGGTTAACGTGGCACATCGAAATTGGACCGTAGATCAGTAGAAACTGGTTGTTTGGAGCTACGAATCAAGGTTCACGTTTTACCGTTCGTATAGCAGAGCCTGGATCTGGCGTCCGACTGGAAAACATCTCCTGCCAGAATGCATTTTTCCAATTGTCAAGTTCGGCGGAGGCGGTATGGTCTGCGGGTGTTTCTATTGGTATGGACGGGGAACTTAGTCCACATTCCTGATATGCTCAACGTCGATGCGTACTGTACTATTTTGGATGTCAATGGGCTTCCAGTTTTACACGTTGGACTCCTGTTACTTTCAGGAAGACAATGCCAGTTGTCGTGTTTCGAGATTGATCTAGATTTGGTATGGTGCCAATACAGTTTATCGAATGGACTAGCCTGCCCCGAGCCCAGATCTGAACCCTATCGAGAAAGTCTGGTACGAGATGGATAGCCGAATTAAGGGATGCACTACCCGTCCAAAACTGGCGAAGGAAATTGTATGTCTACTCCAAGTCGAGTGGAAGAAATTACCACTAGCTGTGATACAAAGATTTGTGGAAAGTATCCCACGGAGGGTCCACAATGTAATTGCCTCTCGTGGAGGCTCTACACCTACTGATTTTGAATAAAGTTAGTTTTTCTTTTCTATTACAGGTGTCCAAATACTTATTGGTAGACAGTGCATATAAAAAAAATTGCATGCTATTTTCTGAAGGTTTTTTAATACACCCCACATATGGACTATTGCGACTGTAAATTTTGAATAAATGTAATTATGAAATGACTAATTACACACACATACATCCACACAAGTATATATATATATATATATATATATATATATATATATATATATATATATATATATATATATATATATATATATATATATATCATGTCTAAAAATAGCAACACGTATTATTCTTTCAAAAGCACCCCGTTACGATTTTCTCGAGCTAGATTTGGTAAACGTAGGAAAGTAACAAATCGGTGAATAATCAATGAAACAATCAGTGACTCAGAAACCAAAAAATGAATCAATTTAAATGTATTGGGAAACGAATTTTGTAATATCTTTATAGTACAGATAATACAGTTTTAGTTTATAGTACAGATATTACAGTATTACATTATCTGCTAATACTCTTTCTATACTACAATACTTAATTCACGAGGACGAGCCCCGAGCCTCTGAAACCAGTATGTTATAGAAACATTCCACACAAAATCAATAGAAATAATTTTTCAGTAGTTGTCTTTTAACTCTTTAGACCCCGTTAACATGTTTGCACCATTTTCTCTGAAACCATTTTCTCAGAAATAGATAATTTTTATTTATTTGGGATCTAGAGACACAGTACATGCGCATACACTTTTGCATTTTAATTTCGTATTTGTGGTAAAAACAGAGATAATGTCAATAAAATATATTTATTTTATTCAGATGATGAAATATAAATATGAAATAAAAATATTTGATTTAAATTGTGTGTGTCTTATTTTTGTGGTTTCGGAATGATAATAATAAATATCTACAGTCCAAAATACTTTTAAAAATTAATATTTCAAATTATCCGAAATATATTTTAGACTTTTAGCAGAGTATATTTCTCAACACAAATTTTCTGTTCATTATCAAATGTGATTTTGTTGGTATTTTTCTCAGAAAAATTGTACCGGCGCGCGTTCTCGTGTAACTCCTGGAATCTAGCTTGTTAAATTACTAGTCTCTTCACTATCATCGTATGTCAGTTAGATTAAAAATTATGCAATTGAAAATATACCATAAGGTTATTGCTGTGGTGTAGTAGATTGCATTGTCATTTCGAAGACATTGATAACCCCAAGTTGCTTTACATTGCTTTTAATTATAGTATAGTACCACTGTTCTATATTACAATGTTCAAAATTAGAAGAAACGACAAGAAAATATGCAAAAAAATATATATAAATTAAAAAGTAGAAGGAGCACTCCACGTATTACTCCTAAAAAAAAAAAAAAACGCTGCATTCTTTACCTTCCTTCTTTTGACTCAGGCAGCCCTACACTTTTTCCATTATCCTGTTCGTTGTTCCATTATTCTGTTCGTTGTTCTGCCCAGAAGGACCGGGACTCCAAGAATGATCCTGAATCGCCTCCTGGAGACCAGTCACAATTCTCCAAAATTTGGAGAAATTTAAGTGCACTTATTTTCTCTGGCCACACCACACGCTTCTTGGAGTTGCGAAAAAAACTTGGGCATTCAACCCACAACGTGTGAGTGCGACGAATAAATCAGCCTCGCAAACCTAAACATAGCTGCACTCTCACAGTTATACATATCTGTAAACTATGTTTTAGATAATTCCAACCAAATCTGATATATGTTAATTAATTTACAGTAGCATATTGATATACAGACATCCTTGGACTTATAATGGCGTTGCAATTAAAGTTTTAAAATTATTTTTCACACAAATCACCCGAGGATTTCTCGAATAAAGTCAGTTCTACACCTTCGCATTTTACTTCGAACTTCTCGAAATAGAGATTTACCTCAGGTGGCCAATAATCCGAATTGACATTTCAGCTCTT
>CM063498.1:108998100-109008100 GCA_032207245.1 Pardosa pseudoannulata
TGTTTTGAAAGTAATAAGTATTTTTGTTAAAAATTATTTCTAACAACCACACAAGGGCACAGTCACACAGATACACCTATAATAATAACATTCCATGGTGGTAGTTTCCTGGAATTGATCCACAATCTTCACTTGTAATCTGAAAAAATACATTAATTTGTTTCTAATGTGGGAGGTCGCCAGTGAAAGTAGTGTCCTTTTTAATCATTTAGCACAATATTTCTTCATTTTTACGGGGGAAGTTTCTCCTAATATTCATAATATACTTAACTTATTATTTTTTTCCACTATAATTGCTATTACAACCTGTCGAGTACACTGTTTGCTTCCATTTATGTTAATCTCATGTGAATCTCCTCTTCTTAAATAGGTCCGAAAGCATATAGATAAAATCTATTCGCCAAATTGATAGATTGATAGGCAAAATAATTCGACAAATAGATGTCCATAAATCGGTAAATTACAATTAATATTGACCTCTTCGGTTTTCCGAAGCATTAAATTGAAGAACCTCAAAGAATGGAGAAGGTATAGTCAAGTGTGATCGTTGTATCGACCACTGTATCGGTCGAATTACCACCCATATAATTTGTCTGAATACAAAGCACCAAGAGATATTTCCGTTACGTTCCAATGGGATTACAATGAAGTTTCAATTATAATAGAACGAAGAATCATTGCATTATGACCACCCTCCTTACCTATAACGATGGGCTCATGCAGTAATATAAGAACTGAGCGTGCTCGACTGATGTTGGGATATATCAAGTAGCTAAGCATTTATTTCCAAACATTCCACGATTAGCGACATGAGAAAAATAGCTCATTTATTGAACTTCGATGAAGGTCAAATCTTTATGACTCATCGTCTGCAAACATGAGTATCAGAAACGGCAATTTTAGTGGGATGTTCACGTGCAATTGGTGTGAGCACATATCGAAAGTGACGTATGGAGGTGAATCGACATGTCGGCGGCCAGAAGTGTGTCGAATGCGGCTCATTGATTTCAAAGGAGAGCGAAGATTGCTACGCATTTTTCGCCATGACCAAAGAACTACGACACGAAAATTATCACCAGCTACAGAAATGGCGACCGAGAAACTGTGTAGCGTGCATTGCTGTTTTATGGGCCTACGCAGCCGGAGGGTTAAGCATGTCCCTGCATTCACGGTATGTCATTGACAACTGCGTCTGCTATGGACCTAAAAACATCAGAACTGGGTACAGAAAGAATTCAAGAAAGTAGTTTGGTTTGATTAATAATGTTTTTTGGTTGATCACATCGAAGAACATGTGCAACTACGATTTCTAAAGGAAACCTTTGCTCTCGGATGCACAGCTGGACTCGGAGACAAACCGGTGGCGAATGTATTATAGTGCGGGCAATGTGTTCCTGAACCACATTATGATCCATAATCCCAATAGAAGTATCCTTGACGTTTATGCGCTTCCTAAACGTCATTGCAGAGAAGGTTCATCTATTTATGGCGACAGTATTTCCGGCAGGAGAGGGTGTTTGGCGACAGGATATTACACAATGTCATAAAGGTCGAATACTGAGGGAGTGGTTCAAGAAGCATTCCAGTAAGTTTCAAATAATGCCTTGGCCTCAAAATTCATCTTAATCTAATAGAGCATTTGTTGTTCGTCTTAGAAAATCCAATTCGTGATTCCACACCATCCCTATTACAATGTGCTGAAATTGAATGACCAGATGGTGAGCGCTTAGTACCAGTTGCGTCAGACTACCTATCAGAGCCTTGTGAAGTCAATTCAAAGACGGTTGCTGGTAGTTATGAGGGTTAAAGGTGTTCTACATGTTATTAATTGGGTGGACATAATGTATTATCTCTTTGGTATATATTAAATTTTTAAAAAGACACTTCCTGCGATATTGCAATTTGAGAGAAAAAAGTAGGGTTTACAATTGTTCATATCACAGTCTAAAATATTAATTTCTGATATAAGAGGTCATAAAATACTGAAAAAATATAGAGATGATAGGTAACTATAATGAATAAGATTTAAAAATTTCAAGATTAATTACAAAGAGTATCCACATTAAAATCTTAAACTGAGATGGATTACTGTTAAACAAGAAAACAAAATGTGGAGAATAATCTAACATACGAATGTACTGTGGAAAATGAATATGTATATAGTTTAGAAGAACAATATATAGAAATATGTTGCTATTTTATTTTTAATTATAACTTTATGATACTCCTTATCATATTAGGTATTCATGACATTTCTCAATATAACGTATTAATTTTGAGCTCTTAAAACTGTAGAAATAAAATATTTATAAAAATTTTGAGCTGAAAATATTATATTTTTAAATTCCTTTTGACGTTTATTAACAACGTGACTATTTCAATTGCTTAAATTATTTAAAGAAATATACATTTTCTAAAACAGGCTGCAACACTTAAAAAAAAAACACTCAAATATTAAATGTAAAATCATAATTATGATAATTAAAAAAGTATGCAGTTTAAAATTTTTATTGAAATAATTAGTCTTTTAATTACTTAAAATATTCTCTAATGCAAATAATTCATAACCGTTGTGTTACTTTTCGAAAGTAATTTTGCCTTATGATACCTTCCTTAATTAAATTTATTATACATTTTTCCTTGTTTTAAGTTTATAAAAATGCTAAAACAATATATTTGAGTTTTATTTAAATTAAATTTTGTTCCATATTTTAAAAAATCAGCAGTAATAAAATTATAATTTATATGTTAAATTTATTTTGATATACAGATAACAACAGAAAATTTATTTAATGCCATTTCTTTATCATCTCACTGTGTTTTAATCTTAATATTCTTCTCAAAATAAAAATATTGTTTAACTATATCTTAAGGTTTCAAATAAATCTTCATTATGACAACGTCATTTATCCTTGGTGTATGATTTCGCAAAGATTTCAAGCATCTGTAATTTTTAAAGGTATATTTACATTTTGTTTCGTAAAAACAATATTTTGTGTAACTAAAGACGATTTAACAAGTTTAAAATTCTCAGGTTTGGTTTGGTTTTGAGCAATGCTGTCTACTTTTTTATTCTTTCTTTTTTTTAACCTCAGTAGGGGTAATGTGATCGGGATCTATTGATTATTGCCTTTTATGATCCTCTGCGAATATCCATTCCAGTAAGGGGATTTGATTCACATGCTCCATAAAACCTTATTTAGACTTTTGAATAATAATTTTTATTATTGATTTCATGTTTTAATTAGCTTTATTATTATTTGAAATTATCTCACATGGAATAGGATTTACGTATTTGTTTGTACAGTTTCGTATTAGAAGATTTGGTTTGGTTGCGTATTTTGGAATTTTATGAGATTTGGTTTTGGTTTTGAGCAATGCTGTCTACTTTTTTATTCTTTCTCTTTTTTAAAACTTCAGTGGGGATAATAATATCGTGATCTACTGATTATTGAATATTGTGATCGTCTAAGAATATCCATTTCAGCAAGGGGATTTGACTCACAAGCTCAACAAAACCTTATTTAGACTTTTAAATAAAGATTTTTATTATTGATTTCATGTTTTAATTAGCTTTCCTATTATTTGAAGTTATCTTTCATGGAATAGGATTTACGTATTTGTTTATACAGTTTCGTATTAGAAGATTTGGTTTGGTTGCGTATTTTGGAATTTTATGAGATTTGGTTTTGGTTTTGAGCAATGCTGTCTACTTTTTTATTCTTTCTCTTTTTTAAAACTTCAGTGGGGCTAATGATAACGGAATCTACTGATACTGCCTATTGTGATCGTCTAAGAATATCCATTTCAGCAAGGGGATTTGACTCACAAGCTCAACAAAACCTTATTTAGACTTTTAAATAAAGATTTTTATTATTGATTTCATGTTTTAATTAGCTTTCCTATTATTTGAAGTTATCTTTCATGGAATAGGATTTACGTATTTGTTTATACAGTTTCGTATTAGAAGATTTGGTTTGGTTGCGTATTTTGGAATTTTATGAGATTTGGTTTTGGTTTTGAGCAATGCTGTCTACTTTTTTATTCTTTCTCTTTTTTAAACCTCAGTGGGCTAATGATAACGGAATCTACTGATTATTGAATATTGTGATCGTCTAAGAATATCCATTTCAGCAAGGGGATTTGACTCACAAGCTCAACAAAACCTTATTTAGACTTTTAAATAAAGATTTTTATTATTGATTTCATGTTTTAATTAGCTTTACTATTATTTGAAGTATCTTTCATTTAATAGTATTTACATATTTGTTTATAAAGTTTCGTATTATGAGATTTGGTTTGGTTTCGTATTGGTATTTTATGAATTTGGTTTTGGTTTTGAACAATGCTTCTACTTTTTTATTCCTCTTTCTTTTAAACCTCAGTGGGGCTAATGATAACAATCTACTGATTACTGCATATTATGATCGTCTAAGGATATCCATTCCAGCAAGGGATTAGATACACAAGCTCAATAAAACCTTATTTAGACTTTTGAATATAGATTTTTATTATTGATTTCATGTTGTAATTAGCTTACTATTATTTGAAGTTATCTTTCATTTAATAGTATTTACATATTTGTTTGTACAGTTTCGTATTAGAAGATTTGGTTTGGTTGCGTATTTTGGAATTTTATGAGATTTGGTTTTGGTTTTGAGCAATGCTGTCTACTTTTTTATTCTTTCTCTTTTTTAAAACTTCAGTGGGGATAATAATATCGTGATCTACTGATTATTGAATATTGTGATCGTCTAAGAATATCCATTTCAGCAAGGGGATTTGACTCACAAGCTCAACAAAACCTTATTTAGACTTTTAAATAAAGATTTTTATTATTGATTTCATGTTTTAATTAGCTTTCCTATTATTTGAAGTTATCTTTCATGGAATAGGATTTACGTATTTGTTTGTACAGTTTCGTATTAGAAGATTTGGTTTGGTTGCGTATTTTGGAATTTTATGAGATTTGGTTTTGGTTTTGAGCAATGCGCAATGCTGTCTACTTTTTTATTCTTTCTTTTTTTAACCTCAGTAGGGCTAATGTGATCGGGATCTATTGATTATTGCCTTTTATGATCCTCTGCGAATATCCATTCCAGTAAGGGGATTTGATTCACATGTTCCATAAAACCTTATTTAGACTTTTAAATAAAGATTTTTATTATTGATTTCATGTTTTAATTAGCTTTCCTATTATTTGAAGTTAACTTTCATGGAATAGGATTTACGTATTTGTTTATACAGTTTCGTATTAGAAGATTTGGTTTGGTTGCGTATTTTGGAATTTTATGAGATTTGGTTTTGGTTTTGAGCAATGCTGTCTACTTTTTTATTCTTTCTCTTTTTTAAAACTTCAGTGGGCTAGTGATATCGCGATCTATATTATTGCCTATTATGATCGCCTTAGAATATCCATTCCAGTAAGGGGATTTGATTCACATGCTCCATAAAACCTTATTTAGACTTTTAAATAAAGATTTTTATTATTGATTTCATGTTTTAATTAGCTTTCCTATTATTTGAAGTTAACTTTCATGGAATAGGATTTACGTATTTGTTTATACAGTTTCGTATTACGCTCCCATGAAAACAATAATAAAATTAGGTGTTGAGGTTTGTTTTGAAAGAACCTCCAATACAGCGCTTGGAGCCAATTCTAGCAGCTTGTTGTAAAACCTCCGCAATAAGAATTGTTGTTTTTTATGTTTATAATAAGAGTGAGTAAAAATGTGTATACTCTATCTATGAGAAAGTGACGGAATATATCGTCTGAGAATAAAATATTTAATTAACACTAGATTTATATATGTTGATCTTATACCTATTTTTATAATATATTTGACTCATTCAAGAAAATTGAAGTTTTTTGCAAAGAAAATAGTTCTAAATTAATTTAAATGAAATGTTTATTATAAAAAATATGGAAAAAAATTTTTTTGCATATAAAATCTGTTTTTATAATACATTTACAGCAAACATATTTCTATTACATTTAGCACAATGGTTTCTATTCTGTTTCTTTTGCATATTGTTGAACTTATTCTTCCATATATATATTTTCTGTCATTGGAAATATAGTGTTCTCGATATATTATATATTTATTTATATATATTATATATTTATACTTTATATTTATATTATACTATATTTATTACTATATTTATACATTTTCATATACATTCTATATCAAATTGGCTATAACCGTGAAAATAGTTATACCACATTTGATAATGCAAATGAAGTTCTGCGTATATAGGAATAAAAGTTTAGATATATTTTATTACTTAACTAAAAACCAAAGTATGTTTCTATAAAGTAATATTAATTTAATATACATATGTTCAAATTTTTAATAAGTCAAATGGCTCGGTAAATCTATGTTAAGAGCAACAGTCTATCCTTTATTTTGTGTTAATCATTACTAATTAAGAACCAGCGACCAAGCCTCTTCATTAGGTATGAAAAGTTATTTAATAAACTTTCTTTTTATTTCATTGTTATTGATAATTTTAAAGTTGTACTTAAAACTCTAGTCATCGACTGTATTTCTTTAAATAAATTTTAGTTTTATATGATGGCTTAGTGAATTTTTGCAAGTATAGTCTAGGAAAATAAAATATAATATGTAGTTTTACAACAATACTTATTGAAATTTTCGGGGATTTCGAATTATATGCCTGAAAAACGGAGGTAAATGTCACTATGGCCTATTTTTGAAAGTTGGATTTCTGCATATTCGTGTTTAGGATACTCCTCATTCCTAGAGGTGACAACAACATTCTTCTCAGTTTGAAAAAATTCAAAGAATTAACGCATTGGAAACCAAAACCTCTAATTCAACATGGTTTCCACTTAAAACCCCAATTTCAATATAAAATAAATATGTAAGAGTTTCGTATCATTACAGATATTTTAGCATCCCTAAAAACAGTTGTTTAAAAACCAAATTTCTTACCTGCGAACTATCTGCAGAAGTAAATATCTGATGGTTGTTCGTTGCTCAAAATATCAAAATAGGAAGAAATTAAATAAACAAGTCGCGCTAACAGCCGATGATCAAAAGAAAAACAAAAGCACAACTCACGAGATGTCAATCTTACCAGTAGTACAATCTTAAATTGTGTTCTGGAGTACAGGAAAATATTTATAGTCAATATTCATAGCTCCGATTGACATTACGAGAGAATGGGCTCAAAACCGAAGATTGAGGATCGACGGTCATTTCGCCACTAGGATCATTCGTATCAGAGTATATTGTTTTCAAAGTTTCGATTTGGGGTAATAATGGTCATTCGTTATGTCTTTAAAACATAATTGCAGTTTTACTGCTGATTTCAAGCGGAAAATAATTCATAACGTCGATAATAAAGCAGTAAGAAATTGGCGCAAGCAAAGGGTAACTTAAAAATTATGAGAAGAAAGCGATCCAATTGCCTTGGAAAAATCAATGGCCTGCATTAGAAGACAATTTACATAGCAGGGTTCTCGAACAGAGAAATGCAGGCAGCTCTGCTACTTCCGTTAAAATTAGACTCCGAGACTATGGCAGAAAAAAAACATTTCAGATTTTAAAGGTGGAATTAATTGAGTCTAATCCTACTTTTCGGCACTCTATTGTACTTAGGTTTTTATTCTTAAAATAATTTAATATTGGCATACTAAAATAAATATTTTTTCATGTATTGTCCACGAATTATCTAGTGGTGAGGACTATACGGTATATTACGGTAAGTTGCGGAATATATAAATAATATATATAAAAATATATATATATATATATATATTATATATATATATATATAAATATATATATTATAATATAATATATATATATATATATATAAATATATATATATATATATATATATATATATATATAAATATATTTATATATATATATATATATATATATATATATACATATACATATATATATATATATATATATATATATATATACATATATAATATATATATATAATATATATATATATATATATAATATATATATATAAATATAATACAAATATATATGTATATAATGTGTATTATATAATATATATTTACATATACATACATATATATATATATATATATATATATATATATATATATATATATATATATATATATATATATATATACATATATATATATATGTATATATATATATAAATACATATATATATATATATATATTTACATATAATATATATATAATATATAAATATATATATATATATATATAATATATATTTATATATATATAATATATATATATATATATATATATATATATGTTTGTGTGTGTGTGTGTGTGTTTGTATATATGTATGTATGTATTGTAATTTAAATAGCTGTCCTGATATGTGAAAACACTAATACGTGTAACTTAAGTAAATTTTAAATTAATCAGTATTTCTATGTCTGTTATAACATTCTTATCTACATTTTAATAAAAGCGACAGTAAAAAAAAATTGCAAGAATACAGCTTTCTTAAAAAATACAGTTGCGTTATAAATTGCGCCAAACGGAGCAGTTTTTAATTCCGACTTAGTTTTGAGAGATACAAAGAATTTAATCTCAGTGCATTATACCCTTGATTTCAAAAGATTCGATTATGAAAAACAGGATGTGGGTTAAAAGAATATTGAAAAAAAAAGTAGGGGTAATATTTTACATATATACAATTTACATAAATAATATAATTATATAATACATATATATTTATATAAATATAATTTATATAAAAAATATACAATTTATATATATATAACGTTATACAATAGGAATGGCGCTCGACAAAATCCGTAAAAATTATATATAGGAAAAGTACACATATTTCAATTTACATCCAGTGAAAAACACCAGTAAAAATAAAATATCTATCCGATATTTTACTAAACAAAAACTATATATAAACGAATTGAATTTTAATTAAAAAATTAAAAACACAAATTACAAATATCTTGGAATGTTTGACATCATACGAATGTTTAAGCTCTAGCTATATCCAAAAAACGAAATTAACATTAGTAAAATGTATTACTTCTTGCATAATTTTTGAAATTTTCGAATTAGTGTCTTATGCACACACTTAGCGTCTTTTTGCAAATATTTTTTTCTCATATCGCAAGCTTGAATTAGCACCTAATGACACGCAGTAATTTTTATGCAAGTTTAACAGTTCTTAAAAGCTACTAAAGCATTTTTGACGACCAAGCATTAAATATACTGAAAATACTGAAACTTTCTTAGGTTAATTAATCGTAAGTAATGATTTTATGTTTTTTTAAATACTTTCTACGCGTACATAAAATATTTCACATCATTAAAGATGGCAGGCAAATGAATGTTAAACGGTTAAAAATTTTAAAACGTAAAATGGTTACGATCAACATTTTTACCCTCTCAGTAAAGCTTCTAAATTATTAAGGAGATCGTAAATGCTAAAATGTTGCTTTTTTTCATATGTGTTAATTATACGGTAAGGAATAAAATATTTCAACCGTACCAGAAAATATTTCATATTAAATTTATTTATACCACCCAAAAGAAGAAATTCGGAAAGGTTTATTACACTAAATTTAAAAATACATGTATAAAGTACATGTAAAATACATGTATCTTAGCAATAAGTACTTCTTCTAACAGGATATATACATTGAGACTTCATTTTGATCAAGTTTTTCTTGCAGTTGCCACTGTATTGTAATAAAATATAATATATCTAGTTTTATTAGAAAAGAATGCTAATTAATATTTCTACACTAAATCAAGAAATTCGAAATTAAAAAATTGGAATTTTAAAAGTTAAGTCCATAAAAATATGTTTATGGATATGTTCTTGAAAACTGTTGTTTAATTTAGAATAGCTTTTATGAAGAATGCATTAGTGAATTAGTCATTAATGAGAATTTTATACATATTTTCTGACAAACAATACGCATGATATATACATGGAAACTTCATTTTGATCATGTTTTTCTAACCAT
>CM063498.1:109013100-109068100 GCA_032207245.1 Pardosa pseudoannulata
AACTATAAATACGTGTGACCTGAAGATAACTAATTTTTGTTGAGGGTGAAATTTAATAAAAATAACTGAGTTTAACACTTCTTGAATTTGGAGAAATGCAATTTTTTAATAAAAATTTCACGTATACAATTATATAATATTTATAAGATAAATAATTTATATTTATTGATTGAATAACTTGATGCCGTAGGAATATTAGTACAAAATTTCATGAGTTTGGATTTTCCTGAAGCGTACACAGTAATTCGAAAAACACACTTTTAAGGGAACTCAAATATCTTTATAACGTTTTGTACACTATGTTTTTTTCCGAACGATGGCCGAATGTTTAGGGCACTGACCTTCGGAACCGGAGTTCGTGGGTTCGAGTCCCACTGTGGCATGGATGTTCGTAGCCGTTCGGAATCTGCTTTAAGCAGTAGGTCCCGGTCTCATTAGCCCTTGTGTTGCAAAAACTAGACCGTAGTGCTACCAACCAACCAACACTATGGTTTTTTTACATAATATTACCTATAATATTATGTAATATTTTATATTATATAATATTACATAATATTATCCACCTAGGTTTGATGGTAATTTATATTTGAATTATAAATATTTGGAATCATCAGAATGCCTGCTATAATTTAAAATTAAATTTGATAAAATAGAAGTTTCAGAGATTAAAAACGTCCCAATTCCCTTAAAACTCTAAATTTAACTTATTTACATTAGAGTATATTTAATTCAATTGTTTAAAATTTGTAAATTATTTCAATGCCATTTTCATAAAGCATTCCTAATATATAATTTTGTAGCGATATACAATATTTTACTACACACTACATATTCAATTTCTTAGAAGGTAATATATCTAATTTTTTGTAAGTATGTGATCCTATTTATAAATCCTATTTATAAATAAAAGTTAAATGCTGAGCATGTATGCAAGCAAAAGGGTAAAAATACACTACGGAGTTTATTAACTTGAAGAGTTAGCTTTACATAGTAAATTTTATAAATCTTCTTCTTCATGATCATAACAACCTATTATAGGTCCTAGCTGCCTCGACAGCACGCTTCCTCCAACACAAACGGTCTAGAGCAACTCTTTTCCAGGTCTTAATCTTCAAGGATATGAGTTTTATTTTATAAATCAAGGATTGAGGTAATTTTATAAATAGTTACATTAAATACCTTCTTCTTTTGAAAAGAAAATAATCGCAGAGTAATTTTAATAATACAATACTTAAAAAATACCTAAAATATGAATACATACTTTTTAAAACACTTAAAACGTTACATGCGACATCTATACAAAATACATATTAATGCAAATTGAAAAAAGAATGGCAACAAGAGTTAACACAAGTTTTGCATTGCGGTTGTGTGATTTATTCGCAAAATATATTTTATGAAACGATATATACTGCTTCTTCCAGCATAGTAATTTTAATACATACAATACTTGAAAAATACCTAAAATATGAATACATACTTTTTAAAAAAGTTAAAACCTTAGATGCGACATCTATACAAGATAATATTAATGCAAATTGAAAAAAGAATGGCAACATGAGTTAACATAAGTTTTGCATTGCGGTTGTGAGATTTATTCGCAAAATATATTTTATGAAACGATATATACTGCTTCTTCCAGCATGGTAAATTACATTACTCTCTACGGCATTCAATTTCTGACAAAGCTTGGCGAATTTAAAGTACCTGAAAATCAGATTTAATGTTGCATATTAAATAATCCACTTAAGCGAGCTTATAAAACAGAATGTTACATTCGCACTTTAAAGAAGCGACAGGTTTAATGCTTGTAATATATCAAGATTAAGCATATCTCCCCCTGAGTGAATACTTGGATTCTTCAAATATTTTATGCTAGGATCTACGTTTTTTATATTTCTCCCTGCTCTTTTTATGTACTTTATATTTTTAAAACGAGTGGATATTTTTACACTCTCATTCAAATGTGGAGAATACCCTAAAATATATCATGCATTAGTTGATGTCTTCTATATGGATAAATAGGTGAAGCTCTTAAAATTAATGCCCTTTGTTAAAAGCAGTTCTGGCTATGTAATTAAATTAACTTAGCGAGCGTATTTGCTCTTTCATTACGTTTATGGGACACATGAATATCTAACTTTCAGTATTCAGTCTAAGATTAAAATACGAGTGCATGGTCATTTAGAGACGTTCTTTGAGTTTGTATGAAACTGCATCCCTTCTCAATATTATATTTCTCCGGTATGAATACTTTATTATCGAAGATTGTAGTTCTAATAGGATTCTGTGTAAAATAAGGAATTTAATTTTTGCAAATAATTTTCACTATTTCATTTAAATAAACTCGTTATGTAATTTACTGTACCCCAATCTTTATAAGTCATAATACCTGTTCATTTCGTGTACACTGCGATAAAAATAGTGTGTATAAAATACGTTATTTAAAACATATTTTTAATTTAGCATCATATAAATTGGAAGAACTAAATAACGAATTAAACAATAACTGTAGTATTCAAATTATCGCGGTAATCTTATATATTATCTTACAACTCTCTAGAGAACTCTTTACACATACAATGTATTCTATAATTACTCAAGATTTTATTTTGAAGTATGATCTTAAAACGATGACATTTAAAATAAAATTACCCACTCTCCGTATATTTATAACGTATAGAGGCTGTAGCTTTCATTTAAAAATGATTTGTTATCTGTGAAAACATTTAAGCAATTCATTAACGTCCATAAAATCCTAAAAGTTGCACAACAGCGTTGAAAGAATAGTACAATAAAAGTCTTTGTTTTAAACAAATTGTCTATGAAGTTTAAATTCTGTATTTAAAGCTATTTATATTGTGTAAAAGATAATTCACCGAAAGGCATATCTTAATAAATCCTGCAATACACCTTGAGAAACATATATGATTGCAATTTTTTCTGAAAAGCTGTGAAAGTGAATACATTAGAATTTACTGATGTTTATATTTAAAAATAATGCCTATTATTGTTATTTCATTCAAATTAGAATATACTAAATACATTAGATAGATTTCAAGGATAATTTGCTTGTACCCAAATTAAGAGTGTTTAGAAAATTAAAATATATTTAAATAAAATTATTACAAAACACACTGACCTTTTTTAAGAAATATTTATTAATTGAATGGTTATATATCACTAAAAGATGAAGTCATAACATAATAATGAAATAGTAGATAGAGGGAAATAATGCGAGCTTTACAATCATGACAAAACGCCTAAGAACAAGTTGAATTAAACAAAAATATGAAAAGGAAGATAGATTTTTTTAAATAAACCTATCTTCACTATCTTTACTAAAAGGTGAAGCCATAACATAATAATGCAATAGTATACAATGGGGGAAATAATGCGAGCTTTACAATCATGACAAAACGCCTAAGAACAAGTTGAATTAAACAAAAATATGAAAAAGAAGATAGATTTTTTTAAATAAACCTATCTTCACTATCTTTACTAAAAGGTGAAGCCATAACATAATAATGCAATAGTATACAGAGGGGAAATAAGGCCATCTTTACAATCATGTCAAAACTCTAATAAACAAGTTGAATTTAACAAAAATATCAAAAGAAAGATAGATTTTTTAAAAAGTAAATCTATCTTCACTATCGTTATTAAAAGATGAAATCATAACACAACAATGCATTAGTATACAGAGGGAAATAATGTCATCTTTACAATCATGAAAAAACACTGAATAACGAGTTGTTGAATTAAACAAAAATATCAAAATGAAGATCGATTTAATTTTAAATAAATCTATCTTCACTATCTTCACTAAAAGATGAAGATATAACACAATAATGCAATAGTATACAGAGGGAAACAATGCCAGTTTTACAATCATGACTAAACACAGATGAACAAGTTGAATTAAATAAAATTTTATAAGCTCATAAACGTTTTAAATATAAGAAATACTAAAAGGAAGATACATTTATTTTTATATACTGCAATAATTTTCCCTATATTTATATTTGTAATTTGAAAAATTGTGCTCTTTTACTTTTTCATTAAAATAAAAAAAAATTTGATAGAAAATATTACGAAATTATGTTGTCTAATAAACTTCTATCCCCTAGTAAACATTTATACCATAATCGCAATTTATATTTTAAAGTTAAAGGCAAAATGAATTTTAATATATAAATATGTTTTGTCGTTGTAAACACATCCCGTAAATTGTAAAACGTACATTTTATCAATGAAAGAAAATACATTAACATAATTTAATATTATTTAAACATTTTTTTATACTTTAACACACAAAACTACATTTATATTTTGTTGTTTTTATTTTCTCTTCTTAGTTTATCTCCTAGAAACAGAAATAAAATGTGTATTTTAAATATATTTCGCGATTATTCAAAATGTCGTTTTAAATGTACTATCTATTATATGAAATATTTGATTATGAATAAAAAGAAAAGGTTTGATTTGTTTATCATTATACTCAAGAGAAATAATATATTCCGATTTTTAATTTAAAATGTTTCAAATTTAAGGTGATTTTATTTTGCATATATATTTAGGAGAAAAAATCTAAATTCATATTTGTTTCTCTAACGTTTTATAGCTGTTTATACGTTTAAATAAATATAGAGGGTTATTCTAACAATTGAAATTTTTCTGCTATGTATATCTAATATGTTCACAGAATGAGACACTGTGTAATAATATATATTATTCAGCGATGGTATATTAGTATAGTAAAAACTGATAAACCTAATTTTTAAAACAAAGATAGATATTTGCATTGGAAAAAACTACATGATAATAGTGCGGGATACGAATTCATGATATTTAATGTGCACTGGTTGAATTATTATCTCTTTGGTACGTTTTATTCATAGTAGAACATTAGGCTGGTTTAACTTAACTGGCTAACTTTTATCAACTTGTAAATCAGGTTTTTGACACAAAAATAAATAAATGAAAAAAGACATATAAACATTTACTGTTGCATCTTATATAGAACAGAAAATATTAGCACCGTAATTAAGATCAAAACTTGGAGGCGAGAAGATTCTTTATGCAGTATTTCAGCAAAGTACGCAGTTGAAACTCCTATGTATAGTTTAAGGTGATTAACTCAGGTTTGATTCGATTTTGTTTGGAGTGTTGCAGACTATTTTTGATTCAGAAAATGAGACTGTTCTAGAAATTGTTTACATGAAGCCAAATCCAAATGGCTTACGGTAACAATATATTGTTTTGATTACAATCGGCTTATGAAATAGTACCGAAGAGTAGTTTTTAAAACTACTAAATTAACTGTTGAAATTATTAAAACTTTTAAGTGGTTTACGTCCAATTTTTTATTAATCCTCTAACTTGCATACAATTCCCCAAACTGAAATGCTTAAACGGTTGTCAAATTACAATTTACCCCAAAAAATGCTCTGAAAATAGATGTAATTATGTTTCTGCAACTGCTTTTACGGTAGGATCCAGGTTATGTTTATAATGCACCCCTCTTTGAATGACCTTTATTATAAACCATTGAAACAAAACGCTGATAGCTTCATGCTTATAATTCTAATTAATACTTCTTTGCGGTAAACTGACGTAAATTTAAGCAGAAACAATAAATTATACATTGGACTGTCTTTCGTAAAAAATTTAAATAAGACTCTAAAGAAATTAATTATTTGTAATTAAAATCAAAATTCTTAAGGATGATCTGACAAGATGACAGCTTTATGTGTATAAAATTTAACAATCTATAATTCTTTATATATTTTTACAAACGGAAGTAAAGGGACAATAATGAGGTTTGGTTTTCCGTATTCCATTCTAGTAGACAAAGGGTGAAGAAAAAACAATGCTTTGGCCACATGTTGCACAGTAAACAACGTTTTTTTGGAGACTTTTTCCTCGATGTGTTCCCCTCGGTTAAAACGGTAGGACAATTCTCAACACATATTTATCTCTATGGTTTTCTTTATACTTCATACACACAAAAACATGACGATTTCTTGTTTCATTTTACTGTTAAAGTTTGAATGATTTTACTGTTAAAGTTTACATTCAAAAATAAAAGTTAACGTTTATTTTCAAATTTTAAATAAAAGATTATTATCTTCCCACATTCGATAGCTGCACCTGTGACAGGATTACCATGCACGTAATTCGTGTTTGAAATATGATATAACGCACATCTCGGCATCATGAATGTCACGAGAAAGGCCGTATTTTACAAATAATTAATCTCTCTAACAAATGAATGTGGGTCATGTCACAGATTAAATGTACATTATGGAATAATATCACAAGCAATAACATGGCGGAATGTCAGATTTAAGCAGAAGAATGTAGGTGCGAATATAAGATTCTATTATTTTTCCGTCTAGGAGTAACTTTTACTCCATTTTCCACTTAATTTATTTTAAGTGGAAAACATTATTTATTTATGGATCCAGAGCATCATTAATAATTTTAGTTTAAATTACAGTTGATGTGTCAGAGGAATGTGCGGTATAAAGATCAGGGGGCATCAGTTTCTCCCGCTCGACAATTTGTCTTACGCTGACTCGCTAATTATTCTAATATCACCAGAGAATTCTTCCTTTTGATATCAGATACTCATTGCCTTATCTCTATTTACTTTTCCCTTGTCAGAGTAGAATTATCTAAAATATTGAAGAAGACAGAATAATTTTTAAGTGGATTACATAATGTTATTTAATAAATAAGAAATTTCCTGTGAGATCCATAGATTTTCTATAATGTAAACATTTTATTTGTAATAAATTACTGAAAAAGTCGATGAATTAAATTAAATAGTCTTGCTATTTAAATATTCTATTGTGGACGTAATTGTAATTACTTTTATGAATTAGGTTTAGTATTTGAAATATGTATTTAGTTATTAGTAAGAAAATAGAATTTGTTCTCTGTATTTCTTTATTACAAAATATTAATTTTGACTATAAAATTTTAAACTTCTTCCAATAAAGTACACTTTAGAAAGAATGGTTAATACTACTAAATACTACTAACTATTAAAATATATTGTAAAATATCTGCACTCCATGCCATACCATATGGAACTTTCAGCTGGATACCTGAGTTAAGAAATAAAATATGAATATTTTTTAACTTCTTCACTTCCATAATGAAACTAATCAGGGTATCATAAAGAAACATGCTTGTATTGTTTTTTCTTCGTCGTCAAAGAGTATTTAATTGAGTCAAAAAGATTGTGCTAAATTACAATCAATTTTATTTAACACAAAAAATTTGTATTATTTAACTTTTTATATAGCACTTTAAGTTAAAATGCTCTTTTCAGTTGTAGGCGTCTGAGTTTGAAGAAATCTAGGAATTCTTACATTTTCAGTCTATGGCTCCTTATATCCTGATATAAAATATATAGATATACTTTCAAAACCCTGAAGACGTCCCAATAAAGTTTCCTGTGTTTTACCACTTATGTCTTCTCTCATTTGCTCTGTTAACGCATAAACTTTTGTTTTAATATACTTAATAAATAATTACTGCATTAAGGTAACAGATCACGTTTAAATAGTGATTTTCGTGAAAAGTATCGAAAATATATTTATTCATTTATTTTATAGATCTGTTCTTTAGCTTTCGAAAACCGGTTTTTAGCTTTTTTACTAGAATCTTTAGAAGTCGTGATACCGTTGTTTAATCATCACCGGATGTATCGAAAAGATACCTGAAGGGAGCAGTTAAAGAGCTTGACTTTGAGTGTTAGCATGAAAAAACGCTAGTAAGTAAGTAAAAAGTAGCGTATTATATCTTCTAAATAAACTACTCCAGCATATTTCTAAATGTTTATTAAATTTTAAAACACTTAATTTATCCAATAAAATACTTAAATTGAATTTATGCTAAACTGTAGTTTTTGTTACACCACTACACCTCAACAGTCAACTGCTAAAATAATTTTTAAAATTTAATTCGAGTTTAACTGCATGTTTTAATTGATGTTATGTATGCATTGAACCTCAGGATTACAAATATATTCATTTTGAGATGAATTATGGGCATTTATGTTAGAAAATTCATTATTTTTTCTTGAATTTTTACTCTACATTACTTTATTGACTATAACTCATTTATACTTCATTTTATATTCTGGAGGTTCAATGCATATATAATGGATATATGTCTACATTTATCCAAGTAAATGTTATACGTTTTCCGTATTTTTTAGGAGTCTTGGCGTAAAGAAAAAAATGCTTGTTTTTTCTTTATTTTTGCCATTTTTTAAGATAATACGTATATATTTATGTCTATTTTCACATTTTTCTATGTTTTATAACATATTTCTGCAATTATTAAAAAAATATTTAAATAAATACTTTATTTAAAATTTTTGGCTCGGAACGTAGTCTGTTACCTTAAAAGATATAATTTTTATTATATCGTGATTGTATTGACATTTGCGTATTATATTAATTACTTCTTGTTTTTTGAGATAAAAAGTAAAAAAAATTGTCAAATTATACCATTCTTACAAAACTAATATGGATGTTGATATATCGAGAGATCTCATGATGCATATTCTAGTGAACTAAAATAGACAGATACAACAAAGCTATTCCCATGGAAGGAACATTTCCTAGTGCAAATATTGCTGTACAAGTAAAATAAATTGAAACATTCCTCAGACTTCTATATCTTTTTAGAATTAAAATTCCTCTTTGGGAATTTTCCGAGGTTAGTTTTCAGTTTTATTTCCCTAAACGTCCATATTTCAAAAACTTATATTAGGCTTTGCACTTCAAGTATGTTTCCATCTAATAAGAGAGTAATTTACAATAACACGTTGAACTCATTTAAAACTTGTAGCAAAGCTATCAGTTTCGTTTTATCCAGAACTGCTTTTATTTCCATCCCCCAAGAAGTTAGAAATGTTGCTTCCGAAATTCTCTACGGTATAATTAGAAAAAAAATGCAGACAATATGCCATAAACGAGATATGATAAAAGCAACGTGTAATTTTTTTTCTCCCTGAAAACCCATAACTTATGTCTAACATTAAAAAATCAATATGGTTCTAAAAGGATGAGAAAATGTTCATATGTTACATATTTAACCTTAATTAAAAACCTGTTATTTTTAAAATCTTTCCTTTTGTGGCCATGGGAATGAAAATAGCTTGATAAGACAAATACGTCTGATCATATTCGAAAGAATAAATCGATTGACAATTATGTATCCCGTGAACAAAAATATAATTCGTGTTTAGAGAATTTTCTTCCCTCTGAATTTATTACAGTTGATGAAAGTTCTTGCAGTGAATTAAATACGCGTTGTTGTTCAGATTTCTTGTATGTTTACAAATATATTTGAAAATGAACCATTTTGTTAAGTATTAAAATACAATTATATCTTAAATCGTCACAATATTTACAAGGTTTTTCATCTTTTGTAGCCGTATTGAATATCATTAGATAGAAAATATACAGAAATTTGAGATCAAATCTGGAAAAGAAAGCAGAATGCTAATTTAAATGCATGAAACAAATTTTAAGTGAAATTATACATTTTAAATTTTTAAATTTAAACCACATAAATTAAATATTTGTAAGACGTTTCTTTGAAACTGAATTATAAGAAGGATAATAATAGCTCTATCTCGTTGAATTTTGAAGTATGGGTAAAAAGAACAAAGTAAATATAGTTATTGAATGTCCAAATTCTGTTACTGGTGGACTAGAAAAACTTCAAATGGTTATTAAAACGAAGGATTTTTAGGTTATCAACATTTGAAGTTGTCTAAGTTTATTTCCACCAGCTGTTATCCTCCAGAATATAACTAATAATTATTGTCACAAAAAATAAATTCAGTTTAAATTAATATTTAAAAAATAATTTCATTATTATGTAAGAAATCAGACTGTTGTAGAAATTTTTCACATGAAAACTATTTATATTAAGCTTTATTACCTTTATCTTCTAATGAAGTTTCGTAAAGCCTTATCGTATCAATTAACGTTTAATTAATTGTTTGGTGTCTTGTCCATTGAAATATCATACGAATTCTCTTGGAAAGGCGGCTGATATTCGAGAGGTTGTATTTCTAGGAAAGAGTCCTACTAATTTATTAGCAGAGATCAACCTTGAGAGTTAACCTTTCATCTCCAGCGGTATCGTTTTAACTTGGAGGACTTTGCTACAAGCTTATATTACGTGCCCCATACGTTGTTAGTGAACATGAGAGTTTTTTATTTCCCTAACCTCTAACCCAAAATCATCCATAGTTGTCCTCTGTTCCATTGATGAGTAACCTACCGCAAACAAAATTACTCTAAATTTAAGATCTGAAAGGAATCCCATAAATTATACTTACCGTATTATGTATAATATTAGTACTTAAGGGAGATTTTTACCTTTTAGAACTTTGAAACAATTAATAACAAATAACTTTTAAAATAATTACTGTTTACCGATATCTATTAACCAATTTCTTTTAAATAAATTGCTTGCACCATAAGTAAATTTTACAGCAGATTGATACAAAACAAATAAATTATAGATGCTCACTGTCACCTTAAATAATTTAGAGCATAAGACTAGCTAAATGAAATTAATTCAAAGTATGCTTAATAAAACCAACAAATTTTCTACTTTAAGGCACTGACAAGATGAAATGTTCCTTTTTGTATAATGTTTGAAGTTTTCCTGGCATTCTTTATATTTTCTTAGCGAAACTGTTCTGTATTATAACCACGCACTTTTAAGTTGAAGTAAAAAGAAACTATCGATAAAACATTTTTCGCTCGAGTACACCTTGAACAATATTGAAAGTCATAAACAGTTTTCGCCACATTCTCGAACCTTTACTGTTTCTTTATGTTCGATAAAACTTGGAATAGTAATATCTAAATAGCAAAGTAGAGACCAAAAACCTCTTTTCTTTTAAATGTTTGTTTGAGCTAATATCGCTTTCGCCAATGATTTCGTGCATTTTATTAGAGGCATTTCGCAGTGCTCTTTGGCGAAAACATAACTTACGACCACTATATTAAAAACTCTATTGCCAATGCAGTTTCCTGTTTTACTTAGTTCAGGAGAATATGTTCACGTTAAGGCATAAAAGTTGCGCATTATGCTTTCCAGTGTCAATAGCATAATCATTTTTGGGAAGAAAGAATTCAAATATTTGCCAGGCATTCTCAGTGGAAATTTATTTCATTTTTTTCTGAGCTTATGCAAACAGTTAAATAGTTGGCTGAAAATTATTAATATGTATGAATAAAAATATATCCTTAGATGATTAATGAGTTATGATTTAATTAATCATAAGAAAATGTTATTAATAAAATTCCCTCATCTAAATTTTCCCGCGTAAGTAAAAAAAACACAAAACTTGCAAAATAAGAGTTTTTGTTTCCCCAAGACCTATTTCGTGTAAATATTTAAATATTTGCTTGGAAAATGAACCATTATTAGGAAATGTGATTTTTCTAACAAATTTTAATGATTAAAAAAGAAAATTTGGAATAAACTCTTTAAGAGGAATTAATATAAATTTTTTTAACGTTTAAGTATGAAGAAAAATAATTGTTACGATAAAAGATCCTAGATTATGCAATGAACTTTCGTGTTATTAGCGCTCTGAGAAATATCTTATTAGTGAATATAAAATTTCTTTTCTAGAATGTAAAGTATTTTATTCGTATCTCGTAAAATTTCCATTAATAACTATAAATATGGCAAAAATAAACTTTGATACTCTGTGATACCCTGATAATTTACCAAATTAAATAAATTTATAGCTATAGGTTTCAAAGTATTTCATAAAATAAATATTTATAATTCTATCGTTGTATATTTATTTAGGCGTGATATAAGTATTTTAAGAAATAAACGTTTTCTTTAAATATAAAAGTATTTTTATTTAGTAAATATATAAGCTTTATATATCATCATAGCCATATATACGTCAAATATAAAATGCAGAATAAGTTTTGGCATGTTTAAAGACTATATATTTTTAAATGAGACATATCAACATTAGAAATGTCACGGGCACAGTTAATTCTCCAAGACTTTACACGGGAATCATCTCATTTGGTCGTTTTATATCAAAACATGATGTTTTGAATATTAAAGCAAATTAGAATTCTTAGTAAACAATAACAATTACCAATAAAAAGTACCGAAATATATTCCATACAATAGTCCCAAGACATATCTTCATCAGCAATAATATTTGTATAACAACTCTAGAACGTGTTTAAGGATTTTAGAATTTTTATTAAGGTTTGTAACACATTCTTTATAATCCAGCTTTAAAATTAGAATACTTAATAAGAGGAGATTGCCAATAAATATTAAAAAGGAACACGAATTATATTCCACAGAATAGTCCCAAGAGGCATCTTTATCATCGATATCATTTAAAATGCTACTTAAGAACGCCTACAAGTGATTTTTCAATTAGTATTAACATTCATAATGCCTCCTATATATCGACGTTCTAACATTCAGAATTCTTAGTAACAGCGTATTGGCAATATATAGCAAAACTCAACACATAATAGCTTTCCAGTTTAGTCCCAAGATGAATCTCATCACCAATAACATTTAAGTAACTATTAATGAGCATATTTAAATAATTTTCCAGTTGTTGTTAAGATTCATAGCACATACTATGTATGTCTTCAAACTTAAGAGATCTAGTAACATTGAACACGTTCACTATTACTAGAGCATGACTCATGATCAAAACCGGGGTCTCATAATTCAATTTGTTTCTACAGCATCAACTGAAGGTCTTAGGTAATTTCTGCATTATATTAAACTAAAGTTTTATGCAACACAGTGATGACTGGGTATAAAAGTTTAACGAGTTTTCAAAAAAATAATTAAATAATTTTGTATTATGTTTACTGTAGTGATAGAACAAATATGCCATAGTTAGAACAAAGAAACATTTTGAAATAAATTATTTTAGAATGTTTTCCCTTGCGTAAAATGTTTCTTTCTTATTATGGCAATAAAACTCTAAAATCTCTAAAAACTGCCACAAAATTTGCCTTACATTATATCTTATATGATATTAAACACTTTTGTTAGAAATGTTCTTGTAGGAGTATTTAGAATAAGCAATTATCTAGATTTCGGAATGTTAACATGAAGAATGTTTCAGCAGCTCAAAGTTATAGAGATTGCATACTTGCAAACATGATACCGTTTAACACTTATAACTTTCCTGTACTTATACAAAATTGTTTTCGAAACGTAAGGAATATGAAAAGACAGTAGAAAAAACAAACTACCACATAATTCAATTAAACAAATGTATAAAACATGTCTATATATATTGTTATAAGAATGCAATATATATATTTAATTTTTCTTTAATTAGGAATCGCTTTAAATTGTTTTATTTTAAACAACAAATATCTATTTTTTATTAATATAAAGAAAACAGTCAGTTACTTAAAATTAATTTTTTACAGTATTCTGTTAAAAGTTTAAATAAAACAAATGTATCATTAGTTAATGAACATTAACATTGGGTTTATTTTTCAGCAACTGAAAGATATTGCCAAGTTTAAGTTCAAGAACACTTTTTACGCATTCCCGTACTTTTACCTTAATTAAATTAAATAAACTGTGAGGATTTTAAGACTAGTCATTTCAAAATATTTTAAACAATTTTTTTCTTTTCTTTTTTTACGTTAACTATGTGTACGAAACCAACTCACTCTCAATATATCTGATATATTTTAAGAGGAGATACATGGGTCGGAATGTGATGTCATCGTTTTTTTTTATATGCTGTGGCACACACATACACATACACACACACACACACACATATATATATATGTATGTATGTATGTATGTATAACAAAGTAGAAGGAATGTAATGTTAGTGATTCATATCCTTAATTTAGTGGAAAGACACTGGGTGTAATTTAAAAGAAATTTGTAGAAGTTACACATGTATATATACGCAATATATAATCCACACACACACACACACACACACACACCACATATATATATATATATATATATATATATATATATATATATATATAATATATATATATATATATATATATATATATATATATATATATATATATATATATATATATATATTCACTGTTTAGGCAGATCCACTGTTTAAAGTTATTCTCATTAGAAGCTTTTCACGTATCTTTCTTCTCCTCAATAGGCATTTTCATAAGACGACAGCTGTAATCATTTGTCTTTCTTCTGTGAAACGCGTATATCTATTTCAGATGAAAATGAAGAATTTTTGTATTGATTTTGACTGTTGTTAGAGCCTCAGTGAGTTGCCTTCAATGATTCAGTTAAGGTTCGTTGCCAGGCAGTTCCTTGAAATAGGAAAATAAAGGGTATTTTCTAGTTTAATTTGTGAAAAGTAATTATTACCAACCACTACGGCTGGATCGTTTATTAATATACCGTGAGATATTTACATAATTTAAGTATCATAATACAAATATCAATATTCTTCTCTCCGATATAACCGATATAATATTCTGCTCAGCGATACTGTTTTTCGTACTCGCGTGATAACGTAGATCACCAAAGGACATCCTAAATATTCAGCGTAAAGTATTATTTTTCAAGTTATTTCTTTCTTTTGACACCCATTTTGCTTATTTACCCTCATACTTGATACAAACACGAGCCAGAAAACCTATTGTTGAAGATTACCCTGTTTCTGACCAGGTCTTCGGTAGTATATTCCAATAATATATCCATAACAAAGCACTCGGGTCCAGGCGAGAAATTCCCATTTAGCGGAGATAGCTTGGTTGTTCAATCACATGCGCACTGCTTTATTAGATTAATATCGTGGTATATCGAAGGTATTTTTATAAGTGTTTGATCACAAGAATCAGTTCACATTTCAGAAATCCTAAGTTTTAGGGTTAAATTGTAATTAAAAAAAAATTAATTATCAAGAAAAAAAGTTTGGAATGAAAGAAAGCTAATGTTTTTTAAAAATAGAATTATCACTCATAGTTATATCACAAATGGTAATATAACCTCCAACTTTAAAGTATTATCAAGATAAATCAATGATATCAATATTAATTTGTGTATATATCGCGATATTAAGTTTCTGATATCGTCTACCCTACCTGTTACACACACACACGTATATATATGTGTGTGTATGTAAATATATATGTCTGTGTGTGCACATTTATGTATATATATAAATATGTGTGTGAGTAAAAATACGTAAGTATCACTTTTTATCAGAAGAAATTTCTGCTGTCTCAATAGTCGATAATCAGAGTAATTTACATGAAATGGAAAAAGTATGAAATCTTCAAATGCGTTACATTACTTTCCAATATTTTGAAATATTGAACTGTTCTCAATATCACATAAAATAAGAGTTAAGACGATTTGTCAATTGACTTAAACTTATAATGAGAACAAAAAATCTTTAACCCATAATGTATTAAACTGTAAAAAGTCCGAGGAAGCAGATGAAACTTCCAGGACTTTGAAGGGAAATAACTGTAAAAGCAATTTATAAAGGGGAGATGCTTAAAGCAATTTTATGCACAATAAACACAGTAAAAGTTAAGAAAACTGGAAATCGTCTTGATATTTTGTGGCAGCCTAAAACGAAGCAGTCATCAGAAGAAAAATTAGACTGTAGGGCACAACAGCGTACTTTTTTGTTTTTTCCCTACTTTGAAAAATAATGTTCCACTGCGAGATAATTACGGTTCTTAAGTCACTCATTACTTTTCTCAAGATCTCTTTGTAAAGGGTGAAATTCTTACACGACTATCATGTAAACCTAATATATGTTTCTTTCTCTTGCGGTTTTCACTTTTTTCTTTTTCTCACACTTTAAAGTAATTTGATTTTATAATGCTATTTATTTAGGAATACAAGAAAAAAAAATACATTAAAATTTGCTTTAGAGATATAAGTTATGAGAACATTCAAACGATTTCTTTTGACTGTTATATTTTAAATTCTTGTTCTCTTGTACGAAGTAAAGAATGTATTCACGAAAGTATGTGAATATATGTGGTCACGAAAACATTCTGCAATCGTATGTAGATGGGAATATTTATTTTGACACTAGAACCTGTAATGCTTAAATTTTGAATATCAATTTTGAAAAAAAAATAATGTGTTTTGACTATTTTTTTCAGACATTTGTATGTATGTAGAAGTATATGGTTAACTATATGTAGATATATAAGCGCCAGCTTTAATACATGTGAATATTTTTTGTATGAATCAAGGAATGTATTAAGTTAGCAAAAACTTTATGTCTAAATAGGATGCTCATTTTGATACTAGCATATTTATTACTTAAATTTCGAATATTTATTTAGAAAAATTTTGAATTCATTTTAACTAGTTTTGATATCTGTACTTATGAGTTTATGTATGTACATATCCGGGTGTATAAGCATCGTCATTGAGCCTGCGCGGAATGTAAATGTCATTTATTCCCAAAGTAAGTGTGGAAAAGGCTGAAATATTAAGAAGAGTGACGGTATTAGAAAACGCATTCAAATAGGGCCAACAGGCTATTATACATTTTCTCAATTATTGTTATATTTATCAATTGCGCAGTTAGTGAGGAAAATGTTGAAATCTTAACAATAGCAACATTATTTGAAACTGCGTCAAACGAGGAACATCATACTGTTATACTTTTTCTCGATTATTGTAACATTCATTTCTTCCTAAAGTTAGTGTACAAAATGCTGAAATCTTAGCAAGAGCTACGGTATTTCAATATGCAACCAAACAATACCAAAATGCTGTTATACTTTTTCTTGATTATTGATATATTTATTTAATATCGAAGTTGGTGTCAAAAATGCTGAAATCTTAACAAGAGCGACATTATTACAAAATTTGTCCAGTCAAGAACATGCTGCTATAATTTTTGTCGATTACTCTAATATTCATTTATTACCAAAATCGGTGAGGAAAATGCTGAAATGTTTACAACAGCAATGTTCTGGAGTTATTAACTTGGATCTTGAATAAATGGAGAAAAGATTAACTGTAAATGTTGAAATTTTATATATCAAACTGCTGTAAGCTCTTGTTGTGTATATTTTTATAATTATAATTTTCATTGTATACAGACAGAAATTTTTATAGAATGGATGCTACCCTATTCACGTTGTAAATTCTATTTGTGTACCTTCATTTTAGAATACTATTTCACATTAGGTGGATCTCATTATTAACCTAAAAAAAACGACGCATATGCTTGCCTTTAGTAATAGTTCCATCTCATCTCATCTCTCAGTTGGAATCATACGTTTTAAGAAATCACAGAATTTGTTTATATAAGATCAATACTCAATGAAATCAGTGATATTCTACTTGAAATAAAGAGATGTATAATCACTGCTAATAAGTATTTTATGAAATAAGGTTTTTACTGAGATGTGTCCTTTTATCCAAAAAGGCAAAGTTTCTAATTCTAAAGATAAAACCAACTACCAACTACTGCTTCTAAATATCCTCATTCTTCCTGACCTAACCTACGCTTCAGAAACCTGGACTATGTCTAGAAAGGAGGAAAAGGTAAGGGGTACTTTCAAACTAAAAGTAGAAAGAAGTGTTTTGGGATAAATCCAAGGAAATGATATCTAAACATACAAATTGTATATGTACAGATTGTTTAAGGTGTTAAATGTTGTTTATTTCACAAAGACAAGCCGCTTTAACTGGGAAGAGAAGGTTATGTATATGAAGAACAATAACTTATTAAAATAAAACTATTTAGCTTGACCAATTAAAATAAGAAGAATGGGGAGACACAGAATTCGATGGATATGAGCAAAAAGAGGTGCCCGGAATCGACAGTTTGAAAAAGCATTGGTACACCATGATCTACAGTGCCATGAAGGATGATGTTGAGGAGGAGGAGGATTTCACATTATATAACAAAAACAAACTCAGTAATACAAATATTAAATTGCTGTCAATTGCCGTAAAATAGCAGTGTTTATGCTGCCTCATTATGTATAATATACATTACCCGTGATAAATACAATTGTACTCATTGTTGAATGTATACTTTATAAATTTTTGATTGTATTAAAAGTTTATAATTTAGTAATCGCGTAAATGTCCAATGCAGAGTAGAGTAACATACCTCCCTTTCAAAAAAATAATATTATTTAATAAAATATTAAATACAATATGAAAATGAAATATGATATAATTTAATAGACGTACAAGGATATAATGTGGTATCAGAATATTTTATATGAATGTTTTGTAATGTCTCTAATTATAAATGTCAAACTAAATAAATTTTAAGATTATATATCACTTTCCATAAATTTATGTATATATATATTTATATATATATATATATATATATATATAATATATATATATATTTATATATATATATAATATATATATATATATAATATATATATATATATATTAATATATAAATATTATATATATATACATATATATATAGTATATATATTATAATATATATATATATTATTATAATATATATAATATATATATATATATAATATAATATATATATATATAATATATATATATATATATATATGTGTTTACATATATGTATATATATATATATATATATATATATATATATATATATATATATATATATATATATATATATATATATATATATATATATATATATATATATATATATATATATATATATATATATATATATATATATATATATATATATATATATATATATATATATATATATATATATATATATATATATATATAGTACGAAACAAACAAAATGTATACATTCTTTGTTTTAATAACCCCTGATGAAAAAGTCATATTTAAAAAAAAATATTTTAAGAAATATTCAACAGATATATGCATATTTATTAAAAATTACCTATTTATTTAATACACAAATTAATATCCAAAAATATTTAAAAGATATGTGTAAGAAATATAAAGGCAGATTTAAAGAAAATTTGAGCCTTAATGAGTGAGCAATATTTTATATTATAGTTCCGTGATATTTCAGAAAATTTAATGGAAATCCTAAAATTCTTTATAATATCTAGTGTTCCTTTAACTGTTTTATTGGATGTGTTTAATATCAACATTTACTCCACGATATGAAAAATTATAATCACATTATGTTTAAGATAGTTGATTTGGGGGACAATTTTAAAATAATACTCTTTAAATAGCTAAAATTAAAATATTTTTAAATATTTGAAACTTTTCTTTCAATTTTTTATTAAAAAATACAAAAATGTCATAATTTTACAGAGTACAACTAATTTTTCTTTAAAAGTCCAACATAGATTTAAGTACTATATATTATAATCTTGACATTAAAATATATGAGTCATAAATAATATCTTTGTTCCAAAAAGTGAATTACCGTCTGAAGAATATACTGTCCCGATTTGAATCCAGAGTATCTCTCAAAGTTTTGAAATATCCTATAAATAAATCTAAGAGACGCAGGAATTCCTTTTCCGCAATCTATTGCAATGTAAACATAAAGTCAAAAGCAGGGGAAGATTATGCATTTTTAGCCAACTAAGAACTTCTGCTTGTTTAACTTTGATTAGTTTGCTTCTAGAGGGAATAACTTCGTCGGGGAAAGATTTAGAAATACTTCAAATACAAACATCGCCAGCAAGCTTGTAATATTGATTCTAACTCCAGATAATGGAACGCGTTATCAATAACATAGATTGAAGACTAGTAAAGTAATTATATATAAATGAATAGATAAAATTATTTTAAGTAAAAGAGTTTTATCTTCAAGGAAGGAACTGCATTTTGTACCGTTGATAGAAAAAAAATTTGGTTACATTTTTTCAGTTGTACTTAATAGTTCTATTAAAATGAAAAATTAAAACACTTTCAGACTAGAATTATATGTATATATATATATATATATATATATATATATATATATATATATATATATATATATATATATATATATATATATATATATATATATATATATATATATATATATATATATATATATATATATATATATATATAATATATATATTATATAATATATAATATATATAATATTATATATGTATATATATATATACATATATATTATATATATTATATATATATATATATATATATTTATATATATATATATTTTATAAAAATAAAAGTTTTATATTTTATAATATATTTTTTCTAAATTATATATATATTCTCTAATACATTTGATATTTGGTTTCTTATAAACATTGACAAATTATATATCATTATGAACCGGGATAGATAGAACATTTTATTTAATTTAATATTCGAATAATGTGTTAAACGATTTAAAATTTTAATATAGTTATATAAATTTTTTATATAATATATAAAAAATATATAACTTTATATATATATAATATAATATAGATATAATATATATAAAATAAATATATATATTATATATTATCGTTTATGTAAATATAACTAATTAATGAATAAAATAATTCTTTAGATTTTATATTTTTACATATTGTATATGTATCTTATAAATTATATATAAATTATAATCTTATTATATTTATTATATATATGGTCTTTATTATATGTTTGTTAAAATTAATTATTAACATATTTTTAGAGAATTAACTAAAAATTCCAGGCTTCATAAATTGAAATACTTATTTGGTTTGGAGGCTGACGATGGTGCAGGTTTTGGTCCAGACTTCTCATGAAAACATGAGAATTTTATTGTCACTGAATCAACTATTGTTACTAATTTTCAAAGCTGGGTTCGGGGATTTAATGGACTTTAAGTAAGATAGCACGAAAAGAATAATTTATTGGCAATCAGTTGGAAAATACAATGTCATAAAGGTATCAAGATTATGGTACTGCAATGTAATAAAAATCGCGAAAATCGATCACATTTTATACTGTTTATCAAACAAAACAGAAGCACCTGTAAAACACAATACACCGTACGTACTCTTTACTCTGAGAAATCTATAACAGTATCTATTCCGAACTTAGTTTGTATTTGTGCCGAATAATAATGGTAAATTACTCTGTATGGTTATCATAATAAAGTATATTATATTGAAAATAATTTGACTGAATTAGTCTTAAGTAAAAGGAAAAATATTATAAATACTGAATTTAAGTAAAAATTAAATGCAAGAAAAAGGAAAAAAGAGAATATTATATGTTTTAGTAATATACAATATTTATAGTACTAAAAAAAATGTTTCTATTGTAATATTATATTATATATATATATATATATATTTATATATTTATATATATATATTATTTATAATATTATATATATATATATATATATATATATTATATAAATTTATATAATACATAATATATATATTTATGCTATATATAATATATATAAACACATATAATTATATTTATAAGATATATATAGATATTTATGTATAATATACAATTTATACATATATATATATACAACACAAAAAACACACTATATATATATATTTTATTTATATATATATTATATTATTATATATATAAAATTATATTATATATATATATTATATTATATATATATATATATATATATATATATATATATATATTATAATATATATATATATATAATATATATATATTAATATATTTTATATAAAAAATATATATATATATATATATATATATATACTATATATATATATATATATATATATATATATATATATATATATATATATGTACATATATATATTTATATATATATATATATATATATGTACATATTTTTGTACATATATTATATATATATTATATATATATATATTTATATATATATATTATATATAATATATATATATATAATTATATATAAACATATTATATTACATTATTTTCAAAAACTTTTTTTAGGAGAGGGCAAGAAAATGCTAAAATTATTGCTAGAAAAAAGTATAAGTGTAAATACGTAACTGTAAATAGAATAACATCCATGATTTAGTAAGATTGATTTTTCTGTTATAACTTTAATTAGTGCAGAGTTTGTGTCCTGTAAAAACAGAGATCGGCCAAAGTGCTAACACGACTGGACTAATCATATTTTCATAATATAATTTATATATGTTATAATATTGCATAATTTTCATATAAATCGAGTTTCCATTCAAAAAATATTTGAAACTTGTTAATTATATTATTAAATTTTCTTGAAATATGATAAATTACAACTGCAGTTTACAATTTAATTATTCAAGTTTATATAAAACTCTTGGAATACCTTTAAAATTATGAATTTTTTATGTTTTTATTAATGTATATTGTTGTATGTATTTTGGTTAGTTTGAGGACACTCTTCGCAAAAATTTTAGGACCTTGTTTTCTGTCTTTTCAGCTAGAAATAATGAGTAATGTATGGTGTGCATCATGAAGTATAGAACTATATTATAGTTGAAAATAATTTGACTGAACACAGTCTTAAAGTAAAAGGAAAAATAATGAGGGGACCTAAATAGCTGAATTTAAGTAAACAATTAAATGAAAGGAAAAAGAAGGAAAAAAGAGAATTATTTGTATAGTTTTAGTAACGTATACTCATATTTTAAGTACTAAACAAATGTTTCTGGCGGATGCATTCATCCAAAATTTTTGTAAGTTTTATAATTTTTTCGAAATTTTTATTTAATTCAATTTAATTTATTTTTTACTTTTTTAAAATTATTTTCAAGGTTAAAACTAGGAAGTTTAAGAAAATAGAGTAAAAGGGAAACTTAAGTAGAGAAATTAAGGTAGATGATGATGGTAATTTTGCAGAATTTGCAAGAATACCCTAGAAATATTATTGTGCTCGTATTCCAATTCAGAAACTGGATTATTTTCAACATTAAGATGTAATATATACCATAATACTAGTTCTTCTTTATACACTTTTGGAATTAAAAAGCAATAAACAAGAATCAATAAGCAAACAATAAACAAAATTTAAAAAAATAAACAAGAAAGTATGAAATAGAGATTATATTAGTCCATGCATGAGCCAAAAGCGAGATCGCGCTTTTTGCCACACAAAGGGTTCTTTAACCCTATAACGGACAGTGCTTTCGTAACAAAACCACCTATTAAACATCTTTTTTTTTAAACTTTACTTTTTGGATTACTTTACTTTATTTTTTTATAATTATTTAAGGCTCCAATCTCATATATCTGTGATATATGGAAGCCAATGATGTAGAATCAAGAGCTTTTGCAAAAAATTAAATTTTTACAATAACAATAAATAACAAATTACATTACATTTCCATTAATTTATGTTGGTGACCTTTAAAGGGTTAAACATTCATAAATTCCATTTTGTATTAACACATTTATACATTTTATGTTATAAATATGTTCAGAGACAATGAATTGCAATATTTTATATTTGTATTACATTAAGTATTATATATGAATTATATGTTAAAATATGTCAGAAATGTTAATGGAGTTCAAGTGCTAATTTTGATTTTCGTCTATTTAATTTACAAAACGAATAGTTACAGTGTAAAACCAAATACACATCGTTCGTTTATGCAATTAAATTTCTCTCGTCATCTGAAGAGTATTACAAATTTTGTTGTATCATATAAATATGTGTGTAGATATTTTAGAACAAGAAAATATTATAACATAATTTTCTCAATACCATAAAAATATCAAAAACAATTTACATATACCTGAGTGTTTGAAACTTTTCCCACTATAATAATACAACACATATAAAACTTTAGCACTGCAATGTAGATCATAATAGAAAAACATAAAATATTTTTTTCGTTATGAAAGTATAAACTAATTAATGAAGGTTATTAAATTTTTTATATAGAAATTTTAATACTTTTCACATTAAGTTGTATATGTATTTTAAAAATTTCACTATACAAATTACAGCAACTGCTTAATCATTTTAATTAGTATGCGGTTTTTATTATCAAACGTGTTAAACTTAACCCTTTTAGTGGCAACATAATTTTTAGGTAATTATCTAAAAGTGTCACGCTGCATAAATTGAAATACTCAGTTAGTTTGGAGTTTGAAGATGGTGCAGGTTTTGGTCCAGATTTTTCATGAAAACATGAGAAGGCCGTGTTCCAATGTGTTTATTTACCTCTATTTCCGAATAACTGGAAATATCAGCATCTCCAGTTTCACTGTCACTATTGTTTTCACTATTTTTTGTCACTAATTATTCTCCGCCTTGAATTCGTCTTTTTCGCCTTGAATTTATAACGTCGTTGTAGTCGCTTTCAGCTTCTTAAACTTCCATATTTTGTTTTTCACATTCCGATTCAATGTCTGTCAAAATTATCAAATTCTTTCGTCAAAACCATAACGATATTTTTTAATGCCTAGTATGTGTTTAATACAATAATGAAAATATAAAAAGTTTTTTTATACAAAATGAAAATATACTTACAAAATTTCCGCGCAAATAAACAAATTTCACAATTTGAAAGAATCCCCTAGAAATATTGCGAGCATATTCCAATTCGGAAACTGGACTATTTTCAACATTAAGATGTAATATATACCATAATACTATTTCTTCTAGATACACGTGTTGAATTAAAAAACAATAAACAAGAATCTACAAGTATGAAATAGAGATCATAATAGGCCATGCATGAGCCAGAAGCGAGATTGCGCTTTTTGCCATACAAAGGTTTAAACATTGATAAATACAATTGTTAATTCATTTATATGTTTTATCTTATAAATATGTTCAGAAACAATGAATTGCAATATTTTATATTTGTATTATATAAGAATTATAAATGAATAATATGTTAAAAATATGTCAGAAATGTTCTTGGAGTTCAAGTGTTAAATTTGAATTTGGTCTATCTAATTTATAAAATCGTATAGTTACAGTGTGAAACCAAGTACACATCGCTCGTTATTTATGCAATTAAATTTTTCTTGTAATCTACAAAGTATTTTTGTTTTATCGTATAGATATGTGTGTAGATTTTTAGTAGACATAAATTTTACAATAGCATAATATTTATCGGCAATATTAATTAAAAATTTCTTAATAAATTGCACATTTATATTTCTTCCTCATAAGGTAAATAATCTCTTACATGACTGCATTATGATAAATTTGCCTCTATATAAATTCACACTACCTAAATATCATTCTAAGTTTGAAAAGATCAAAGCTGAAACTAAACTCCAATGATAAGCAATCATTGTTAGACTTAGGAATGGTTATAGTGATATTCTGTGTTAAATCAGGGGTTCAAAGAAATTTATCAATTTAAACACCCTACAAAGTTTTCTGCCTTTGGAAAATATTGAAAACTTTCTGAAATATGAATAAACGTATCGCAAAAGCTGCTTTAAAGATACTAAGCCATCATTTGCCTGAAAAAAATTAGTCTAGAACTTTTCAATAAAGGTGTAGAGGAAGAAACAAAATTTTAAAAATTGACAAATTTAGAAAGAGAAACTTTTTCAACTTAAAAAAAATTCTATCTAAGGAAGGAATATGTGGTTCTTGTGTGTTTGATACATTGATTCTGCAATTGTTTTTTAGTTATTTATTCATATTAGGTATTTGTTACATGTTATTTAATTTTTGTATATATAAACCTATATTATTTCATATTAGTCAAGAATTAATTATTTCTAGACACAAAGTTGATCATAATTTTCTGAACTACAGTCCTTAAAAGACAGATAAAGCTTCGTTTCTAGACAAAAAACTAAGATAAATCACATAAATGCTTAAAGTAGCAACTTATATCGTTGGTCAAGCAGTGAAATCACTGTAGGACTGCAAATCACTGCATATTTTAATGGTTCAGAAAGAACTAAAGAAAGTTCTGCTACATTGATTACAACAACAGATTAAAATATGTCCTAACAGTAACAAACATAAAAAGAAATATTCTAGTTATTTGTTTTGCATTATTAGGATATACATGTCTACTTTGAATAAACTCGTGTCTTATATATCATAGAAAAATTCATTTTATAGTATTTCTATTACATTTCCCGCTCATGAATTCACTTTCAAATTAGTTTAAATTTGATCAAGTCGTCACAGACTATGATCACTCTTTGAAACAAAACGTTTCACTTAAGTTACTAAGGAGAAAGAGAAAAAAAAAAGATAGTATGCTTATTTGATGTTTCAAATAAAATTTTACTTTGTATCTTGGAAACCTATATATATATATATATATATATATATATATATATATATATATATATATATATATATATATATATATAATATGTAATATATTAAAATTATTTAACTTTAATATTTCTTCAAAAGCCTCCTCTCTCCAATTTTAATTCCTTTAAGTATCTTTACCAGCCTCTAAATGGTTTAATCAAGAGTATTTTCCACTTAACATTCCTTTCTGTCATAAAACTGTAACTTTCTATCTTTAGAGCAGTTTTCAAGCTGGAAGCAAAACATGATTTCGCGTTTTGCTGATATTGTATTTAATTCGCTTAGTAAGTTGTTTTTGTTGTGGGAAAATTCTTGTTTTCAGCGCTCTTGGGTGTACTTGTGTCAGAGCAGAGAGAACTCTGTGGCTTTTGATTGTATTTTGTCCAGAAGGATAGATGTGTGGTGTTGCCGCTCTGAAATAAAGTTTAAAAATTAGACTTCTAAATTCTCTTAAATATGAAGCCAGACTGCATTCTCATTACTTATAGCTGTTAAGTTTTCTCCTTGTGAAGGAGTGATATAAAAAATGGATTACACACACACACACACACACACACATAATATATATATATAATATATATATTATATATATATATATATATATATATATATATCGTGGCGTTTGAAATCTGGCGAGGGGATCGTAACTCAACAAATTACATAAACAAAAACAACATTTTGAGGAAAAATTTTACAAAAATTGAATATTTAAAATCCAATTGAATTAACAAAGAAAACACAAAGGAAACACATAACATTCATACTAAATAGACTGAAACATTCACTTAATTACAAATTAAATAAACTGAGTGTGATTTTCATCACAAATTTGTGATTTAGTGTAAATTGTAAAATTAATTTAAACAAAAAAAAAAAAAGAAAACTGTATTTTGAGTGGAGGTTGAAGAGGAGTTGTAAAATTGAAAAATTTTTTTCAAATCTCTTATTTAAAATTTGAAGTTTTTCGAGATCAACAATTAAAAACGTATTTAAAAGATATGCAAAAATAAAGTAAACATTTTTGTACAGACATTATATTTATTAAATGTCATTTGTAAGTTCTGCGTCCTTTAATTTTTCAAGGACATTTTTCAATTGTCAATGAATTTTTGCTTTGATATGAATGGAATTTAACATGTGTTACGCTGTTTTCATAACATCAGGATATTTTAAATATTTTCCATAGAAATGTTCTCGGTGAATTATGCAATATGAATTGTCGAATTTGAAAATCATCTTTTAAAAGCCCAATAAGACAGATATTTTTACCCAGCACCACCGAAACTCCATCAGTTGTATAAATTTTTTAAAATATAATACCGCAAAAATGAAAAGAGAACTCGGGTACATCTATTGAGAGCCACAAATAATCCTTCAAAAAGCTTCAGGTTGGCCACATCTGATATATATGTATGTATGTATGTATATATATATATATATATATATATATATATATATATATAAATATATATAATATATATATATTATATATATATATGTATGTATGTATGTATATGTGTGTGTGAAATATTGTTTTCGTTCAGTGAAAGTCTTACAACACATTATTTTATTTATTTTGAGAAGAGCTTATTTCTGAATTATCAAATATTTTTAAAGGGTAGTAATTTTTGTAATTCGACTAAAACTACCTCCAATGATTCAATTCTGAATTTACACTTTTATATTTATAATCATTTTAAAAGCATGTAAATTGGGAATCAGACAGTAAAGTTTATTGGGTGGGTCCCCAGTCAAGGGAACTCCACCCCTGCAAAGAATTTAGCAATTCCACCAACTTTCTGATGATGAGTAATCAATGTTTAGACCCCCCGCAATCCCCTGGGAATTTCGTTTAGGACGCGGCTCCCTAAATTGACCTCTGTAATAGACAATCTCTTGTAATAATAATATATGCTGTATTATGAGAAAACCCCACCCTAATTTTCAGGCTTTGATTCTACTGATCAGCTACGGTTCAATAATCAAATATGTAACAGAATAGAACTGTTTGCTTTAATAGTGCAATTTCCTTCAATTACGATTGTCTTATTATATCACTTTCTATAATTCGGATAAGATATATGAATAAGGAATGAATGAAAGAGAAAAGGACTTGCTTTGATATAGCTTTATATTTTATCAGCTCTGATAAAATATAAACCTATATCAAAGTAAATAAAAATATAAAGCTATATATTAATGTACAGTAAATATAACTATGGAAAATGATGGTACAAAAAATCAGTTTTATTTATATAAATTAAGGTGTTGTCTTAACAAAAAAAACCATAAATAAATAGTAATATAGGTAATATTTCACATTAGATTGTTTCTAAAGTGAATTTTAAAGTTTTACTTTAAAGAATTAACTAAGTATTTATGAATATCAATATAACTTTCAATCCATTATCTTGTGGAAGTTGGGTGTACGATGAATACGATAATATCATACACCATCTCCGACAATTAGATACACGTGGTCATTAGTGAAGAAGGTTGACACTATAAATTATAACTTAACAAACATTTAATCAGAAATAAAGATAAGCGTGCACGAAGGATCGTGCTACAGATAGAACTGCATACGATACACTAGATCACCGTAACAAAGCGGGATGATTCCTTTACAAGTGAAAATTAGTTACGGTTGCCGCACCGAGATTCCAGTCAAGCTGCAACCGTGTATTATAATTCCGACAGGTCAGGAGTTGCGATATGCGGTGATGTAATTGTTCACAGACACCGCAATCTTATTAAAATGTTTTTATTTTACTTTCCAAAAGATAAAACTCTGTAATATTATCACGAAGATCGAAATAAAAACGGAAGTACATTAAATCAATAATTCGATTTAGTCGAACAGAAGCAACTCGCTTGAGAACAGAATAGAGAACTAACCCCAACTATTGGGCTACAGCTTTTAAATAAAATCAGAATATTCGAGAAACATCTAGCTCGAAGAGCGAAGAAAGTTCTAGAATCATCCACGTTTTGAAAAAATACTAAATAATATTATTTTAAATTAAAATTCCAATCTTCGGGTAATATGATCTGACTAGGAGTCGAATATGGGACAGATGCATCTGCAGTCCTTTGCTCAACTAATCGCGATAGTGTGAAATGATAGTAACATTTTTATGCGGCCTTACAATGTCTTAGATATTTAACAAAATATTAGTCGCCAACCGGTGGCCGATTGGTTAGAGTTTTGGTGCCTTGGGTACCAATGCATGGGTAATCACTGTCGTATGGATGTATTGGGTTGTTCGGAAAGTCATTTCGTTTTTTTTGGGGAACATGAAAGACAGTTTTCGTATAATGAATAAATATTTTATTAAATTATATATTGGCCATTCTGGTCCAACACCTTTTGCCATCTTTCTGGTAGTAGCATAATTCCACGCTCATAAAATTTTTGGTCTTTGCTGGCAAAAAACTGATCGAGGTGGTTTTTGACCTCCTCATTTGAGGTGCAGGTTTTACCGTCTAAAAATTTTTGGAATGACCGAAACAAATAATAATCCGATGGTGCCTGGTCTGGAGAATTTGGTGGGTGTGGTATTGTATCCCATTTAAGCTGTAAAAGCTTTTGGTGAGTGACCAAACTTGTGTGAGGTTTCGCGTTGTCTTGGTGAAACAGTACACCTTTCCTGTTGATTAGTTCTGACCTTTTCTGTTGAAGTTCATCATTCATTTTGTCCAGCTGATGACAGTAGACTTCCGAATTAATCGTTGTGTTATCCGGTAAAAGCTTAAAAACAACGATTCCTTTAAAATCCCACCAAACAGACAGCATCACCTTTTTTTGGTGAATATCGACTTTGGAAATGGTTTGAGCCGGTCCATCTTTTTTACTCCATGACCTCTTGCGTTTGACGTTGTTGTATATAACCCATTTTTTGTCCCCAGTTTGAGAAGCGAATCGCAGACGTCAATGCGGCGACACAGATTTCTCTCTGTGAGAATATAGGGAACCCATACATCGAGCTTCGAGGATAATACCAGGCCTTTCAAGTGGTCATAAACTGTTGAATTTGATAAATTTAACCTCAATCTGATCTCACGTGTTGTTATTCGCCGGTTCGCATCAACTAATGCCTTTATCGCGTCTTTATCAGCTTCCACCGGACTTCCCGAACATGGTGCAGCTTCGACATCAAAATTGCCGGATCGAAATTTAGCGAACCAGTTCTGGCACTGGCGTACTGTCAACACATTCTCCATACACATCGGTCAATTTTTTCTGGCTTGAACAGCATTTTTACCCTTTCTTTAGTAAAACAGCAAAATATGTCGAAAATTATGCTTATCGCTCTCCATATTTAAGAGGGTACCAACCAAAAACTACTGCGTAGAATTAATTGGAATTTTTCACACACAAGCCTTGCTATATGAGCTATCAAAGCATATAAAAATTATACGGCTTAAATGTGAAGTTGGGTGAAAAAAATACAATTAAATCCTCTGAGGGAAAAAACGAAATTACTTTCCGAACAACCCAATACGTAGCCGTTCGGATTCGGCTTTAAACTGTAGGTCCTGGTCTCATTAGCCATCGTGTTGCAAAAAAGTAGACTGTAGTACTGCAAATGAAACCAACCAACCAAATTAATAGTCACAAAATTTCTAATAACTTAACAAGTAACTTTAAAGTTATCTATTTTATCTCTAAAGTTTTTGCAATTTTCTATTTTTATTTAAAAGTTAATAAAAGAGTTTGAATAAAATACGTGAAAGAATTTTTGTGCAAAATTTCTTAGTCGTATATTGGATAGAATGCAATGTATGTGATTTGATGAAATCACGTACTGTTTTATGAAAATATCACCTTCTGATAATTAATCTTAATATTCCCGTAGATTGTATAGTCTATATATATATAAATGAATTTGTGTGTGTCTGTCTGTCTGTATGTATGTACTCAATAGACTCAAAAACTATGCATCCAATCGCCGTGAAAATTTGGGAAATGTTTAGGTATATCCCTGGGAAGGTTTTTGTAAATTTTCAACGTTCGAAATTCATTCCTTCCCCCTTTTTCGATCATTTCATGTCATTATTCCAAGCATTATTTTCCCCGGTTAAACGCTTTTTCGATCATTTCATGTCATTATTCCAAGCATTATTTTCCCCGGTTAAACGCAAACGATTAAGTTTTTAATTTATCGCATCATATCTAAGGGAAAGAAGCAATATTTCTAGCAATGTGACGTCATCCCAAGTAATTGTTTTAAACGCAGTTTTCCACGGTTAAAAGCAGGAGATTAAAATGTTCAATTCATCACATAATAAATAGGCGAAAATGATATTTTTCTATCATTATGACGTCATTCATTTAAATATTTCATTTATTCATTTCTTATTTTATATTATTTAAAATCGTCTGCTTAGTATCTATTCGATTTGGACTGAAATTTGAGATATAAAGTGATTCACTTTCATTTCTATGTGACGCAAATTATAGCATTTTTATATGAGAACTAATTTTAAATTTAATTCTTGGTTCATTTTTATGTTACAATGAAATGCATATCAACAATATTCTAAGTACAAAAAGTACAAATTTCAGTGACTCTCATGGCTAAATAAAACCTATCATTTTATATAGTTATCTTCATCTTCATATTCATATGGTTGTCGATATGAATGTGTGTTTCTGTTTCATACAAAACTATGTGGTTTGTCATAAATTTCCTTAATTTTGGAAAACATTTATTACTACCAACAAAATTAGCACTGTTGCTGTCAAAACCTGTGCTTCCTATTCTATCACGTAATATGGCAAGATCTGTTAACTTTGCTAATCAACGTACAGTAGTAATACAGTAATGCAATTTAGGGTTAAGCTTATATTTTACAATAAAAAAAGTTTGAGCAAATTTAATATAAGACAAATTCGATTATAAAAACTGAATAATGTTATAATACGCTTATGATAGAAATATATAAACATGCCAATGACTCGAACTGAACTGTGACGAATTTAGAGAGTTGTTCACGAAAAATAAATCTTTGTTTAAAAGTAATATATTAAGTTCACCGTAGCGAAGCACGGGCAAACTTGCTAGTATTCTATAAAGTAATGTATAAAAAGTTATTTCTTCTTGAATGGTTATTACAAATATATGTTGGGATACTTATTTGATTTTAAAAAAATTGCACGATAATCAAAAGTTTTTTACACACCGCAGTCTTTTTCTGCATCAGTAATAAAACTATAATGAAACAAAAATCAAGAATCACACTAATTTTATAACTAGTTATAAATTTGTAAAAAAAATATTAATAGACTAACGAAGAATTAAAAATAATAAATTTAAAAACTCTTTCCGTATACAAAGATGTAATTTTCACGTCGAATTATATGTGACACAGAAACGTCGAAAACAAAAAGCAAGTTTATCTAACACATGTTTTAAGGTCTGAATAATATATGATTTCCAAATAAATGTTATTTAAGTAAATGAAAAAAAAACATTTATTGTAAAAACCATATATTATTTATTAACGTTACTAACGTTTCATTCAACATTACAGCAAAAATTACGAACACTCATTTTCGACAAACGTAAAATTACTATATAATTTTTAAAAAAAAGTAATGAAATTTCAATAAGTGCAATTCGAACGAAATGTAAGAGTAAGAGCGACAGATTTAATCAGCTATAATGTGCAATCAAGGGACAGTCATCATTTTATCCTTAATAAATTACCAAATCTTGAGATATTTCAAGGTTACATAATCTTTTCGGCCGAATCCAGGTTGCATAATTATTTGCAGTTAGTAGCATAAGGTAATCAATAATAGAACGTTAAAACATTCAAAACAGAGGCATACAGTAAATATTAAAACTATCAAAATATTTAAGAGATTTCTCAATTAAACAGCTTTTATCATTTAATAGACAAATCATCATAAAACAAACGAAAAATATAAATCATTTATTTAATTTTTTAGATTTATATAGATATATACGAAAATTTACATGCCTCCATATATTGATTATAACGATATATGTATATATATATATATATATATATATATATATATATATAAATAAATATATATATATATATATGTTTTTGTTTGTGTATATATATGTGTATATTATATTTTATGTAATATGTATAATAAAATATATATTTATATATATATAAATATTATATTATAAATATTTATATATATAATATATATATATATATATATATATATAAATATACATATATATATACATATATATAACATATTGTAATATAGTGTATCAAAGAAATCTTTTAAAGGTGGACTTGTGTGAATACAAAAGAATTGTCTTCTACGGCACCATGAAGTCTACACGGCCGCGCACTATAGTGAATGAACAATACGCCAGACTGGACGGTACCTTTTCTGTCAGCTAACAAGATGATCGCGGAACGACAAATTTGCCGCTTCTCAGATGTTGCCGCTAATGCAATCTTAGCTTTAAGATAATGGTTTAACCCGGACCAATGCAGTTGGTCGAAGATGAGGTCATCGCTAGGTGACCCAATAATAAAATTGTGGGTGAGGCCGTCTCTTGGAGGCCCCTCTAGAAAGAGACGAAGAAGATATTTTTTTGAAAAGAAGAGTTAGCAAGCAATCAGCTAATTCGTAGGTCGCCTTGACCTGTCTCTCTACCGGAGAGTTTTATTTGCGATAATCCCACCTTGATATTTTCTTGAGTAGCCCGCATCGGCTAACTCGTTGGTCGCCTTGACCTGTCTCTCTAGAGTTTCATTTGCTATAATATCTTATAAATCTCTTGTGAGATTGAAGTGATACCCTGTGCTTGGTTCTTCGTATGCTATTATAATCCTCTTCAGGATTGTTGCTGTTCTTCAGAACTGTGCTAGAGTTTTTAGTGTGTTACAGTGATATAGTGAGAAAGCTACGAATTGTGTCTTCCGTCTATGCTACCATATTTCGGCAGAGTCTGAATTAGTTTAGGTACCCGTCTCTACTCAGGCCTGTACTCATCACTTCCTGTGATCAGATTGTTTTATTTTATACTTGTGAAATAATGTATATAGCTGATGTGTAAATAAACCAATTAGTCTAGTACATCGGATTCTTCCTTGTGTCTCCTGAAACAGGACCGGATATTTACAATATAAAATATATAAATAATAAATATATATATACATATATTTATAACATATAAATAATATATTTATAAATATTATATATATACATATATATAACATATATATATATATAATATATACATTATATATATATATATAAATCATATATATATTATTAAATTAAAACATAATATAAATTTAAATATATAATAATATAAATATAATATATATATTATATATATATATATATATATTATATATATATATATATAATAATTATATATATATATAAATATATATATATAAATATATAAAAAAATATATTATAATATATATATATATATATATATTTATATATAATATATATAAAATATATGCGATTTATGTATAGCAATGTTAAAAAATAGAGCTATTTTTAAAATAAAGTGAAACAGTAAATGCAAACTATAAATATATCTATTTTAGACATTTTATTCCATAAAAAATATATAGTAAATTCTAAGTCTGTATATATATTTGTATTTGTACACAAATATACTGCTGCACTCCCTTTAGACATTTTAGCTTCCATCCCGGAAAAAATATATAGTAAATTCTAAGTCTGGGATATATATTTGTATTTGTACACTACTGGGTTATAAATACCACAAACATATTAGCTGGATACCATATTTTAGTTGAAAGGGAAGTATTGATATTTCCTACTTACTATAAATTCAGCACATGAGAAAATCTTAAAGTGCTCCAGTGCTGAGAGTGCTCAAATACATATTTATCGAAAGTATCATAGATAAAGTTTGCTTAATATAAGCAAGCTTTTTCAGAGAGTTTTTATTAACGTTGGTTCTTGATATTGACTTTGACAGATAAATGTAATAGAAAATGTTTTTTTAACACTGGAATAGTATAGTTCATTATTTTAATATAGTTTACAATTTTATTTGTAGTGTAAAAAAACTGTATATACATTTTTACGAAGTAATGTGTAGTGTTTTAAAATTTAGGCACATGTAAAAAAAACTCCAGTAATTAAAAGTTTTAATTTAACAGGAATATTCTAATTTAAGAGGAATATTCACTTTAAAAAGTTTATTACATTATCTAAAAATTTTTATTCTACTTTTAAGTAATTTTTAATTTTTTTTAATACATTTAGGAATATATTTATTAAAAGTACTTCATAGTCATAGATATAAGTAGTAAAAAGTTTTCAAAACAGTTCTGTTCCTGTAATAATTAAAATATTATGATATATACATACACACACGCATGCACATATATATATATATATATATATATATATATATATATATATATATATATATATATATATATATATATATATATATATATATATATATATATATATATATATATATAATATATATATATATATATATATATATATATATATATATTATCTAACACCATTATCTGCCGAACGATGGCCGAATGCTTAGGCTGCTGGATTTTGGAACCGGAGTTCGTGGGTTCGAATCCCACAATGGCATGGAGGTTCGTAGCCGTTCGGAATCGGCTTTAAGCAGTAGGTCCCGATCTCATTAGCCCTGGTGTTGCAAAAAGCAGACCGTAGCGCTCCAAACCAAACCAAACCTAACATACAAAATAAGAAAATATAAAACAATCTAATGTATGTAACGCTCTATAGCTGCATTTACACAATTAGTATATATATATTCAATAACAGTATAAGAACAATAAAAAAAATTCTTAACGTGAAGAATAGTTTATTGGATTAATAATTGTATATATATATATATATATATATATATATATATGCATACATGTATTATGTATGTATGTTTGATTTTCCGTTACTTTTATTTTGTTTAACTTGTTAAAAAAACACTTAATATTTGCTTTCATTAATAATTCAGACGCTGAGTATGAGAAATACAAAATTACTTTTGCATTTTTAAACTTTAAAAATTTAGAAATACATTTTACGTCGAATGTTAACATTTATACTGCTGTACAGTTTTCTTAATTCCAGATTTCGTTTGATACAAAAGACTTAAACACAGATTGAAAATTAATTGGAATTTGTTTTTATTCAGAAGTAAGAAATGTTTTTTTCATACTGTTTTCCTGAAAAATTGATATATTTAAGTTTGAAATCTATACAATTTGCTCGCAAATTAATGGAAATTATAAACTGGAGTAGAAGTATTTTCAAAAATAAAAGCAGACGTATCTGCATAAAATTTAAAGAAAGAAAAAGGAGCACACATCATTTTTGAAAGTATTTTTATTTGATATTTTTTGATAATTGAAAAAGAAACAAAACATCACGCGAAGAAGAATTTATAGCTTACCTGGCAAATATTTCATCTAACTGGAGTAAATAACAATTGTTTTAACGTTTTTCGAAATAAACGTACGATTAACAAATATTAATCAAACATTAATGATAATAATATTAATAATAAATATATATATATATATATATATATATATATATATATATATATATATATATATATATATATATATATATATATATATATATATAAATATATATATATATATATATATATATATATAATATATATATATACATATATATATATATATATATATATATATATATATATACATATATATATATATATATATATATACATATATATATATATATATATATATATATATACATATATATATATATATATATATATATATATATATATATATATATATATATATATATATATATATATATATATATATATATATATATATATATATATATATATATATATATATATATATATATATATATATATATATATATATATATATATATATATATATATATATATATATATATATATATATATACATATATATATATATATATATATATATATATATATATATATATATATATATATATACATATATATATATATATATATATATATATATACATATATATATATATACATATATATATATACATATATATATATATACATATATATATATATACATATATATATATATATATATATATATATATATATATATATATATATATGTATATATATATGTATATATATATATGTATATATATTATTTTATTAATTTGTATTGATGTATGTATGTTTGCAGTTTGAGGAAATTCCTCTCAAAACTTTTAGGACCTTATTGTACTAGCATTTTCTGTTTTTTCAGTTAGAAATAGTGAGGAATTCATTACTGTTTAATGCATGGCTACAGAACAATAATTTGACTCTGAAATCTGAACAATTTGCTGTTAAGTTATTTTGAATAAGAAGATGATAGTTGCAATTTTCAAAGGTATAAACACGATGAATCAGCACAAAAGCCGAGGATAAGGGAGAGTGCAATTCTTTATCAAGGTTTCGTCATTTGATATTATTAGATACGGGACAAAGAGGCGAAATAAGATCTTTCGAACCGAGTACAATGGAGGAAAACTGGCCGAATTTTCCTTGTCTAATAGAATGATAGAAGGTCCTGACAAATCACTTTTTTCGCATCAGGCTTCGGATAATTTAATTTTGTGATACACTGGATGAATGTTTCTTATCACTTCAATACTTACACTTAAATGTCCGGGTAGATACTCGTCCTCTAGGGTCACAACAAGAATCCAAAGAAGTATTTAAGTGTCTGAAAATTTTGTACACGTTTTAAGATCTCCAACTGAATTACAAATGTAGAAAGAAAATGTTAGAAGAGAAATACAGATATAAAGATTAAAAGCTGTTTCCTTAGGGACATTTGATATAACATTTTCTACTTTATAATTCTATATAATGAAAGCAATGGGCTTAAGAACTGTTATTTAGTATCAGTGCTAAATAATAAAAACATGAATGAGAAAACAATATTAGTTCATATGAATTCTATTTTTCAATTTTCTTTTAAAATTTTCTATGTTTTTCTATTAAAAAATCCAAATGCAGATATTACATGTATAAATTCTTCCTAAAGTATAGGAGTATCTAACAAAATACCGTTTCTCTGTCACTAGAAATATGTATTTAAAGCCGGATTTTTAAAAACTAAAAAATTATCTTTGTAACTTCCATGACATTTTTTTATATAATAATATAGTAAGACAAAGTTAAGTTTATGTACTTTAAATCCAAATTTCTTCATAAAGTTTGATTCAGTATGAAATATTTCTTTTGATTAAAAATATTATGGTATATAGCTAAAAATATTGAAACAAATATGCTTGTGTAGGTCGTGTTTCTTATTAAAATTGTTCTGCTACAGTATTTTTTATATTTATATTAAGATATTGTGTATATACTATATTTTTGATATTAAGAATCAATCATTCATGTTGCACTTTTTTTAACTTGAACCAACCGAGTAATGACGCAGACTTTTTTACAGATTTATTATACGTTTTAAGACACCGACTACTAATAGTTTCTAGTATCATATTTTTGAAAATTTTTAAATTTATGCATGCACTCAAAAAGGACTTTTCATTTTAATCAACTTTCTGATAGCACAACATCCTCGGTGAGCTATGTAAGTTTTCCTATATATTTGTAAAAAAAAGGCCGACCACAGCCTATATAATTCATTTTTTGCACTAAAAGATTTGTTAAAGATCTTTTACATTTTTAAGAATAATTCAGATAAGTTTAATAGGAAGAACCAGCAAGGATTCGTTATAGTTATGAATACTATTTTTTAATCTATGCAAGGAACAAGACCAGGATTTTATAATATATAAACTAAATTTGAAAAACACATCTCATATAAATTTTAGAAGTGATTTTTTGAGCAATGATCTTATATAAAAAACGTTTCGAGATTTCTGGAGACTTATTGATTATCGACAAGTTAATCTACAATTGCCATGAGTCATTTCTTTCACTTTATTAATTATATGAGGAAAAAGATGGCCGATTACATCTTCTTTTGTTCGGAAATTTCATTACACGTTGAATTTAATCTCAAAAACATGTTTAAAGCACTGATAAAGTTAAATGCAATATGTTTCATCTCGTTAAAATTCTTAGTCTACTATCGAATCTCAAAATATCAAATCGTGACACTCATTATGAATCATCTAGAATCGGCCTATTTGCAATTTAAAATTGAAATCCCAATTGCTGTTAACTGCTATAAACTCTTCATAACTCACAAATTCAAATCCTGACTATACTGGAATTGCAATCCTATCAGGTAACATATTTCATGCTATGGGTTTGTCAATGTCTCAATTTCTTAATGTGGGGGTCCACAGTGAATCTAAGAATTGCCCCCACTTCTTTACAGATCGGACGCCATTCCTTCCCTATTGCAAACATCTAGAAGGTTAGAGTTCTTCTTCTGCTACTAGAGTTTCTCTAAAGAATCAGCAGTCAAACTCTAAATTGAAAGAAGATTTCATTGATGATCTAAGTTGTTCTGGTGCTCAGAGATGTTATATATATATATATATATATATATATATATATATATATATATATATATATATATATAGTGTGTGTGTGTATACGTAATTTTGTATTTTATTTTTACACATTGTATTAACATACATTTCTATATGAATAAATAATATGGCTTTTCATCCATTTATACTGACAGGTTGGTCTTCAATCATTTCTTCATTAAACAAAATTTCGATTATATATATTTGGATAATTTTGGAATATCAATCATTCTTTATATTAAATAAAATCTGACATAAATGCAAAGAAGATTATTGCATATATATATATATATATATATATATATATATATATATATATATATATATATATATATATATATATATATATTATTTTTGAGAATGAATAAACCGTGTGTTAAGAGAAAAACCAGATCCTTCAAACAATTTCACAAGACTTGAAGTCGATTATATGAAGTGACATATCTGTTTTCACATAGTGCTGCAATAACAACCTTCATAACGCAAAATGAAATACATATTATAATTTCAATTATACAGAAATTAATATTACAAACTGTAACAAAAACTGATTGAAGGTAAAACAAATTTATGAAAAAGCCAATTTTATAATATGAGACAGAATAAAAGTTGCAATTTCATTGATTTGAGGTTTTTTAATAGTAAAATCTTAATTTCAATCTAAAGCAAGCAGGATTTGGCTAAGTCATTTCCTGACACATTCATTCCATGTTTACTGTAGATATAAAGTACGCTCTGCTGTAATTGATGACCTCCTATCTCTGAATTGTTTCCCAGAAAATGTTGCCTAACCTTCCATCATTTCTCTCAAAACTTCATTATAATAGGACTTAAGATAGTATCGCCATTACACCTTCTTGCTCCTAATTAAACATTTCCACTAACTATCATAAATTTTAAAAATATAAGTACATATATTAAAGATAATAATGCTAATGTTTAATTACTTATGGTCAATACTTATGGGTGTAACTCAATTAATATAGTTATTTCTCAGGATGACAGTACTATATACAAAATTATTTCATTAAATATATGCTTAATTTGCTTTCCGATACTAAAATTATAAGATCATTTAAAAATAATTTAAAAATAATTTAAGATTTTTATTTCTATATTTTTTTAAATTACTTTTTTTATCTCTGAAGAATATTTTAAATGAATTTTAATAAATATCAATGTGAAAGCACAAATTACACTTATGATAAAAAAAGAATAAAATTGAAAGGTTTTTTCAGGTCTAAAAAGCCAGTTCTAACCCAGATCTAAAATGGGAGTAGTTCGAAATAACGTGAGTTATAAACGATTTTAAAAAAGGCACACTTTTATAATAATAAAATAAATAAAAAATACCTATGCCTGAGTAAGAATTTGGAGTAATACGGATTGTCACAGAGATATTTCACAGGAAGTTGATGACTAATCAAGCGATAAGTTCAGTTAGCGCTTGGACATGGAACTGTCAACACCTTCCCAAGTTTAGCTTCGCTACGAATAAATGCAAATGGAGCAAGCCATGCCTGAAATCTAAACCCCAAAGTAAATAAATAAGTATTTTTAATAAGAAGGACTAATTTTTCCAATCACCTTAACACTGGCCATGCCAAATATATATATATATATATATATATATATATATATATATATATATATATATATATATATATATATATATATATATATATATATATATATATATATATATATATATATATATATATATATATATATATATATATATATATATATATATTATATATATATACATATATATATATATATATATATATACATATATATATATATATATATATATATACATACATATATATACATATATGTATATATATGTATATGTATATATATATATATGTATATATATATATATATATATATATATATATATATATATATATATATATATATATATATATATATATATATATATATATATATATATATATATATATATATATATATATATATATATATATATATATATATATATATATATATATATATATATATATATAAATATATATATATATATATATATATATATATATATATATATATATATATATATACTATGTGTGTATCTTGAAATAAAACAAAATCGTATAAACCTTCATATAGTTTTGTACCGTTTCAGACAGTTAAAATAACACTGATTATATATACCAAATTATGTTAATATATACAATACCATTATATTCAGAGTATACCAACTGATACCGTATTTAGCACAACTAGGAGTTAAACATAAATAAACATTTATTTAATAATATACTGTACAGAAAACGCATTCATTGGATATTCTGAGATATGAGAATATAATACACATGGAAAAACAAATATCAGGAAAGAAATGTTTCAGAGAAAAAAATAATTTACTATAAATATGACATAAAAACTGATATCAAATACTAATATCCAGAAATCTATTGTTAAAGAAGTTAGCAACACCTATCATTCTCATAAACCGCTAATATTTAAAACTGTCTCACATTCGTTTCAAAGTCGCATTAGGAAGAAAGAGCATTCAGGTGCTAGATTGAGGATATGGGTTCTACATTCTTTAAAAAATACACGGTAAAATTTTTTATTAAACTTTTTCGGAGTTGCAAATATTTCTGGCGCCAGCTTATATTGAAGCCAAAGGACATCTGTTATCTCTACTTTCCCCACTGATACGCTTGATTGCTTTGTAGAGTGTACCGTATTGCTCCTGTTTGACTAAGAGGTAGGCAAGATCAGTTTTCCAATGCCATGATTTTTACAGCCAAATATCCGAAATATTTTTCTAGATGCAAGGAAATGAATAAAAATTAAAGAAAGTAAAATCTGAAGATTTTGCAATCTACTCATATTGCATTTGATATTGCATACGTTAGAATATCAGAATGGAGTTAAGGGTAAAGTACTAAAAATGTCTTCTCCGACTACAATTGTGTAGATTTTTTTACAAATATAAATAGTATATCACATTTAAAAAAACATTCAATAGTAGCTAAATATTATACTTTAATAGTAAAATAGCATGCACTTCAGCCTGGTATACAAGTACCTTTCATTTAAAAATGTGTATGACTTCAGTGCACGAACAATGTGGTCAAGCATATAAAAAACACATTTAAAATTTAAACTTTTCTAATTACTATGTAAAAGTATAACTAGATTTTTAGTTTAATATAAATAGCACATAACGCAAGTTTACCTGCCATTTGAAATTCTAAATATACGTAAGAAAAAAGTTATGAATAATTTTCTTTAAGCTTAACTTTTATAATAATGATGTAGTTAAAAAGTTTAGTATGGCTAATAATGCTAGTACTGGAATAGAAATTGTGCAACTACATTTCATAATATTTGTAGATATTTTATGTAGAAAAATAACTATATATACAATGATATAGAAGTTATCATACGCTAAATATATATTATATAAAGTAGTTAAATTTCTAAAACCCTCTATAAAAACGAATTAAAAATATAATTTCTTTTATAATAAATATACCTAGTATATTTTAAATAAGCAATTCATTTTATACTTTAAGACTTGATATTTAAGTATAAGGATATGAAAGTATAAATAAAAGTATTACGTACATTGTTTCAGTAGAGTAGAAATTTATTTGGTAGTTTTAGCGCATTATACCATATGTAATTCAACTTAGAACTGAAAGATTAAAAAAGTATATTTAGATTCTCGAGAATTTAAATAAATTATATCCAGAAAGTCGGAAAATCAAAATAAGGGAAAATAAATAAAATATTTGAAATATTTTGATATCATTAATGTTATAAAGAACATGAAATGAATATATTCTTAATATTTAGAAGGAGAAATAATACACTATAAAAAATTACTATATATTCTTCGATATGGGGATGCTAAAATGGCATGATTAAAATTTGTTACCTGATATTTTTAGAATAAAAATGGTTTGTATATTTGTTAGTCTTTGTCCTATTATACTTCAGTGATACGATTTATTATTTAATTGATGAATTATCAAGCACAAACTTATAAATGTAAAATAAAAAATTATGAGAATGTTTGTATAGAACGTATAATAAAATCAGTGCTTGACCATTTTTTACTTAACAATTAGCTATGTACCTACTTCCAATTGCAAAAGTGCATCAATTGATATAAGGATTACCTTTTGGTATTTTTAAATATTAAAACAATATTTTATAATGATTATAAAATTTAAACTATTACACTTTCCCTTTTTTCCAATAACTATATTACACAAAAATATGAACTTTGGAAATGTAAATCCCGTTCGGAGCAGAAAAAATTCCATTTTTCTATGACAAATGTGTATAGAGATATTCACATTCAAAATTTCAGAATATTTTTTTGCATTCCATTTAAGGTTTTTTTAATAGATTAACTACAGTGAATTGTGTTAATCACATTGTAACCTACATTTTATGGTTAACCCTCTGACTGCTCATTCCCACGGGCAATTCAAATGTAGCAAAATTTGCTCAACCCGCGATTTTCGTGGGCATGTGTTTTTGTTCCTCTACATAGAAGTATATTCCGCCTTTTCACCGTTTAACCAGTGGAATAAATTATATACAGTATTAGACATTTAATTAGGTAATAAACAGAATTATATAACTAGAACTATAATTGTATTAGATAATAGAATAAAAGATAGTATGTTATAAATAGAAATTATCTGTATTTCAAATGAAATTAATTCATTAAAAAATAAATAATTTTTTATGTGATAACCGCTGAAATTATTTTTTCTTAAAGCTTAGTTTCTTACGATAAAAGTCAATATAAAAATATCTTCAAGAAAAAATATTAGTATTTCAATTCTCTAATGTATATATACACTTAAACTATGCAACAAAAAAATCCGCAATTTATAAAGAGATCTGGGTTTACAAATTAAGCAGTCAGGGGGTTAAAGAAATGGTGGTTTACCTTATTTTAAGTTCGGTGGTATCCATACTAAAGTGCATTTTACACTATACAATGCATTATTCCCTGAATATACAGTTAATTTATATCTCCTTTCTTTCGTCATAAAAAAGAATTGCAATCGTATTTCAAACCCGAACTACTGCAATTAATTTAGTATCAGATCTTACATATAAAAAGAAAAGGATCTTTAGATTTTCACAAATTTTGAAAATAAATATTTTGTTAATTATTCATCACAGGGAAGTGACCTTTATAAGTTTCATAAAATAATATATAAATTTTAAAACAGCATGAAAAGAATTATGATATTATTTCAAACATTTTTGAAATGGATGTTTATATGTATGACCAACGAATGCGAAGATAAAGACCGGTCAAGAAATTTACTATTTATCCTCTTAAAAAAGCACTTGAACAAAGAAAAGATGAAGATAAATTGTTTTTTTGTAAATTCATTACACATCAAATTGAAGAATTGTTTAAGAATTTATAATTTTATAGTTATCAAATTTCATATCTTAATAAGAATCTAATAAATTTTTATATGGGGGCAAATAACTATTAATGTTAAATTCTCAATAATAACAATAAATATTGCCTTAATAAATATTTGAACAGGTACAATTATATAAGTTTTTAACCCTCATATGAAGAATTTTACCAAATTTGGTAACATTTCTGTTCGATCCTCGCTTTGAAAAGAAAAGAAGTGTAAGTATTTACTCTGGTAGAAGTATTCGAAAAGCTGAAAGGAAAATCCACAGAATATCATCTAAGTATGAAGCATGGAAGAAATATTTGCTCTGGAAATTTGAAGAACATAAAATTTCAGGAATAAATTGTGCGGGATAAAGATATTTTTTCCCTGAGAACTCAAACATACATTTCTATTCGGCCATACCAATATTTGATCATATTACTGTTCGACCTCATCCATCTTGGAAAATTTCAAAATATGTTTAAAAATCAATGATACCATTTATTCTCATCTTTTCGATTCTCATTCTTCGAAATGTAACCAGATCTCAACATAATTTACAAAGAGCAGTTAGAATAATTGAGAGGATTTTTTTTTCATTTGCATAATGTATAGAGAGATTCCATTTAATATTTAAAATAAACATATTTTAAATGTATTTACACGTGCTGTTGGGAAACAGGGAATGTAATCATAATTTTCTGAAAAATGATAAGAGGAGGAAAAAATATTCTTCCGTTTTAGGTTACCTCAATTTAGAGAAAATTTAGATAATAGCTTACAAGACATTTTTTTTATACGGAACGAAATTTTACTGTTTCTTTAAATATTAGAGAGTCTGATAATATTTTTGTGTTTAATGAGCACACGAAAGTATCTTTACGTAATCATTTATTGAAGTATCTATGTGCATTTTCGTATTATTTACTTTAGATATAATTTTGAAACTTTCAGGTTTTATACTTTAATTATTTTATACCTCTTTTTTATGCTTTAGAATTATTTTTAGGGAAATTTGAACACATTTAAGTTAAAATTTCTTTTCTGTTTACCTCAGACTTAATACGCTTAGAAAAGAAATCTTGATATATTCCTAAAACTTTTAATTAGAAAAATTTTCATATTCATATAAGAATGACATTGTGTAAATTAAATGAAAACGAAATATATGCAGTAAAATATTAGAAAGAGTTTATTACATTTAGTTTTGTAAACTTACATTAAGATTAAAACAATATGTTGCACTCACATTTAGTTATGTTTCTTATATAGTTTATGCACTTTTAATTATTTATATGTCATTTTAGCTTACGCTTTAAAGTTTTTATTATCTTCCGAATGATTTATTTGTAGCTAATTTATCTGGGATGTAAAATAAATAGAAATGAATTTGAAATGAATAGAAATGAATTTACTTTTAATTTATGTTCTTTTTTTGGGAATAAGTAAATTTGTACATGCTGAGAATACCTCGAGTCATACTCACATTGTTTAGAGATTAACTCACTATTAAAAAACACATCATTGGGAATGACTGGTTATAGCTAAAAGAAAGAAAGAAAAGAAACTTAAGAAACTTAATACTAAAAAAAATACTTATTTCTAAATTAAAAATGAAAAGATTATATTTTCAACAAACGATTTGTATTGTATGCCTGCATAATTTAGACATTAACTCACTTTTAAAGAACTCATCATTGAGAATGATTCGTTATTAGCTAAAAGAAGGAAAGAAAAGAAACTTAAGAAATTTAATACTAAAAAATATACTTATTTCTAATTTAAAAATTAAAAGATTATATTTTCAATAAACGACTTGTATTATAAAATGTATATATTTCATTAAAATATAGTAACACGCACACACACACACACACACACACATATATATATATATATATATATATATATATATATATATATATATATATATATATATATATATATATATATATATATATATATATATATATATATATATATATATATATAATATATATAATATATATATATATATATATAATATATATATATATATATATATATATATATATATATATATATATATATATATATATATATATATATATATATATATATATATATATATATATATTATATATATATATATATATATATATATATATATATATATATATATTTATATATATATATATATATATATATATATATATATATATACATATGTCTGTATGTGAGTGCCTTCGTGTGTGTAATCAGTTTCAGATTTTAAATAAACATTTTAATACAGATCTATATAATGATGCATTTCTTAAAAGATATATTTAATGATATATTTCTAAATTTTTCTTTTAGTTAGATAAATAATTTGCTGTAAAGAATTCCTTAAATGTCATTAGCATTGTTTATTAATTTTATTTTGAGTCATAGTTGATTGAAATATTTTATTACCAGCAATCAGAAATAGTCTATATTAACATAAGTTACATATTAACTTATTTCTGCCTAAAATAACGTTTAGTATTGTTCATGTTGCAAGTTATCATACAATGTGATTAGAAGTGTATCATGAGTCTAATTTGTATCATATCTTTCTTTTTATTCGTTTACTTCTATGTGTGATGCTTGGGGTACAGGAATTAAACGACTCAGACTTCTAGATCCAAGTTCTTCATAAAAAGCACTTCATACAGACTTTATAAAAATCTTTAAATCTACTTCTCACTCTCGGAAATTCACTACTTTTAACTCTTTCTTTATTGCCAACACCAATTATATATATTTCTGAACAAACTTTCGACTGCCAAGTTATGTTAAACAACGGGTTAACATATTAGCTGCAAGCTAAGCAGCGGAATGGCAGTAAAAGAGGTATAACGGAGTATTTTAGTAATTCCAACGGCACAAAAGAGGTAAATCTAATGAGCACAAAATATATGAATTGAAGGGAAACAGCGTACCTAGTATTCACTTATGGCAGATTTTAAAGAACTTTGTGTTTAGGTGAAATTAAAAGTATATTTAAACCTTGTGGTAAAAAATTACAGATATTATCCTTTGTGTGTATTAAGCAAAACATTAATAACTAGCATATATAGCCCGTCATATGACGGGATCAGTAAAATTTTTAATTTTCTAGAATTGTAAACTACCCTATGAGGCAGGTAAAAAAAAAATGGTTTTTTTTTTGGCTGAGAATTATCTTGCAGCAAAAAATAATCGTTGATTCAATTTTAAATTATCACATACGTACCTAATCTATTATTTAAGAGAAATATAAAAGAAAAGTAATTACGGTATATATAAGTTCAGTGATAAAACGTGTGAAAATAATGCAGACGATACTTAAATAATTTAATATAAGAAATGATTAAATGAGATGGTTAAAGGAATAACGTCATAATGATAGAAAAATGTTTTTTTCATCTATTTATTCTATAATAAATTGATAAATTTAATCGCCTGCTCTTAATCGGGGGAAAATGGGGCTTGATATAATCGCATTAAACTCTCGAAAAGGGGGGAAGGAGTGAATTTCAATATTTTTGCTGTGATATGAAGCATATTTATACCAATTTATTTTAGAATCAGATCGATAGTTAAGGAGAAAACAAACTTTACTCGCTTTAAATTTTGCTAACCCTAACTCATTAAGAATTCAATATGGAGCCTATTTCCATTCCAGGTCCAACCGCTTCAAAAATTCGTAGACAGACGGACAGATAACTTTTATGCTATTGTTATTGTTGTGTAGTTAGTTGTAAGTTAAATTTTAAGATAAAAGTTAACTTAGTTGGGAGAATGTCAAATCGTCTGTTAAAATTGATGTTCTACCCACAAATTATCTTTTTTATTTTATTTTTTCTCTGTAAGTTGCAAGTGGCAACGAACGATTTTGTTTAGTGAAAACATGGCTGTTCTTTCGTATGCGAGAAAAATGGCTCTTGAGTTGCTTTTGTGCTTTAATATGTTAATATTATTTACGCCATAAATTCTTCTATGTGAAATTTTCTGTGCATTTAAAGATCTCGCATACGTAAATATAATAAAAAGTGTTTTATATTAAAAGGGCGTCTGTTTTGAGCAATTAACGCCATTGAGAACATTCTTCAGTATCACACTTCTGATTTTGAAACCCAAACGGGACAGTGATTATTTGGTGATATGTATGAATGGTATCGAAAATGATAAATTTAATCGCCTGCTTTTAACGGGGGGAGAATAAGGCTTGAAATAATAGCATTAAACGCTAAAAAAGGGGGGATGGCTTAGATTTTGAACTCGCTTTGAATTTTGCTAACCCTAACTCATAAAAAATTCAATATGGATGCCTGTATCCGTTCCAGGTACAACCGCTTCAAAAATTTGCCGACAGATACCTTAGGCTATTATTATATAGGGGATGAAGATTTGTAATAACGGTTGGAAGATTAGACAGTATTTTTAGAGTAACAATTACATTAGACAATATTTATATTTTATGCTGGAATCGATATGAAAGCAAGTTAATATTACTTTGCTAATCTTTGCCTGCTCCTGTTTATAAATTCTGGCTATAATATATTCGTTTGCCCCCTAAGTACATTTCTGACAAATTAATCTCAGTTTTCAAAATATTAACTAATTGCTTACATATACATAAAAATTTTTTCAATTTTAGGAAAACTAGAGTACCATAACAGTTACAATGCTAGGAAATGAATTCCTTTGGAATGTATGGCAACACCCTATCAGGAATCTAGAATATGTAACTATACTTTCTGTAATGTACATAATAATGCATATTATTTTTTATTGAAAGAAATTTATTTAACTAGTTTGCTTAATTTTTAGATTAAAATATATGGCACTTGATGACTGATAATCTTCATAGAGATGTATTTACTGTTAAAGTTTTAACAAAAAATATGACACTTATTGAAATTTTCTTATAAAACATTTTTAAACATATTTTAATTGCTTAAATAAATCTAATTATAAACTGCTTCTTTTATTTGATTTGATTTCTCTTCAATTTGTTACTATTTGTCTATATGATACAAGATTATTGACCATTTTAATGAAAGAACATATAGGCTCCCATTATTTCATATGATGGGAAAATACCTTTACATCAAGGAATCACTTAAATATGAAAACAAGAGCATTATTTGAAAGTACAACATGCTAATTACAATAAATTCGGTTTTGAAAAGAAAATATAAAATTTATTAAATACTAAAAGTATTGAAGTCTTATTAAGGAATGACACCTAAAATTTTTCTATCAAAAATTAAAAATGTGTATCAATTGTAGAGATTATTTCAACACTGACGTTATAGCTAACATCAATGTCCACATTTATAATATTCCTTTAACCATTAAGCTTTTTCAAGACAATGTATCGTATCTATAATTTCTGAAAGAATATAAGTTCCTAAAAATATATATTATCAGTAAAATAATTACATTATGCATATAAAAAGTAACAAGGGATATTCAGGTTGTAATCAACACATTTTTATTATAACATTTTACATATTATGTGCGAGAATTATTTTGTGAGTCATAAATATAAGAGGTAACTTATATTTTCTAAAACAAAAATAAAACGTCATTTTCACAGACTTGCCTATGAATGTCTTCTTTCATGCATGAGATATTAATTATGAAGCAGAAAATTAAAAGTTGAGCTATTAATATTAATCTCACATACTGGCAATTATCTTCAAATTCATAGAAAAAAAACTTGATGTAAATCATGGTTTTATCCTAGACTTTTTGTTAACTAATATCCCCAGACGTACACATATACCCCCATATATGTTTGCATATGTATATGGATTAAATGACATATATTATGTATTATGTATATATTTTTTCGGAAAATGTAAATCTGCTTGTAATATAATTCTGTTTATAACAGTTTCAAAATTTGCAAAAGAAAAAATAAAGGTAAATTAAATGGAAATGGAAAAAAAGATAAAAATAAAAAAGTAATAATAATACGATTATATTGCATATTAATGGAAGCATAATTAAATATTTTTGGACTTGGAATTAACGATAGAATACATTCGAAATTTATTTTAATACTTACTATTTAAGTAAAAATAATATTGTTTTTAAATTAACTGTTCTATTGAAAGGTGAATGGAATATTTCACGGTTTATTTAAAGATGATTTTTCAACATTTTATTCCCTCTATAAATTTGAATTCTATGAGTAATTTTTAGTAAACTAAATAATAAATTTATTTAGTACATTTTCTAAGGTGACCTTTTAGAGGTTACAAAAATGTGGCTCCTCAAACATTTAAAACTTTTGAATGAGTAAGCACCATTTTTAAACAAGTTAATATTTGTCTGTAAACCAAAAGTAATGACTATAAATATTCTTCTTTTATTTTTAACACATTGTACATTTTCTGACGATTGATACTTGATCATGGATCCCATACTAGTACTGGTAAGCGTAACAACCTGGTTTGTTTGGGTTAGAGTAACAACCTGGTTTGTTTGGGTTAGTGTAACAACATGGTTTGTTTGTGAGTACAAAAATAATGGTATATACAGGAAAACGAAACCAATTGTTTTGTCTACTGCATAGATTCTGGAAAAATTTAGACAATAAAAACTAGATTTTACATTAGTAGATGCGGAACCACAGAACTGGAAGTTTGATTAAAAAATTAATTTAAATTTAAATTAAACATTTCATTTATCCTTGCGAAAATGTATTATATATATATATATATATATATCATTTATATATATATATATATATATGTATATATATATATATATATATATATTTATAATATATATTATATGTATATATATATATATATATTATATTTATATTATATATATATATATATATATCTTATGTATATATATATATAATATATATCATATATGTATATATATATATATATCATATTTTATATATATATATATATATATATATATATATATATATATATATATATATATATATATATATATATATATATATATATATATATATATATATATATATATTTGTTTATTTGCCTATTTATATATTTGTTTATATATTTCAATATAAAATACAAAAAGTTGGTTAAAAAATTAAATAATTTTCGGTCTATTGAGATTTAACTGAATAACTAAACTTACAAACAAAACGCTCACTCCTGGTACAATTCTGCTGCCAAATGTATCCGCACACAATGTGTTAAGAAGTCAGAATAGAAAATGTTATCAAACAAAAGTGACTTAAACAACTGAACTGGCATTTAAACCATTCCAAAGGACAGAATGCATTGCTTTCGTACTCATATGTATTAAAAGTATTATTTATTTGTTTTACAAATGCCGAACAGTTGGTGCGTAAGTCATCAGTGCATGGGCTCTGCAAATACTTTTTAACGATATCGTCATACTGAGAAAGTACAAGATAATTATTTAAATGTTCATTTTAAAAGTCATTCGTTGACTAGAGTCACACAAAATACTGTCCGGTAAATCTGCAGAAACTCAGGCATACTCCATGGCAGTGAACATAGTAGATAGACTGTAACCGCCAGAGAGAGGTGGCATAAGGAGAGAAACAATAGACTATCCGACAGTCACTGGAGTCTGTGATGCTGTGGTTCCTAGCTAACGGAGCTCGTTGTATTTCTATAATTTTAATGTTTATTAAACTGTTGTAAATATTCCGAGCTTTCATCACTTAGCTGAACGTGTGTTGTATCTAATTTAACATGCACTTTCAGAGGTATGCTATCCACCCGTCATATGCGAGCACTTTCAGTCCATAACTCTCACACTGTAAAGATGGTCTTGTAAGCAATCATGTCCAGTCAGAACTGTAAAAAGTACCACTTCAGTCTTGGAAAACTGGGAACAGCTCTCTCTTCCAACCAAATCCTCCATCTCTTATTCATCCCACATTGAACCCATATCTTACTTAACAGTTTTACTTAGAGTGAGTATAACAAACAATTTAATTATATGAAAAGAAAAAGTTAGATTATTAAAAATATATTATTATTTATTCATAATGCTGCATCTATCAGAAAGGGGTATGAAGTAATGAAATTAATGTTTCGCAATGCTTGTTGCACATATTATTTTTGAGATTGTAATTCATTGGATTTTTAAATCTTTGCTTATACTCTTACTCACAATCTACCTCTGTTATCTTCATATTTTACCAATTTCAGTATTCACTACCCAATTGCGCATAATGATTATATTATTACTAGAAGAGCACATTAAAATTGCATAAATGATATGATACAACTGGAGAAAATATGAAATTACATTACATAAAAAATTTAAAATATAATTGATCTGTAAAATTCAATCATTAAAATTTATGAATTAAAAAATTAATAACAATGAATTTGTTTATGCATAAAAATCACATAAAATTAATAATGTTAAATAAATTGAAAGTTAATAGGCATTCAGCAAATTTGAAAAACTCAGATAATTTCAAAATAATTTAGCAGAAAGGGAAACAATAGGCACAAATGGAATTTTAAAAGACTTATTATTATGAATAATGACTGAAGATCATTAATAATACAAAATAAAAAATTAAAAATACATGCTTTTTTTACAAAATAAAATTCCCTGTAAACTTATGCATCCATTACAGATTAGATGAAATATATGTGCTTAAAGAATATCAATGATACTACAGTTAAATTTCTTGAAGATTTTCTATTTCTTAAAATAACATTTAAATATTGGAAATATTTTAAATATTTTTAAGGTTATTTGATGTATTTTTAGTTTCAATGCATTGGTAAAAATATAATTCATATTATCTAAATATTGAAATGTAAATGCAACGAAAGATAAAAAGCAATATCCTTAAAAATTATTTTAAGGGAATTGAAACAAATATAAGTTTTAAATTATTTTTTGAACGAGCTTTATCTAACAAAATACAGTAAACGAAAAAATTACTATATGTTAGAATTATTTACAAATTTCTTTTTCCTGCAATATAATATTTGATGGAAAAAATTAAACACTGATACTATTCATCTAATTGTTTAAACATCGAATCTACCGAGTAACAACCTGGTTTGTTTGGGTTAGTGTAACAACATGGTTTGTTTGTGAGTACAAAAATAATGGTATATACAGGAAAACGAAACCAATTGTTTTGTCTACTGCATAGATTCTGGAAAAATTTAGACAATAAAAACTAGATTTTACATTAGTAGATGCGGAACCACAGAACTGGAAGTTTGATTAAAAAATTAATTTAAATTTAAATTAAACATTTCATTTATCCTTGCGAAAATGTATTATATATATATATATATATATATATATATATATATATATATATTTATATATATATATATGTATATATATATAATATATATATAAATATATATATATATAATATATGTATATATATATATATATATATATATATATGTATATATATATATATATATATATATATATATATATATATATATATATATATATATCTGATATATATATGTATATATATTGTTTATTTGCCTATTTATATATATATATATAAATAACATTTAAATATTGGAAATATTTTAAATATTTTTAAGATATATATATATATATATATATATATATATAGGGAATTAAAACAAATATAAGTTTTAAATTATTTATATATATATATATATATATATATATATATATATATATATATATATATATATATATATATTATATATATATACACAAATAGATAGACATAACTTCGAACACTTTGTCTTTATATTGTGCTGTAACGAAAAAATTACTATATGTTAG
>CM063498.1:109073100-109093100 GCA_032207245.1 Pardosa pseudoannulata
TTTACTTACTTTACTTTTACACAGTCAATTCAATTTTGTGTATTCTTTTAAATCCTACCATACGACTAAAATGTAATCCTACATTTAATTTACTTTTCAACATTTCATTTCTCTTTCACATAAGTTTTATTAGGATTTGAGACTTTCGATTTTCAGTAGGGATACTCGAAAATATTTTTAATAAAACAAGAATAAGTGTACTTTATCGACATTTGATAACACGCCCCGTAACAATAATACTTTGAATCTTTTTTTTTCAATTTTCAGCGCTTTATTTAAATTTCTATTCCTATATATACTTTTGACTTATTACTTAATTTAGTCAAACCAGGTTCTCTAAATATACCTACTATAATTACAATCATCTTTTTATATTGAAAATGAAAATGTATTAAGTGGTGTTTTGTTCATAAATGGGATGAATGAAAATTTCCCTGTAATTGCATAGCAGTCTAACACATATTTTTACCAAAACTTTTGTATACATCACTCTTAATGTAAAATCTTATATTGTGTATATATATATGTGTAAATTTCAAATCCAAAATCAACTTATAATTGCCTTGTATGTGTATGTATTCTTTTTGAATATACTTTTATATACAGCTTTATAAAGAGTCCAAAAATAATGAAGAATTTGTTTGGAGAGTTGTAGATTAATTAGAAAATATGCTTTTTACTGCATAGCAGTTTATTACATAATTTTACCTGAGACATTTTGTCTACTGCATATCTAAAATAAAATATCTTTTTTAAAAAAATTAAATCAAACATCGCTTTATAATGAGTAAGTGTACGTAATCTTAAAAAATACTTTTAATATATAATTTAAATATTAAGTAAGAAAGAAATTCAGAAAGAGTATCTTTGGACAGTAGCAGATTTTAGGAAAAATGAAACATTCATTTGTATTTCATAGGACTTTAATACATAGTTTAATATTTTATCTAATGCAAAATTAATAAGATATTTTTTAAGGTAAGTTTGACATAATTTTGTCTGAGTTAAATTATTCATTATAATAGTTCAATTTAAATAACGCCTTTTAATACTTTGAGTTTACGTATTCTTTAAAAAAATATCTTTAATGATACATTTAAATACTGAGTAAAAATTGTAGCATAAAATTTAATTTGATTGTATTATATTTTTCTATTCTTTATTACTTTCAATTAAACACGTTTATTTAAATTCGTCTAAATAACCCAACTTTTAATCATAATTTATTAGAAGTCAGTTACAGCTGTTTACGAAATTGAATCTACTTAAATAGAAATAATAAATTACGAATACACGTTTGTCTGTGTAAATATTGATATTAATTCTCTGTGAGGAATTATGTGTATATATAAAGTACACGACAATCTAATATATCTCTTATCATGAAAAACACCGTAAATCCTATTTGCGCCTCTCCATAAGTGTGCAAACGTAAATCAAAATTTAATAGTTGTGACAGTTTTCCGATTTTCGGCCTTGTTTATGTTGGGTTTTTTTTTCCTTAGCAAGGAATGTGCAACAGCTTTCGTTGACTGGAGAAATGTGTTATGCCTCTGTAGTTAGTTTATTTTAAACTAGATGTCAGCACTAATAAAATACGTCTGTTTGTGATATATTATTTGTGATCTTAGCACAGTTACTTAGTTAGGCTCTTTGTGAATACACGTGGTTTGTGCTCAAGATAAAATTTATTTTTCAATAGTGTGTTCAATATGGCGTCAGAGTCAGAAAGTGAATTGGATTCCAACTTTAGTATAAATGGATCTGAGGGTGATTCTGAAATAACTGAATTTTATGAAAGTTCTGTTAGTGAATCTGAGAGCAGTGATGATGGATCTGCATTATTGCCTAAACGAATGTGGACTAAAAATTTTATCTACTTCAGTAGATCATGCACCTCCACGTTTTAAGTTTTTGGGATCACCAAAGGTAAATATAAATTTTGGTCCAAGTTCTGGTGTCTTACAGTATTTTGAGTATTTTATAAATGACAATTTATTGGATGTCATCGTTTCGGAAACAAATAAATATGCTGAACAATATCAAAATTTTCCAGGTTTCCGCCTATCCAAAAAGAGAAAACCTTGGATACCTGTCACCAAACAAGAAATTCTTAAATTTATCGGTATTGTTATTTTACAAGACACTGTAAGAAAGCCAGATACAAAAATGTATTGGAGCAAAAAACATTCAATTTCAACACCATTTTTCTGAAACATAATGCCTTGTAATAGATTTTATGAAATTCACAAGTTTCTGCATTTTTTAGATAATAACACTTTTGATGCTAACATACATCCAAATCCTAAGCTTTATAAAATCTCGCCAGTGTTAGAGCACTTAAATGAATTGTTTCAAAAAGCATTAACTCCTGGCCGTGATATTGTAATTAATGAAAACCTTATGCTCTTAGAAGGTCGTTTAGGATGGCGACAATATATGCCTAAAAAGAGATCCCGTTTTGGAGTAAAATCTTATTTATTATGTGAATCAAGTTCAGGGTACATATGGCCACAGATTATATACACTGGAAAAGGTACAATTTTTGATCAGAAATATAAAGATCTGCCCCAATCAATTCAAGTCGTGATGTCACTCATCAAGCCACTGCTAAGACAAGGGTATTGTCTCATAACAGATAATTTTTATACCTCACCAGAATTGGCCGACATACTTTTAAAGTTTCAAACAGACATTTATAGAACAGTAAAACTTAACAGAAAAGAAATGCCTCAAAAATTGGCGAAAAAGAATCTCGCAAAATGTGAAAATGTTGCCTTTCGTCGAGGTAAAGTTCTTGCTATGAAGTGGAAAGATAAGAAAGATGTTACCATGTTATATACAGTTCACACAAATAACATGGTAGATGCACAGTGTCATAACAAAGTTGTCAAAAAACCTACATGTCACTGATTATAACAAGAATATGGGAGCGGTAGATATTGTAGACCAATATCTGGAAGATTATACAGTTGATCGTAAAAGAGGAAAGAAATATTATAAGAAAATATTTTTTCATTTGGTGGATCAAACTATTTTGAACTCTTATCTTATTTATAAAGAACTAGGTGGGAAAAATCCCATTTGATGTTTCGTTTATCTTTAGTAGATGAACTTATTGAAAGGTATCAGTCAACAGATACCATTCCAAAAAGAGGACGGCCAAGTTTTGAGGATAATTCCAGTAGTTTGATTGAAAGGCATTTTATTAAAAAAATACCCCTAACTGGTAAAAAATGGCAACCATCTCTAGAATGCAAAATTTGCTGCTCCAGAAGAGATGAAAATAATAAGAGATATAGGAAGGAAACTAGATACTATTGCCCAGATTGTGACGTTGGCTTCTGTATTTCATGCTTTGAAATATATCATACAAGAAAAAATTACTAATAATTATTTATATTAAACGTATGTTTAATAAAATTATTTTTAATGTTTAAAACACATAATTTTAAAATTTTCTTTTATCTATAAAGTATTTAATGTTTCAAACATATATTTTTTTATTATCTGAAAATATGGATTATTCAGCAAAAATTGAATAGGATTTAGTGTAAAGTTTTTTTTTAATTTTACTGAAATGGAAAGAAAAATAACTACATATTTGTAACCAGTGAACAGTAGCAACAATTTGATTTATGACACAGGTGGCTAGAACTAGTTTTCAAATTTGGTCATTGAATAACTGTTGATATAGAATGGTCGATAAACATTGTATTTTAAAAAATGTTTTGAAAACAATCTTTTAAATCGTAAACTTCTTTCTAATAACTCTAATAACAGTAAATAAAATGCAATGCACTTTTAATTGTTTGGTACTATTTTGTACTTGTTGTACTTACACAAATACTCACATTTCTCTCATAATGATGGATGAAGTACAATTAATAAATATACCATAATTTGTATGTATTTCTTCTTCTCATTCCTAGTATCATGATCCTGGTAGTAGGATTGTGATTTTCAAATTCAGAGTCTTGTTTGCGTAGATCATGTGTTCCATATTCAACCGATTTAATCGATGAAGCTTCTTCGGATTATTAGAGATTTCCTCATAACATCTATATTCCTATCTCACATTATACATCCGGGAAAACAATACTTGTTCTTTATGAATGGCCTGTTTTTATTCACCCATAATAGTGGTAAAATAGGTGAGTAATCGGCAGTCCTGTATGTTCCAGCAATAATGGTAGTTTGTCTCTAATTTTGTGTCATTAGAATACTTTCTTTTATAAATTATTTTATTTATTTCTAATATCAGTTATTTTTTCTTTAAACTAAATGTTTTGCTTTTCAAACAGGATGACAGTTTTACCTAGATCCCGAATCCAATTAATACACTTTTAATTGTACTTGTTGTACTTACACAAATACTCAAATTTCTCTCATAATTATCCGATTACTCATCGAATCTGTCAATAAGGCAGGCTTCCTAATATCAGGGATTCTCTCAAATGTAACAACAAAAGCCGTTTCCCACAAGATGAATCTAGAAAAAACACCCTTTTTCACAATGTGTGCGGTGAGTATTTACCTTATGTCTGTTAAACGCGGGAAGGGTAAAACTAAAAAATTAGTACACAATCTTGTATACATATTCAAGAAAGAGGGAGTATCTCTCATTTCGTGCCACTGAGAATTTATCCCCTGTTCATTAATCTTATTAATTTAAAAGTTATTTTTTATATTTTAATCCATATGGCAAATGATTAATTCTAAAATGAATTCATTCTAAATTATATTTTCTCATACATTTATATGCAATAAAACTTTATTGAAGATAGAAAGCATTTTACAGTAGATATACACACACTTTTATATAAAATATTTTAAAAATTTTAATTAAAAAAGCTACTAGATATTGTGTATACTTTTCAAAATTTTGATGTTAAAAATAAACTGATACATAAAAAATATAAATATTAAGATATGCTGATTTATTGTCAAAGAAAAACGACTTTTACAGTTACAACTCTCATTATTCTAGCACAAATGTGATAATTAAATTCAAAATTCATTGTTAAATGTAATTAACAATTTTAAATAGAACTACGAAAGCAAACTTGTGGAGCTCCTTTTAAAATTTCTTTCTAATATAAAATACCATTAAAATGTATCCTGTAAAAGTAATATAAATTAAACAGTTAAATTGTAATTGTTTCTTTACAATTTTATAGCTAAATCTTGGAAAATACTTTCTCATTTAAACATATCCAAGCTCATTTTTATCACACAAATTATCGCTTGTATAAATGAACATAAATGACTAAAATAGTACTATAAAACCATTATAAGCATTTACTGAAAATTTAATTAAAAAAATATAGATTATGAATATATAAATTTTACTTCACATATATATATGATTTCGTTTTTAAGAAAGGAATAATATGTGTAATTCTATGGTATTAAAATTTAAGTTATTATTATGAAGAAAATACATACAAACACAAACATATAGTGTTTATGCGTGTATGTATTAATGCTGCTTAGGGAATACAAATAGCTTACTTAACTACATTTTTATAATTTAAATTATCAATAGAAAAATTAAAAGAAAAATTATTAATTTAAATAATCATTGAAAAAATCAACATAGCTAACTAAAAAGCTCAAATATAGCAACAAATGTGTGCCTATACATATATTTTTAAAATAAATAGCCCAATTATTCAAATGAGAGGATATGCCTAGTATAAAAAAGGTATGTAAATGATTTAAGAATATAATTTTATATCATTCTTGAAAGTTTAGTGTTTTTATTATTTATAAACTTTAAAAATAATAACATTGGATATTATGAGTGTATTTAACAACTGAAATCAAACAATATTTTTAAACCCAAAGTAACAGTACAAAAATATATATATCGCAGTTTAAACATATTTTCTTCTGCCAAAAATCATTACTAATAATAAGATTTATTTCAAAATTCTTGCCCTTATATATTCGGCTCATATTTTATTTACTTCAAAAATCCTATTTTAACATTGCATAGTTTTGACATATAAAATAATTTATTATATCCGCATTCCCAGATGCAATTATTGAGATTGAAATCCATTTTATATATTTCCAAGAAGTATAATGGCCATAAATATTTCACTCAAAACTTCATTTGTTGATTATGCATGATTCTTGAAGTAAGTACTTAAATATTTGAAGAATCTCAAACAAAGGTATTGCAGACGCCGATATGACGTATATATATATATATATATATATATATATATATATATATTATATATATATATATATATATATATATATATATATATATATATGTAATATAACATCAAATATTATCTCTTTTGTGTTCTTTTTCCCTTCGGGGATTTGTGTGTTATCTGGTGTTCCAAATAAAAGATGTTTTTATAGGTCTGCATCAATCCACTCGGCTACATTATTCTAAAGTAATTTTAATTTATGTGGACATTATATTAATTTATCTCATGTATCTCATGTTTATATATATATATATATATATATATATATATATATATATATATAATATATATATATATATATATATATATATATATATATATATATATATATATATATATATATATATATATATAAATATATATATATATATATATATATATATATATATATATATAGAGAGAGAGAGAGAGAGAGAGAGAAAACAGTAAACCTACATGGATACCATTATTATAGCAAATACTTTGTCTTATACTATACATTTTATCCCAAAAGAAGTAAAAATTAGTAAAAAATAAAATTTGTCATAGTAAAAGTGAAGCAGAATTAATTTACAAGAGACTATTATATATATATATATATATATATATATATATATATATATATATATATATATATATATATATATATATATATATATATATATATATATATAATATATATATATATATATATATATATATATATATATATATATGTATATATGTATGTATATATTTTGACAAGTGTCTGTTGAGTTTACCAACATTTGTTCTTTTTATAAATATAACACATTGTAAAGTAAAATGATTGAATTTTTATCACTCCAAATATTATAAACAATATAACTTTCTATGAGTGTTTAAAGAAGTAAAAAAATATAGTGAATTTTTAATAATATTCTAAAAATAAAAATAGGATTTTACACTAATTTACAAGTATTGTTTGAAAGATCTAGACCACTGTGATGATTTGGCTTAGAATTTTTGGATAAAAAATCACAAGTTTTGGAAAACGTACCATTGTATAAAAAAATCCTTGAATTTGTTCGGACACTTTATAAATTGATTTTAATTCAATGCTTCGGGAAAAGTATGAAAAAATGATCTAATACTGTATTCAATATGTTAAAGGATTTAAATATTCCCTTATTTCGAAACTTAATTATTCACTCATTTCATAACTTAATTTCCGAAGTATAATTTCGACAACAAAGATCTTATGTTTATTACCTATTAGAATCTTGATATCGCAATACTTTCATTCAAACTTGAAGCGTAAAGGAAGCGCATTATAACCGCGAAACATCTTCAAGAATCCCCACACATAAATTTCTATAGTAATGAACTTTGAGATAAACATTATATTATTCAAATATCAATGCCTCAGGTCTACGATATATTTAACGCATTACTTGCAATTTGGCGTCGTGTCGTTTGCCTGTAACTGCTTAGTAATTCAGAAGAATGATATATTCATAAGGATACAATTTTACCGGGTATAAACTAGAGCAATTTACTTGAAAGGATATATTACGTGGATGATTATTTGATTCAACGGTAGAATTGTGAAATATCCTCTGTAATGTGAATATGTTGTTCTTGTTACTGTGTCTAATATTCTTCGAGAAGTTACATTTAGAAGAAGCTTTTATTTTAATTAAATTTCTTTGGCAACAGATCTTGAAAGTTTGGGTGAGAATTATCTCTAAAGAAGAATATACCATTTAATCTGCTGTATATGATAGGATTGATGTTAAAATATTTTGAATAATCAAATTACTTTTTTTAAATATTTTGAGTACGGAATTTTAATAAATATTTCCTTTAAATATAAAATAATCAGTAAAATACAGCTTTACCAACAATATTTCTTAAATAATATCAGTATATATTAACAATCACATTTATATGCTGACATATCACTACTAACTATATTTTAACATAATGACAATCAATTTGAGTTTATTGCCAATATTTTATATTTAACACTTCAATTAGATTAATATACTTCAGAGGATATATTATATGAATAATTATTTGTTCTAAATGTAGAATTGCGAAATATCCTGTGTAATGGTAATATGTTGTTCTTGTAACTGTGTCTAATATTCTTTGAGAAGTTACATCTAGAAAAAGCTTTTATTTTAATTAAATTTTTGTGGCAACACTTCTTGAAAATTTTTATGAGAATTAACTCTAAAGAAGGATATAGCATTTCAAGTGCAGTATATGATAGGATTGTTGTTAAAATAGTTTGAATAATCAAATTACTTTTTTTAAATATTTTGAGAACGGAATTTTAATTAATATTTCCTTTAAATATAAAATAATCAGTAAAATACAGCTTTACCAACAATATTTCCTAAATAATATTATTATATATTAACAATCATATTTATATGCTGACACATCACTACGAACTAAATGTTAACACAATGACAATAAATTTCAACTTATTGCCAATATTTTAAATTTAACAATTTAATTAGATGAATATACTTCAGAGGATATGTTATATGAATAATTATTTGTTCCAACTGTAGAATTGCGAAATATCCTCTGTAATGTGAATATGTTGTTCTTGTAACTGTGTTTAATATTCTTTTAGAAATTACATCTAGAAAAAGCTTTTATTTTAACTAAATTTATTTGGCAACACTTCTTGAAAATTTTGATGAGAATTAACTCTAAAGAAGAATATAGCATTTCAAGTGCAGTATATGATAGGATTGTTGTTAAAATAGTTTGAATAATCAAATTACTTTTTGTAAAGATATTGAGTGCAATATTTTAATTAATATTTCTTATAAATATATAATAATCAGTAAAATACAGCATACCCAACAATATCTTCTATATAATGTTATTATATATTAACAATCATATTTATATGCTGACACATCACTACGAACTAAATGTTAACACAATGACAATCAATTTCAACTTATTGCCAATATTTTAAATTTAACACTTTTATTAGATGAATATACTTCAGAAGATATATTATATAAATAATCATTTGTTTCAACTGTAGAATTGAGAAATATCCTCTGTAATGTGAATATGTTGTTCTTGTATTTTTGTCTAATATTCTTTGAGAAGTTACATTTGGAAGAATCTTTTATTTTAATTAAATTTCTTTGGCAACATTTCTTGAAAGTTTCGGTAAGAATTAACCCTAAAGAAAAATATAGCATTTCATCTGCAGTATATCATAGGATTGGTGTTGAAATAATTTGAATAATCAAATTATTTTTTTTGTAAATATCGTAAGTGCAGTATTTTAATTAATATTTCCTATAAATATAAAATAACCAATAAAATACAGCATTCCTAACAATATTTCTTAAATAATTTTAGGATATATTAACAATCATATTTACATGCTGAACTATCACTACGAACTAAATGTTAACACAATGACAATAAACTTGAGTTTACTATCAATATTATAAACTTAACACTTCTATTAGATGAATATATTTCAGAGGATATATTATATGAACAATTACTTAATCCAACTGAAGAATTGCGAAATATCCTCTGTAATTTGAATATGTTGTTCTTTTAACTGTGTCTAATATTCTTTGAGAAGTTAATGCGAAAAGAACTTTTATTTTAATTAAATTTCTTTGGGAACAATTCTTGAAAGTTTCGGTCAATTATATTTCTAATATAATTGATCGAGCCTATTAAGAGGTTATAGAATTTCTAGTTCAGTATATATTAGAATTGTTAAAATATTTCTAGCTATTAGATTATACAATTGTAAATATTCTAAGAGTAGTATTTTAATTAATTTTCCCACAAATATTAAATAATATATAAAATAATAAACGATGCAGTTTGCACTCATAAATAATGAGTTTTGTGATAAAATAAAATATCTAGAATTAGTTATCTTGGTATAGAGACTTGACTTTTTGTTTTAAATAACAGAAAAATTACAAGTTGAAAATATCTTAATGGTTTCTTTGCAAATATTCAATCTTCCTAGTTGCCTTCAAATACTTCTGTGAGAAGAGGCATCACACAGCCCAAAGCATATATTTATATTTTTCTCGCTATGCCAGATAAATGTTTCTGAAGATCTTCTATATTAATATGAAAGGACATATAGTCATAAAACTCTTAATCTTTTTAGTTAAGGTAGAACACATCGCTGTACCTTTAATTTGTCTTATTTTGTACATGTAGTGATATGTGCTTGGAAAGCTGCACAGTTAGTTTTCTTACTGTTAATGAACAGTTAAACTAAGTGTGTTTTATAAATTAAAAACAGCCTTTAAAAACCTCGGTGTCTCATCGTTATTTTCCTTATTTTATAGAAATAGTTTTAAAAGTTACTTAATGGTTTCCTAGCAAATGTTCAATCTCAATTTTTGACATCCGCCAAGTATAGCTGTGAGAGGAAGTAGCACACAGCTCTCAGCATTTAGTTATATTTACCTCCCTCTGCTAGATACATATTGCTGAAGGTCATTCACTTTCAGATGAAAGACCCTACAGCTTTTTACAGCTTTATAAATAGCTTTTTATTCCTATCACTATGATGTTAAAAGTCTGACAAATTATTCACTGACACTTCTTTACTAGTTTATAAAGTCCTGGTGAACCCTAGATACTCTCAACTGGTATTCCTGTTTGTATAATATTGCTTTAAATATCTATATTGAGTCAATGTTTAATTAACAAAGAACGAAATTTTAAAAGTAAAACTAATTCCCTTGATCAGATTAATGTGGAAAATGTTTGGAAGTTTTCTAATAATCAATTGAAAATAATTATCCGAAACATTACTATCAAATTATCCGCACAGAGGAAATGCTATTGTTTTCTTACATAAACTATTACTGACACTAGGTAATAAAACTACAAAAAATGGAGATACAGGTATTTCGGGATCTCTCATTCATCATTTCGAGATGTTCATTAATGAGAAAGAAAATAAATCGCAACTTGTTACTCATTTTGATGTAGAAAAATCTGCACTTAACAACCTTCATCATTTAAACCTATTGTACCCATCCAATAAAAATAAATATTATTAGTCTAGGTTTTTTTAAAATTTTCTACATGCTTCATCTAAAATGGCTTAGTGCCGAATTTGCTTAAAGTGATAGCAAAACGTGGAGACCGGATGGGTTCATATATCATGTGCTGCAGAGAATACCATCAGACCTTTAAAGACTCATATTCAGAGGGAATTTAGAATTATTTTAATAAATTTATATCTCAATTGCCATTACTTCTGAAGTGCAAAATTATTTACAGAAACATGTAAATATTTATAATTATATGCATGATACATAAGATAACATTAAAATCAGATAGAGGACAGTAACCAATTGTATGCAATAAAGGATCCATGAGAAACATAAGTTATAAAAGGCATATTTTAATAAGGCTTAGTAATAGTGTTAAACAGTCTACTACCTTGCTTAACTGAGAGGCAAAAACCGATATCTACCTATAGTTGGAAGACAAATATTTAAGATTTCTTTAATTTATGTTACAAAGAAAGAGGTTTTTCCACTCATTTGGTGATAGTTATCTCACTTTATCCTTTTTCTTTGTAGAGTAATCATTTCCAAAATGTGTCATGAACTCTGGTTTATTTGGTATATTATAGTACTAGATTTACGCATGTGTTTGTGTGTAAATCTACTAACTTTAAATGATTTAATATAATGTTAAGTAATAATTAAGTAATAATATAATGTTAAGAAAAATTAATAATTTATCTTCATCGTAAATATCCAGATGATTATATATATATATATATATATATATATATATATATATATATATATATATATATATATATATATATATATATATATATATATATATATATATATATATATATATATATATATATATATATATATACATACATATAAATAAATATATAAATACATATATATATATATATATATATATATATATATATATATATATATATATATATATGTTACTGTGAAAGACCGAAATCTGGAGAATGTCGACTTTCACCGGTGAATGTCAACATTCACGTAGTCGTTGGTGTATGTCCGAAATATTTGTTAAATACCCTTATTTCTGACTTACACTGGTAAATGTCGACATTCACCATGCACTAATGGTGAATGTTGAACATGTCGGATATTTATATTTTCTTCTTCATAATACAGTCAAATTTATAGTAATATCACATGTAACTGTTGAACATAAAACAAACCGAACACTCTTAGAACAGAAAATAATACCAATAATTAACTTAATTATGTGATTGACGTTATATTATCTTATTTGTTGCAACAATTTAAACTGTTATAGCAATTTGAATTGCACAAGAGTCCCTTACATTTATTAATGGCATTTAGTAGCTAAACATTTCTTTTTGCAATGACAGCGTTTATAGCCATGCCCTCCACGTCCCAAATTAGCTTCAGCGGCTTCTCTCAGTGCGATATTTCTTGAGAAGAAATCTCATCTATGGAGAGTAACTTTTCTTTACAAAAATATAAACTGATTATTGGTATAAAGCTGCTTGAGCGAACCATTTTTGTTTACTTATTTATAAAAGTCGGAGTCTTCTATTCCAACAACAACCGCCAATACATTTCGAGCATCTGTACGACCACGGTCGACATCAGGGACTTGTATTCACACAGTGTCATCAATTTGAGCAGGAGGAAATTTTCTTTTTCATGTGTGTAACATTTTAGTTGCATGCATTAGATTATCTTTTGCGGCCGCTTTTTTAATAGAAATAAACTTCTGCTGTTTAGTCATGGCTTGATAGAAGGTGTAATAGGTTGAAGCTCTTCTGTATTTTCCTTTGGAATGGATGCAGAAACTTTGGAGTATTCCTTCATGGTAATTGCTATTTTAACATATATATGTTTTAATAATAAAGTATGATTTAAAAACGTAAAAAAATATTATTTTTCAACATTCACCATCAATGCATACGGATTGTCGACATACACCGGTGATAGTCCGAATATGTAAGAATATAATCAAATATTCTGTCTTTCACCGAGGTATTTGGTGTATGTCGACATTCTCCAATTTCGGGCATTCACAGTAACATATATATATATATATATATATATATATATATATATATATATATATATATATATTGTTATCAACTAAGCACGAAATTAGGTACATACGTGTTATTAAATGTATATAACAATAAGAATGCATGAATTTATATATATATATATATATATATATATATATATATATATATATATATATATATATATATATATATATATATATATATATATATATATATATATATATATATATATATATATATATATATATATATATATATATATATATATATATATATATATATATATATATATATATATATATATATATATATATATATATATATATATATATATATATATATATATATATATATATATATATATATATATATATATATATATATATATATATATATATATATATATATATATATATATATATATATATATATATATATATATATATATATATATATATATATATATATATACATATATATATATATATATATATATATATATATATATATATATATATATATATATATATATATATATATATATATATATATATATATATATATATATATATATATATATATATATATATATATATATATATATATATATATATATATATATAAAGTTATATACAGGAAATAATTTTAAAATAGAATTTTAAATATTTTAAATATCCTTTGCTACGATATTTCCAAATCACAAACAGTATGTTAAAATATTAGATTTGGTAACTTTGACGAATTCCTATATTTCAGTTCTGTATGTTTTGCCTGTCAGTACTAATCCTTTCGGAACAGATTTTACGATAGAAAAGAATTATTGGAAAACGGATGAAAAATGCATTAAATACAGAGAAGTTATCGGTTTAATATCATTAATGTAATAGTTAAATAATAGTTTGAGTTTCGGTAAAAAGTAATTGTTTTTGAAGTACAATTTCCAACTTGCCACAAGAGATATATTTCTTACAATTCCGTAGCTGCAGTATATTTCGCGTGAAATTATAAACGCTTTGGGCGTAAATTATCCTAGACAGAATAACTTTACAGAAAATTTATGCTTTGATTTGGTAATGCATTTTCGTTCAGGCATATCTAATGCGTTAGAATTATGAAGAGACTAAAATTCTCTCTAGACATCGACATTTATTTTAAGTACACAATAAATGTATTCGTACTTTTATATTTCCTTAATTTACAAATAATAAAACTAAAGTATTGAAAAAACATTACATTTAAATAAAGTTAACATTAATGTTTTGCTCAAAATATGTATTTTTCCTGTAAATAAGCAGTAGATTATTTCTTAAGAAATATAATCTAATCGTTAAGTATTCTTTTAATAATACCTTTACGGTATATTTTTATGCAATTTTATGCTTTGTATCCCAGGTAATGTGGTAGACTTAGTATGAATTTAATATTTATTCTAGATAACATTTTTAATGTAATGCAAGCAACTTATTTGTATTTTAACTTTATCTGAAGCCAGAAATGCTAAAGTTATTAATGTTTTTAATACAGGTTAATAATAATATTTTGTTAAATGTATTTAACATTAATAAATAATTTCTATCAAAAAAGAGACATATATTTCTTAGATTAAATAATAATCTTTGATTCCTTTAGGTCTTTAAATTTCTTTTTGTATTATAGCTACATTTTTGTTATTGAGTTACAGCTGCTCATACTGAAATATAAAACAAACACTGTATTTTTGCTTTAGTTTACTCTGTAGTTACAAATGTACAGAAAAAATAGTAAATAAAGTGTTACATTTATAATGGTCAATTGTAATGTTTTGTTATGTGTTATTGTTGATGCGCTCCTGTATAAAATAAATGGAAATATTGCAATACAAATTTCGGAGCTTAATTTTCAATGAAAATATTATTTAAACTGACTAAAGTTTAAATATTTTAACTATTATGGCTGTATGTGTGCAATACGAAGCTTTAATTCTAAAACTTTAAATATTCATTTTGTGCATAAGTAGTAAAAATCTTTAAGTAAAAAATTATGTATTTTGCATCATTTAGCAATTTTCATCCTTTTTAGTATATGTATATATATTTAACTAAAGCTAAATGAATATAAAGGAAATCTTATTCGTAGAAGATCAGTCCAAAATTTTGGTCTTTAAATCACATTATACTATAGATATATTTCATTAATTCTCTAATTCTTGTAGAAATGAATGGAAAAAGAGTGGTAGCTTTAGTCAGTAAAAAAAAAAGAGATCAAATGTGATAAATACCTGTAGAAATCTAACAATAATAGAATACATGAAGAGTTTCGATATATCATCTTGAATTTTATTCATTCGCTGTCACAGTCATACAGTCGGGCTCTAAAGACATGAACGTAATCTTTCTCTATGTAAATGAATGTACTGCTTTACGAAAAAATTAATTATTGGATTTGATCACCTGCTTTAGCAAGTCACAAAGTTGCATAAATTCGTGCTTTTCCTACATTAAAGAAGGATTATTCTTAGAAGCGCTTTGGGGTTAAACCTGAATTAACATCCACACGCTTCAATAACTATTATTTAAAATACTGAATGTTCAAGTCGATGAAATGGTTTGAAGACACGGCTGTGTAGCCACCATGACCATCATATATGACTGCCGCAGATTTCTATCTATACGGTAACTTGAAGGCATTGATGTCCCGAACAGCAGTTACGACAGTAAATGATTTATTAGCTCATCTTCATGCTGTGTTAGTTTTTGGTGGATACGCCGATGATGGATCATGTTTACTCAGGCATTTTAAGTTATATTAGATTTAGCTTGTAGCTATTTTAGGTACTTAATAATTTAAGCATCATACATGATATACAAATTAAATTCAGTTTCCACCTAAATATACAGTAATTGTTTCAATATACAAATTATAATTCGTACTTGCTCTTAGATATGCCACATACTTTAATTATTTTTATTTTTTATACTTTTGCAGAGTTGTAGTTTAATTCTGGGTATTTTATATAATGCATTTCGTTATAAAAATTAGATTATTTTTATTTTTGTACCAACATGTAAACTTAAAATTTTAAATACTAGTGGTAAATATTATACACAGAAATAACACTATAAATTATAAGGACTCTTTTTCGTCTTTATGATTTTTATTATATTTTTAACTTACTTAATTTTTTTATATAATTTGCTGATTTCTAAATCCTACTGCCTGATGACCATACAACGTATAATATGTACCCATGCTCATCAGCTTTATTCTTCTTTAAGGCACATACACACACACACACACACACACACACACACATATATATATATATGTATATATATATATATATATATATATATATATATATATATATATTATATATATATATATATATATATATATATATATATATATATATATATATATATATATATATATATATATATATATATATATGTATATATATATATATATATATATATATATATATATATATATATTTATATATATATATATATATATATATATATATATCATGATCCAGTGTTAAGGCGAATGGAAAACAGTCTTTCTTGATAATAATAAGTTTATTTAATCATCGTTTCTTTTTGAAGCAAAACTTGCGTCATTTTCATTTATTCATCGAAGACAGGCTTAGAGTGTGTTCACAGTTAAATATCCATGCCTTAACTAACTCTTATCTGTTCGGAAAGCCATCAAATGATTCCAAAATGCTTCAGCTTGACCGGATTATCCTAAACACTTACGCCTAAACACTTATATATATATATAATATATATATATATATATATATATATATATATATATATATATATATATATATATATATATATATATATATATATATATATATATATATATATATATATATATATATATATATATATATATATATATATATATATATATATATATATATATACTGTTTATACACAACCTGTATGTATTTATGTGTATCTATAGTATTGGGATATCTGGTTATGTGAGTAAAATCCACCTGTCACTACATAAGGTATTTGAGGAATTCCAATTATTTTTAAGAATTGTCACATACTACTAAAAAATCCAAAAGTAGAATTATTCCGTCCTTCAGTCTCAACTAAACCATAAAAAATTATCTCCTCTCTGTGCAATCTGTTCTTTAACACTCTTTTTCCAAATCAGAAATTTGCCAACTCAGCATGCGTCTCTTCACACTTCAGAATGATAACGCGACAGAAAAGCCATTTTTCAATTTCACTACGGAAAGTTAACTCCGGGAAAAGTTTCCGCATCGAAATTCGGATTTTAAAGTTAGAAGTATTTATATAATCTAACTTTATATCTTTATTTATAATACAAAAATACACACACATACATCTATATGTACAAAATAAGTATAAATTTTCTAGTAGACTAGGCTTAAGAAACAAATGTTAGTTTCAAAGGTTTATATTATATATACTCCTTTGAAACATCTGGAAAAATGCGCATATTCGGAATAGGATTTGTTTTCATGTGAGAACATGAAAATCGGCATTTCCATACTCGAGGATCATGTAACAGTGGAGTAAAGAGGTGTTAGGCAATCCATACATTGTTTCTAGAACGTAGAAGGTTTGATAAAGAAATGCAAAGCCTTTGAAGAAGGGTAGGTTATATGCATGCTGTATATGTATCGTTCTCCAGACATGAATCTTTGTTTGAAATATCGCCTTCTCCATTGGAATTTTGACTGGTCTTTCAAGTTTTCTCAGTAAAGAGTAAATGCAATCTATTATCTATATGAAAACATAATTCGGTGGGAAATCCCCATTGCTGATACTGCTTGCGAAAACATACTAAAATTTCTGCGAAGATATCAATATGTAATTTAGAGTACAGAGTTTTAGCAGACTTTATAGAAAATGCTTGATGCTTATAAAGAAAGCGCTGTGCTTTCCTAAGCTATGTGACCAATGAAAATGCAATAGTGTTCTTTTACTCCCACATCTTTAGATTTTACAAGGTGTTGTTGGCTAAAAGTTTTATTTTTATTATGCTTAATAAATGACTTGTTATCAAAAACACTTTGCAAAATTGTTTTCATAATGTTAATATTTTTTAACTTGAAGAGAAATATTGCTTGTTAAAAGTTTTATTTCCCCAAAATAATTTTTATTTCCCCAAAATAAAAATTGTTTCCCAATGTTGAAATTGAACAGTGGGAGAGAATTCGGAATAACATTATATGATATATTAAGCTTCATTGTACACACAGTGTTAAATGCCTGTTACTTCACGGTAACAGCAAACCTTATTGACCATTAACGACTGTTATAACTGCACGTACTTATAAATACGTTTGGACGTATAGTTCTCCCAGTTGAGTAATAATTACGGATTTTATTTTTCAAAAATACTTTATCAACAGTGACTGACAATCGAGAGCATGAATACAAAGATAATAAACACAGCATAGGTTTTATTTTAACTGCAATATTCATTGTTGACCTCAGTTGCAAATCACTTTGATGTCCGTCAATGGCTCATTCAGTATATTTAGGCATTCCATAATTCGGTAATATTAGGTGTTCTACAATTCGAGAGTTACTAGGAGTGATGGCTTGTGTGCAATATTATTTGGGGTGTTAACATGATGTGTCACTCCACTTCCATATTTATCTTAAGATCCTCTGAGCTGCTGTTTATAGACTTCATTATCCAAAATCTTGCTGTGTTTATTTTATATCTATACATACACATAGACATTTGCAATAAATCTATGTGCTTTTTATATCATTTGCATAATTTGATTAAATTTAGATGACGTAATTATTAAAGATTTTAGGTATATGTTTTTTAATATATTTTTGTTTACTTGACAGCAAAAAGTGATCATAACTTACAGTTTCATCACAATTACAGTTGGCGATTATAATTACAGATCTTTCTTAATGAAAAACACAATAATTAATGTTCTTTGTTTACACGATATATTTGGATATTATTCATTTTAAATAAAAAGTTTATCTAAGACAATTTGGCCATTACTTCAACAAATGTTTTACACTAAATCTCGATGAATTCCTCTCATTGAATATTATTGCAAGTCTAATTATTTACAATCACACATATATCTATAATTGTAGAAGTAAATTAGTTTATATAGAGAAAGGATGTTTTATGTTTGCCTGTAGTAACTGAAAATAATACTGAATCTCTCGTAACGAAATATTTTCAAAATTAGAGAAGGGCAAATGCATATTGCATATTGAAGAAACATAATTTTCTATTAAAAACATTAAAAATAAGACATCCGATACATGTAGTGAATATTTGTTTTAACAATTCATTAACACTTTAAAAGTTTAATTTTTTTCCAAATCGATCAAAAATATGTAACATGTTTGTAACATTTATAAAAATTAATTTTTTTACTGTTTAAAATAAGATAATATTATTAGAATTAATATTTATAATATTTTAAGCAATTATGATAACTTTATTTACTTCAGTGAAAATAAATGCTTTCCCCTATAAGTTGTCTTTTTTTACTGCCTAAGATATAAGTTACATTTACTGTTGTAAATATCAGAAAATAAAATTACTTTACAGTACTTTTTTTTATAAAAAGCTACATTTAATTACCATTTTTGTCCTGGAATATTAAATTAAATTAAAAAACACTTCTTTCTTGACTGAAACTATTTGTAACACTATCAGAATCAGTAGTATCCAAGTGATACTGTAAAAACTCACTC
>CM063498.1:109095600-109103100 GCA_032207245.1 Pardosa pseudoannulata
ATTTTACGATTAGTTTGCTTGTAATTCTATGAAGTCTATCTAAAATAAAAGAAATAGATACATTTCAATATATTTAAAATCCAGTGCCCTTTCATTATGCTTATTCAACAACTGTATTAATAAATACCAATATTTTACCTAGTTATTTATTATTATAAAAAAACTTTCACTTTACAAAGTTTCAATATTATTATGGTTACTATAGGCTATATCTAATATAGTTTATGTAAAAGTAGTTGTCGAAATATATTCATTACTAGAACTGATCTGAAATGTATAAATGTACTGTGTAAAGTAAAAACAAATAACGATAATCAGCATTTTTGATTTTCAATGTTTATCTGCTTTGTGGTACATTAAAAACAGTATATGTGTTATTCAAAAATTAGTTTCTCTTTAGTATTCACCTACAAAATGTTTCAATTCAATCTAACGTTCTCATATTTTGCAAATATTTTAAGTCACTTACTAGTTTCCAAACTTCAGCAATTACAATTATAATTTTTAGGCATTAAGAATATTTATGTTTGAAATAAATATTAAAACTCAGTAACAATATGAGCAATAAAACATTGTAAAAGAAGTAAAATAAAGCACAGTTAATCAGAAGGACAAATGACCGTCAGCAACTGAAAACAAAATACGAAACTACTTTCAATTTTCTAAAAGTTTTATATAATCATAATTCATCTTCGTATAATCTTGTTTTTCCCATTTTCGTGTACGCTTGTTTGGGCTCAAGGAAGAGTCATTTTGATTTTTGACAGAACTCGTTGTTTATATGTTAATAAAACTTTGACTTACTCTCTTGTGCTAGTTGTGAATTTTACATGGTATTCAATTTAGTGGTATTCAATATTTATCTGTGGCAAAAATATGAAATCCGAAAATAGCCATAGTATTTTAAGCTTTTGAAGTTTGAAAAAATGTTAATTGCTTGTTTTGTCTTCATATTTGAAAATAATTTGGGGACCTCAGAACCCTTTCACTGTAAATTTAATTTGATTATATTGATGATATTTTGTCTACATTTATTTAATTAATTAATTTTTACTATTCCAGGCTGTTCGAAAATAGTCAGAGCATACTGTATTTAAATCACAAGATATGTTACAATTACATAAAATTATATTTCTTGAAATTTATATTAAAATCTTTTTAGTATAAATGGCTATTGAAATCTTTATAGTATAAATAGCATTTAGAACTTATTTTAGTATTTAACTGACATGCTATATTTTGTAGAGGAATAACTGGTTAATTTTTAAGGTAATAGTTAAATAGTTAAGAAATGAAAAGTAAATAATTTTGTAGTAAGGTTTCAAATAGGATTTATTGTTATATAATAAAAATAAACCATTTTGAATTTCTCGAAAATAAAATCATCGTGAAAGCTGAGAAAAAACACAAAGTACTTTATTTATCATATTATGTTATTTGAAATTTACCAAAACAAATATAGCAAAAATCTCTGAATTATTTATTTAACATGCAGAAATATATTCAGTTGAAACTGAATAATTAGTATCGAAAGCACCGATGAAATTCAGTTAACTGAAATAGTATTAATGCAAGGCAAAAGATTTATATTTAGTAGAAATAAAAGTATGGACTGTTAACATCTCTAATTCCTGGCTTATTCAAAGATTATGTGAAAATTTCTTATAGAATTTATAATTTTATATTTATAAAATTTGCATTTTATTTGACATTTTTAGCCTTTTGGTCGTGCCTCGTAACTTGCATCAAACGTTATATACATCTAATATTTATATATTGATATAATGTTTAATATCACTTCCTTTGATTTGTATAAATTCAAATTTTCTATTCCTGTTCAAGTCAATGTTGGTTAAACTCGTAATACGTTTTACTTTCATTTCAATCTTTTATTTAATATTTTCATTTTTTTTTAAACTCTATTACATGATATACAAAATACGTTTTATTAAATATTTATAAAAATAATTAAGACAGATGAAAATTTTAAAATATTACAACATGATATTATAACATGAAATAACACCATATAGAAGAGATAAAGTTAATGAATTATACTTCATTGACATTCCATATTTAATATCACGAATCGGTTGTACATTTCTGCCATATTAATACTGCATATTTTAAGCGCAAAGCTGTTAATTTAATTTAATACTGGTATTTTGTGTCATTATACATTTCTTTTTTTCTTGGCTTTTAACACACATTTTACATTATCTATTTATTTGAATGATTGTAAACATCTGCATATTTTCATCTTCAATTGTTGGCTTGAAGGTTTGTCATTTCTTTTAGTATACCTTTATGTCGTTATTCCTTTCTTTTTTAAAAATATTACAGATTTATTTAAGGTGCTTTTTAGCCATTAAAACTAAAAAACGTTTAGCAAACGTTATGGAGAAAAATAATTCGAAAACTTATAGAAAATCAAAATTCTATCCTGAAGCTTTAAGAGATGAGGGTTATCCTGCGCTTGTGCCTCATAAATACAAGATTTCAACAAGCTGAAAACAGGAAATATTAATTAACACTAGAATTACGGTGATCTTTGTATACCTAGAATTACGGCTGGGGTCATTTTGACCCCTTGATAAGATATCTGCATTTTTCTCTATATGATATAATATATATGTGAAAAATAAATTAAAATGGCGCAAATTCTGACAACTACAGTTTGTTTTTAAAAATATACAGACTTTGCAGGTATGCAAGATCAATTAAACGATTTATTACGTTCTCTACTGAACTTTGATCACTTGGTCTCATTTCATCTTTTCGTAAATATGGAAATCCGTTTAATAAGTATTTTGTCCTACCATTTACTTCTAGACAAAATTTTATTCCAAATTTATTGAGCTTCTTAGGCATATACTGCAAAAAACGGCATCTTGTTTTTGTAGGGAATAACTGTTTATCAAACGTAATATTTTCATTTGGTTTGTAGCAAAGCTTACAATTTTCTATAAAAGTGTTTAATACCTCAGATATTAGTGTAAATTTATCACACCGCAAAAGTGAACACCTGTTAGTTAATTTTCAAAACGAAGAAATTTAATAACTTTCGGAAACCTATCTCTACTTATAGTTTCATGAAAAAGCTTTGGTCCCCAAGTCTTGGACCACAGACTAAGAATTTTTAAGCCCTTGGTGGCTAATGCCCCCTTACGTACAACAACGCTATGAATGCTTTCAGTTTTGCTAAAAAATAGGGAAAGAGTCATTATGAAGTTTACACTTGTCTTCAACATCAGTATATAGCCTGCCGTATTTCTAGGTATAATCATTTGTTAGGGCTAAAATACCATTTTCTTGAAATCTTTACTATTCCGTAAATCACAATGATTTAGGAAAAGTCAAGAAAGGATTAAGATATTTGCAAAAAAATAGAAGATCTGTCAGTGATAAAAGTTCGCTAGGTGTCAAAATGACCCCTTCCTTAATTCTAGTGTTAAATGTATTGATAGTTGCTGCGTTATAAAAAAGCAGTTGATTAAATTGACAGTGGCTGATAATTTTAAATTCACACAAGTTAGGTTTCCGGGAGAAAAACAAACATATTGGCACATGTGTGGCATATTTGTCAGATTAGCTTGAAAACATACATTTTGAGATATATTGGAAAGATTTTAGTATTCACATAATAAGAAACATCAACATTTCTGCATTTTGAACTACTTTAATTCTTATGCAGAATTGTTTAATAATAATAATAATAATGTAAAATCACTGAAAAATTCACTAAGAAAAATTTGTGTCTAAACACAGAAGTAAATTTTATTTTATACTGAATAAAAATTATGCTGTTTTAATGTAGACCTTTCATCTTGATTGTTATAAATTCACTTAAACTTAAAGATTATTTTTTTATATTTCTGACAGAGATAATTTTGTTTTATAGTACTACTATCCCAAACTTTATACCATATATATCTTACATCAGGTTTGAAGAATGAAAACAATAATTACATCAATTTGAAAAATTAGTTATAATTGCAAAGAATATATAATAATTTCGGCTTAAATATGGCGAACAATTTGCGAGATACTTGTGAGATTATGAATAATTTGATATGAACTTGCTTTGAAACTTGCATTTAAAGTTCACCTTTCAACGTGTTTAGCATTTAGTCTTTTATGAAATCGCTGTAGATGATTTAAGTCACGTTTCAAATTATGCCTTGCATTTCATGTAAATTGAATTAAAGGTAGCCGAGCAGATGCTCACCATTGTGCTTTGAAGAACCTATTGTGTAAGCTCCATGTAATCTGATAAACTTTATACTATATGATATCTTTGCATAATGCGGTATATCTCGTTAAGTAATTCAGTTATTTCGCCTCTAGTCTTGGATTGTTAGGAAGAATTAGGTTGGAAATTAAATGATAAAAATATAATATTTGCCACTTTATTTAAATTCTTTCCATCTACGTAACACATTTAGTAACTGTTATTATTTCATATGATTAAAAATATCTCATATGGATCCTATATAAGTTCCTTGTGCACCTATTAAAATATATCCATATTTTGGTGCCAATGCTTTTAAATTTATTTTATTTAAATGTGAAATACAAACATTCATTACTCTAATGTACCAGAGTGGACATTCATACAATTGCAATAATGCTACTTTTTAATAACATTAAAAATTTATGCAATAATTATTTAACAAATAGACTTGTATTTAACAATGATTGGAATTAAAGTGCTGTTACCTAAAGACAGCTTTAGAATATTAATATTTGTAATAAATTTTTTTATACAAAATGAGGATTAAATGAGGTATAAAACGTCATTGAAAGAATATTACACGACACACATTTTTTGCTCTTCTACATTTGAATTAATTTATTTAAATATTAGTTCCAATATTTTAAGTTTCTAATAAATTGAACATTAAAGAATTTATAAAAAATTAAATTTAATAACACAAACTAAGTACATACTATTGTTTTATATAGTAAGGTTGACAATAATATAATAATGCACACAAATAGTTGCAATAGTCTTAAATATAAAATTTAACATTCTCTACATTTAATTTTTCAGCTATGATTTACTGAAGTATGTAAGTATATATATATATATATATATATATATATATATATATATATATATATATATATATATATATATATATATATATATATATATATATATATATATATATATATATATATATATATATATATATATATATATATATATATATATATATATATATAATATATATATATATATATATATATAATATATATATATATAATATAATAATATAAGTATATAGAAAATTAATCAAGATGGAAGCATGTAGAGTTAAATCTTACTCTAATTTTCAATGAGGTCACAATTAATTGGGATGCCGTATTCAATAACTGTCTGTTATAGATTTTACTCATTTAACGATCTGCCAAGCGCGTTATTATTTGCTTTCCTACTGACAACTTTTTTCGAAGGCTAGTTTTTATTGGGGACTTATGACCGATACGGCAGGAGCCCGGACGTCATAAAAAATATTCAATGACTGTAATACACTTTTTCTACACTCTAGAAAACCCTCACGGTGCGTTGCTTCAAGTGTTATAACATCACTTCTTCATCCCCTCATAGACATATTGGACTTGGTGTAACAGTTCCCAGGTCCCCATATTTACCTGATTTATCTATCCTTAATTTCTTTTTGGGAGGAGTTTTGAAGTATGTATTTGGATTCTGAAGTATATCTCATAGCAAGACTCATTTGTGTAGCTGTTACAATCGAAAACACTCCTGGTGTGTTTCACCGTGTCCGACAATTAATGCTTCGTCTGTGTCAGGCATGATTGACGTCTGATGGTGTACGCTACAAGTTTCGTACCCCTTTTCTATCCATAATTTCTAGAAATTTCTTTTGATTTTATCTCTGCAATTTAATTAACTCACACGCGGTCATTTCAATTGACTAGAAGATAAAAACTACTCATCCCACATCTTGTTGTCGTAGTATTCGGATGTCCTTGCCACAAAAATATTGTGTGTTCTTCTATCCCTAATTCCTCTGTTTCCAAGATTTTTGTGTTACGAATTCACAAATCCACCACATCCCCTCTTTCTTTCATCTTTTAGAAGCGTATTTTAACATTTAGCGTGACATTTATTTGTCACATAACGTTTCCAAGCTTGACAGAAGTACTTAATTACATTCAATTCATGAAACAATGGATCACAGCTCATATTTTAAGCAAGAATCAGTCTTCTAATTGCTGTAATAGCAAGGCAATGTATCATTATAGGTTTTGCACTTCCCACAAGTGTATTTTGTAAGATCATATAGGTGGGAAGTAATTTTCCCACGGTCTTCGAAAGGGTTAAGCTCGTTGTCATTTTTCTGCTTACCGTTAGAAATATCAGGATTAGAGGTCCTCTTGTTGCTCCATGCCTTGAGGACCTGAAAAATGAGGTACTCTTAACATGTTTAGTAACATTCGAGCTGCAATCATGTCTTACATCATTTCTATTTGTTAAGTCTAATAAATCTTTCATATTAATCACTTTCTTCTTTCCTTTCCCATATTTGACCTGTGATCTCATGTGCCTCTAACATTTCTGTCGTTTAGTAACTATGCAATTCATCATCCTTATGGTGTACCTCTCTACCACTAGAATTTTGTCACAATATTTACGGGACATCCTTGTAAAAGATATTCAGATTCATATTTTTGGATTCACCTTTCCTAATAATCATTATAATTCAAAATTTTCTGCACAACATCGGAAGATGTTTTTTAAATAATAATAATGGTTTCTAGACACTAATTTTAATTAAATTTTAATAAAGTTAATTGAAAAAATTATATTGAGGTTTTTGGATCACAATATTAAGAGTGTACAATCGTAACTCAGTTAGAATGGTGAATTGGTTGGGAGTTTAACAGTCTACTGTTATCAGTAACTAATGATATCGGAACCTTAAGTTTAAACCGATTCCGAATTACTACGAAAGTCCACGTCATGGGTTTCGAACCAGCGAACTCTGAATTACAAATGAGCAGTGCCCTACTCATCTTGGACTAACTCAGATAGTTAAATTCATAGAGTTAGAACAAATACCATAATGCAAAAATAATATTGCTGCCTAAACTCTCTTCTAATATTTTATAGATTTCGTAGAAGAAAACCATTTTTGAGCTATAAAATAGTTTACCGAAAACAAAAACTTTCGAGTTACACCAGTGTTAAACCCCTGATTTCGACTTTATAAAGCAGAAGTTCTTAAATAATACACATTTGAGCATCATTAATTCATGAAAACTACCAATCAATAATTTATAAAAATAATTATTTAACTTTCACAATTTATATTGCTTATTCATTCTTAAAAACAATATATTTCTGCAGTTATTTCCTCAGAGTATAATCTTCTAACTGCACTTATGAAAGTCACATTTTGCCACATAAATCAGATATACAGAATAACATCTTAATGCGTCACCATCATTCATAAAACTTATTTATGT
>CM063498.1:109108100-109120600 GCA_032207245.1 Pardosa pseudoannulata
ATCAATCTCTTATTCTGAATGAAAACGACGTCCACGTAAGTTCTTTTTTAGATTAAAGAATAACAAAAAGTCAGACATAACTAGATCTTGTGAATACGGCGGATGTTCTATCACTTTAATTTTTTTTTTGTTTAAGAAACTCAACTGTTAATTGTATGTGAAGATTAATTATAGAACTTAGTTAACATTCACTTCTTGAAAATTTGTGTAAGATTATTTAGTGTATAACATTTTGTTATGTCTTTATGTCGATGTTTATGTACTTCTGAAGGAAAATACATATATTATTTGTTATTTTATTTTAAACATATAACACACGATAAAAAAAAAAAAAGTCTCCAAAAATACTCTAAATTTTATTTCAATATTTTTTCTTCGTAACTAGATGGTATAAATCGATATTGTTTCTTTATTTCTTATAAATAGATATATAAAATTATATAGATTGTTATTTGTAATACATAAAGTTCACAAGTCTCGAACAATCATAAGAAATAATAAATTAAAAGTACAAATAAAAATATTCTTTAATTATTTATATTTTTTTAAGAAATTTATCCAAGAGAATTTCTGATGCAATTAGAGATAATGTAGAAACGATACTTCAAAACAGAGATTGACAAAGCCATAAGAAGATATCACTTTTGTTCAGGAATGTGCATTCAATAAATGTAGTCAAAGAGGGATGCAGTTCTATACAATTACTGATACCTCAAACATGGCAGAAAATACACATTACATCCATTTACTTTTTGAGGTGAAAATTGTACGTGACAACCGCTTTGAAGACATCACTTTTGGCTTGTATCATTTTAAGTCATCCAATATTAAGTTCTTTCTGTATAATTTGATTGGTACAGCGATTATAATCCATTAACATTTTTTGTATGGCAGACACATTATCCGGGATTAATGCCGACGGCGGCCTTCCTGTGTGTTTTTTATCTTGAAGAAAATTGCGACCTCTGTTAAATTCTTTAAACCATGTGAATACAATAGCACGAGCTGGATATTCATCACCAAATGCCAATTGCAACCGCTGAAAGCATTCTTCTTGATTTAATCCTTTTTTAAAATCGCAGAAAATCATAGCACGAAAAGGTACTCGTTTCAACTCTATTTTCTCTTTATTTTAAAATTTATTCTAAGCTAAAGAAGTTGAAGTAAATCAGTAAAAATTGTCTACTGTGTTAAATTACATTGTATTCTAAAATTAATTCGTTATTTTTATTTTGTACTTTCTAGTCTTTGCGTATCCCTCTTAGGTACTTTTAGGACTGTTTTCCTGAGAATTATTCGATTGTTGAGTGGCTGATTAGAGTACGTCTTTTCAATTCCATTGATAACATGGGCATTCTTATCCGCTCAGAATTGGCCTAAAGCGGTAAATCCTAATCTAGTAAGTTCTCGTGTAGCTATAATAATAGACAGTAGCAGTCTAAGTCAAACCGTTAATTTTCTGAAGCTTAAGCAGTAAGCAGTTAACACAATGATTGTTTCACCTTCAAACCTATGTCTGTAAAATATTTTTATTGAGTGTCCAATGGAGATTAGCATGATATAAGCAGATATTTAACTCAGTCGACATTGATGTATTTTGCACTAATCAACATCTTAATCTATTATATATCTTGTAAAATTTAGAAATACGTAACATCTTGAAACGAGATACAAAGCAGTTTTATTTTGGATGTTCATTTATACTTTATTCGAGATTCGTAGCCTCATTTTTCAATCAAGGAATAGAATATCGGAGTTATATTATAAAATTTTAAAAACTTTATAATATTTTTTCAAATACAAAATTGGATAACCGTTATTTCTAAAGCTGCATTCTTAAAATTAGAAAAAAACCTTTTAAATTGAGCTACCTGTTTTATAAAATATTTGGACTATCATGTGTTTTAATTTACACAATGACTTAGATATTTACAGATGTCATATTTACAGAAATACCTTAATTTAAAATTATATTAATTTTGTTTACTACAACGCCTTTATTTTCGCTTATTTAACACTAATATATTTCTTAACTAATTTTATAATTGCTACTATATGTAGTTTTATTTTATTGTACTATAATATATCTTAAAGTCATTAATTAAAATTTGTGGAAAGTATTTACTTTTCAGTTTTTCTGTTATTTAACTTATGTTATATTACATAACTCTTTTGAAGTTTTCTCTTGCATTTAAATGCTAGAGTTAGAACTAAGTTTATAATTTAAATTCAAAGGAAATTTAAAGCAAAGTAAAGGGTTTCACATATTCTTCATTTTTCATCAGAGGTTTTAACTTAAAACATAAATACTGTTGACATATTAAATTTCCTAAATTATCAGTATACACGCTTATATAAAAGCTCTTATCTTTTAAAAATAAAGCTAGGTATCCGTTTTATATCTCGTGAATTGCAAAATACAGCTAAGAATATAAACAATAAGATATATCTAATATCCTTAATTTTAACCAATATAATTATTACCAAAAAATTGCAGATGAATTATTTGGAAAAAAACTGGTTTTTTTACGTAAACAAAACATTTACTTTTTATTTTGTATTCCTAAGAAGTTCAATGCAATTTCTATTTGTTCGGTTTCCTCCTAATTTATCAACTATTTACCTTGCAGAAAGTATCATTACCGAAAATCATTCTATCAAGAAGAATTTGGTTCAGACTACACTAAAAAGGTTTAAGATAATAGACATTTTACACATGGAAAAATAGATCTTTCCACAATTACCACTAATCACCTCTGTAAACTATAAGTAAGAATTTATGTTAACACGTAAGATTGATTCTAAAATCTTAAAGAACTGACATTTTCATATATTGGGACCAATTTTGTAAAGACAAATTAACCGAATATGTTAAAATAGATTGCAATCAAAACAATTTTAATAAAGTTAACTTTTGGACAATTAATATATTAATAGCTAACAAAGTAATATTTGTTTTTACTTTCACATTTTAAACGCTTTTAGTTTTCTATATTTCTAAAAAATAATTAATCTTTAAATCAGTCGAGCATAAATATAGTGACTATCTTTCGGATATGCAAATTTAAAATTATGCTTCTGAAATGAAAAATAGTGCTTTATTCAGAAATGGATACATAAAGAAGCTCGAAAGTTGAAATTATACTTAGAAACAACTGTTCCAGAACAATGTGACACAAGTCCTAATTTTAGTACAACGTGTTATTACTACTGTAAACTGTTTGTATAGCATTGTAAACAATTTTGCATCCAGTTCGTTATTGTGGCACAAAGCTAGTTGTGATAAAAATGATCTAATGGGAAAAGGATGGTTGAGAATAAACGCAGCTGCCTGGACACATTAATTTCCCATTAGCATTATCTTTCAGCAGTTCTTTTAAATTAACAGACATAAAATGAATTCTGTAAAGGATTCTCTCATTTCCTTTAAACGATGACCGAGATATCATCACATATTTTACTTCGTATGTATTTACATTTATGTAGCAATATAGGAATAGAGATTTGTCTAGCAAAATAATGTCTTACTAGTTTTCACAAATTTGGTGTCATGGAGTATAAATGTACTGAAAATACAACCAGCTATATTTATTTGGTAACAAAGGTGATGTCATGTGGGTGGTTGACTGCAGTCATTATTTATATCTCCAGTAGGGGTAAAAAAAAGATGTAATTTCTTTTTATAGAAGGAATGGTTTTACGAACGGAAATTGTCACTTAAGCCAATCAAGTGCATTCGCCTTATGCTTTCAGCTAACGAATGGATTTCGCTCGTGAAGGATTTAATAATTCCTCTTGATAGAATTTCTATGGTATCAACAGACTTTTTTTTGTTTTTGTAATATCGAAATACTGAAAAAAATTGAGGTTTACGGATCATCGCATATTACCGGAACAACCGTATAAATTTAAAATTATATTGATACATAAATTGTAGTTTTTCTGTTAGAAATAAATCAAAAATAGACCAAAACATAAATAACAAATATTATACGATTAAAATAATATCCGGATATATACTTGAGTATTAGATTTAGTTTTTAAATAAGTCAACAGTAAAGTCAGTACACTGTATTACGATTGAAATGAGTTATATTATAAGAAAATATATTCATAATTAAAATTATTAAACTTTATTTTTATATTATAAACTAAACTGCACATTATTTTTTTCTTTATAAACTAATAATCCTGAAACATATTAGAAATATGATTTTTTTATATATTGACAGAAATAAATCAAACTAAACTCTATTCTCCACAAACCCAATTAATAACATAGAGACATAAGGAAATTTACAAAAATCAGACTCTGTATATATTACAGTTATTTGAAACAGTAAACTTTCAGCTATCATTTATAAAGCATGACAGTAAAATTAACGGTTCAGTATTTTACGGCGCCACATATTTAATTCAGTGTAACAATAACTGATGTTACCATAAATTCAAACTATTGGAAACTCTTGCTCGTTTTGAAGAAAGTTATTATTATGTTATAAATCTTTGACTTTTCATGAGTTCATTCGTAGCAAGCAGTAATTTAAGATAACGCTTTTACGAGAGAATAAAGGATAAGGGGTATACATCTACTTCCATTAAAGTGATGATTGTATGTACAGATATACGACTGTGAGTCCTCCTCGACATTATTTTATGTTCTTTCTTAGGTTTAATTTAACATACATAAAACGATGCTCTTAATTTGTGTAGTTTTTGGAATTTTTACTTTTGTAACAAAACAAATTTTTTATTTATTGTAGAGAAAATGAAATGGAGTTTAGGGATTAATTTGGAACACAAAAAGAAATGCAAATTATTTCTTATATGATTCTTTAGAAGAAATGAAAAAGAAAATGATGTACTGCACATATCCATAGGCAAATTATAATAAATCAAGTATATTGATATAATTATCTAAATTAACACATGGTTTTAGATGAAAGATTTTAATAATTACTCTTAAAAGATTTATACAATGGTAGGTGATTGACACAAAACTATTCGTTAAACATATAAATTTGAAGTGTATTATGGCAGTAGATGATAATTTGGGGCAAGAACTCTAACTTACTGACACATAACCAATTTTGAATGAAACTGACTTGATAGCTATTATTACTCTATTATTTCTATGAATGTAAATTTGAGAAAAATAAATAATAATATCGCCAACATCTACAATTGCTATTTGAAAACGAAGTTGTATATCCTTCCATAGTGTTAAGATGATTTTCAAAATTTTGTAGAGGTCAAAGTTCACTCTTTGGGGAATACACTAGAAGAATCTTGACAGCTGAATCAAAGAAAATGTGTCTACCATATAAAAAAATTATAGAAAATAATAGCTGCACTTACTACAGAAGCAGTTTAATGTTGGATACAAAATTATACACAAAAGCTCTTCATGATTAACTACTTTTAAAAAAAATCAGTTTTATTGTTGGATCACCATAATTTAGCAAAACGTAAAAACCATAGAATGTCACATAAATAAGCAGTAAAACTGAGTATTATTTATTTAATCATAGGTATATATGAAGATTATATATTTTTTTGATGTTTCAACTCGTTAAGAAGTTAAAAATGGCAACAACAATAGTGAAACAACAACGAGCAATAAATAATTAATGTATGCCTTTTTTCAGAAGAACAGAACTGGCCAAAGCCATCCAAGGGGAGGAAATATTTAATATTTACATCTAACTGATGGAGGACTGGTATTTTTCAGACATTCTCCAAGATATTGTTAACTCATGTCTAGTCTTTACAATATAACTTCTTATAAGACAGGACAATCAAACGTCTTGAAGAATACACATCAATGTACAGATAACTCACACTATTCCTATGACCTTGCTGTGTTTGACCTTTGGCGAAGCTTTAATTTTTTATTTTGAAAATGAGATTGATTAGTTTGTTAAAATATATTTTGAATACAATGTCACAAATAGATGCCTTAAGGCTTTATTGGAAAATTTTTATCTAGAATATTGCACTAATCTCGGTTGATTACTTTAAATGCTTCTAAATTTTGGTAAGTTTAACTTGTACCATTTGGCCGTCTATCAACTATTTCAGATTAACAATAGTAATTTATAATCTTTCTCAAATTATAATACATATTATACAATGACATAAAATTTTCCATGCACCACAAAAAAAGATTAGTAAAATCTGCACTAACAGATGCTTCTTGTAAAATTATACTCTCTTGTAAAAGTAACGTAACAACGATTACATGAAAACAAATCTAAAATTTAGAAAAATATGCATCAAAAGTAATTTATTCTCTTATTCATTGAATTAACATATTTTTAAATTCCCACATGGATAATACAGAAAACTTGAAAACTGTAATTTATATGAACGTAGTACCTAGTTAGCATTTGTTTGAAACATGCATTAATAATGAGCGAGAAATGTGCAGAAGAAAACTGATATTAAATTTAGAAAATATTGGCCCAAAACTGAGTTACTTTGTAATTTCTATGTTATGCATTTTTAAGTTAATACAGTTTGCAAAAAATTATTTCATTTTATAATTTTACCTGTATTAATCACCCCAATTTATGATTTATGAAACGACGTTTAATATTTCTAAGCCTTTGTAAATAATAAATAGTTTAAAAAGAAAATAAGAAAGAAAGAAAATTATTAGATCTCAGCAGCGTGGAGATAAAAAGAACATATCTAGAATGTTTGAAGCTATACAAATAAAAAGACGTCATATTAAAAAAATTCTATCTGTGTAATATAGTGTGTCTGATACCCGGTGAAGTGTTAATCCAGTTGTTCATTTTGACTAGATACGTACTGTGTTTGAATTTAAATAATCCCAGTTAATGTAATATCAATAATGAACATTACTTTTTCTTATCTAAATGAATGTATCATTTTTGAAGAAAGTATTTGACATAAACACAAATATTTATGTGTATATCATCGTCTTTTATTAAATAAAACACAGAAAATCCAAAATTGAGAGCAATTATAAATCCCTCTCAGAAGGAATCTGCAATAAAGTATTTACGATAAATGTTCTCTTCAGTATTTTAAACTAAAAATACAATCTAAAATGTAATAAAAGAAATACTATTTATATTCTTATACAATTCATAGAATAACATTTTTATTTACTTTATGAGTATATTAGAAAAATATTATCAATTATCATCTTTAAATATCTTCTTATTTAAACTCTATACTTGTAATATCAATCGTATAACAGATTTCTCTGTGATTTGTGCTTTAAAAACCTGATATGTTTTCTAAACTAGTATGCAGGGATTCACTGATTAAATATCCATAACATTTAAAATCACAATGAATGAATAACTATTAGTTTTCTTCCTACAGGTGTAGATAAAATTTTTTATAAAAAGTATGTAAAAAGCTTTTGGCAGTTTTATATTTAAATATTGCTTGCAGTTTTTTTAATTATAAAGAGTCAACTTTTTTTTCACAATAACACATTTATGAGGTAGTCTAGAATCATTTGAGATAAAAATAATGTTCTTTAATAAGAATCATTGGTTTTAATTTGAAGTAATTCAGAGAGGTTGTTGGGGGTTTCCCTTTCTTCCAATTATAGCTATGTTAATTTTCTATACCATATATATATTCAAATATTTTCATATATATTCAAATATTTTATTTCTTATGCACACTTGTACATACATACAAGTGTGCATAAGAAATAAAATATTTATCAGAGACAGTCGTTTAGGAATAATAATTTGCAACCTTTCTCAAATTTTAATCTTATTATATAATGACATAAAATTTTCCATGTACCACAAAAAAATAGATTAGTAAAATCTGCAGTAACAGATTCTTCTTGTAAATTTATACTCTCTCGTTAAAGTAACGTAACAACGATTACATGAAAACAAATCTAAAATTTAGAAAAATATGCATCAAAAGTAATTTATTCTCTTATACATTGAATTAACATATTTTTAAATTCCCACATGGATAATACAGAAAACTTGAAAACTGTAATTTATATGAACGTAGTACCTAGTTAGCATTTGTTTGAAACATGCATTAATAATGAGCGAGAAATGTGCAGAAGAAAACTGATATTAAATTTAGAAAATATTGGCCCAAAACTGAGTTACTTTGTAATTTCTATGTTATGCATTTTTAAGTTAATACAGTTTGCAAAAAATTATTTCATTTTATAATTTTACCTGTATTAATCACCCCAATTTATGATTTATGAAACGACGTTTAATATTTCTAAGCCTTTGTAAATAATAAATAGTTAAAAAAGAAAGACAGAAAATTATTAGATGTAAGCAGCATGGAGCTAAAAAGAACATATCTAGAATGTTTGAAGCTATACAAATGAAAAGACATCATATTAAAAAAATTATATCTGTGAAATATAGTGTGTCTGATACCCGGTGAAATGGTAACCCAGTTGTTCATTTTGACTAGATACGTACTGTGTTTGAATTTAAATAAACCCAGTTGATGTAATATCAATAATGAACATTACCTTTTCTTAACTAAATCAATGTATCATTTTTGAAGAAAGTATTTGACATAAAACACAAATATTTATGTATATTTCATCCTCGTTTATTAAATAAAACACAGAAAATCCAACATTGAGAGCAGTTATAAATCCCACTAAAATGGAATCTGCAGTAAAGTGTTTAAGATAAATGTTCTCTTCAGTATTTTAAAATAAAAATACAATCTAAACTGTAATAAAAGTAATAATATTTATATTCTTATACAATTCATAGAACAACGTTTTTATTTACTTTATGAGTATATTAGAAAAATATTATCAATTATCATCTTTAAATATCTTCTTATTTAAACTCTATACTTGTAGCACCAATCGTATAACAGATTTCTCTGTGATTTGTTCTTCCGAACCTGATTTGTTGTCTAAAATAGTATGCAGGCATTCACTGATGAAATATCCATAACATTTGAAAGCACAATGAATGACCAACTATTAGTTTTCTTCCTACAGGTGTACAGGAAATCGTTTTATAAAAGCATGTAAAACGCTTTTGGCAGATTTTATATTTAAATATTGCTTGCAGTTTTTTAATTATAAAGATTCAACTTCTTTTCACAATAACACATTTATGAAGTAGTCTAGATTAATTTGATATAAAAATAATGTTCTTTAATAAGAATCATTGGTTTTAATTTGAAGTAATTCAGAGAGGTTGTTGGGGGTTTCCCTTTCTTCCAATTATAGCTATGTTAATTTTCTATACCATATATATATTCAAATATTTTCATATATATTCAAATATTTTATTTCTTATGCACACTTGTACATACATACAAGTGTGCATAAGAAATAAAATATTTATCAGAGACAGTCGTTTAGGCCACCAGACAAATCAAATAAGTTCTAAGTTCCTATTGTATTCGAGGGTAATTTGTTTATTTTCCTTCTAAAATATAGCTCAATAGTTCAAACGTAATTTTTTGCTTTACAACTCATAACATATAAATTTATGTGCGATTATACTGACTTTAGCAAATATATTCTGAATTTCCAGCTTTCTCAACATACTGTTCATGAACTATCACAAGTACTCCAGAATATTAAATTTTGGAAATAACTCTTTCTCTGGGGAAAGAAAAATTAACTTCAAAACATCTATTTATGATTTGGTTTAGACGTTGATGTCTACAAGCAGTCTATTTTGAGGAAATCGGAGGAAAACATTAGAATAGCTTTTAAAAATTTCTAAAGATACTAAAAAAATTATTTTGACATTCCTTTAGCATTACAAAATTGGTAAGCTCAAAATAAAGACTGATATTCAAGCAACAATATGTCCCCATAGATTGTATTATTAGATATATAATCTACTGAGTCACCATTGAGAGTATTATCAATATACATATATTTATAAAATGTATTAATAATACATTTATTATTAATTCATAAATATATATGTAAGTAATCTACATATATGTAATCTAAATTTTATACATAGTTGAGCGTTCTTTTATTAAGTACATATTAAAAAATTTTAGAATATGCATCCAAGAGGATACATCACGGGGGATTGCAAAAAGATTAGAACACAGTCAAATTTATTCTTTGTAACAAAAAGGTTATATTGCAATTGATCTATACATATTTAATCTATATTCTATACATAGTTTTGCGTTTCTTTATTAAATACATATTAAAGCATTTTAGGATATATGTCCAATAGGATCCAACACAGGGGATTGCAAAAAGATCGGAACACAGTCAAATGTATTGTTTGTCACAAATAAGCTTCTGTTGCAATTGATAAAAAAAGTAATATTTTTCTTAGAATAAAAAAATGATACAATTATGAAGCCACAACATGATATGTTAGTTATTTTTCATTTTATTAAAAAATTTAAAAGCTTTTGGTTCGAAAGGAACATGGTCCCCTTACGAATGAAATACTTAATCTATAATATTCTATATATGGAATACAATTATTTTAAATCATAATTGGACTATAGTATTTATATAATGAATTAAATAAAACATACACTATTATTTAAATATTTAAACATCGCTGAGTTATATACAAGGATGTATACATGTATAGCCATAGAAATATAGAGCAAAATCTATTTATAAAATAGGAAAGAGTGTAATAAGAAAAAATAAAAATGAAAAGCTATGTACTGAGTTATGGTAGTGTGTGCAGCAATAACTTGCCACGAAATAGAAACCATTTTTATTTTTGCCTCATTTTTGTTTCTGCTTCGCGTTTATTTTATTCTGCGTTTATATTTCTCAACCAGAAATGGAGGCAGCAGAATCCAAGCTACAAATGAGATACGTTAAAGTATAACATTCTTCCTTGTTTAGAAAGAAAGCTATATAAAATTGATTTATGAAATAGATCCTGAAGTAAGCTAACATTTCCGTAAGTCAGCAAATTTCTAATTGATCTCATAATTTTAGAAGATAAGTTATGCACAGTAATTTTGATTGTTCAAGTCAAATGAATGATATAAGTTATTTTATCAGAAATTAAACTGAATCGAATGTGTATAATAATTTTAGGAAAAAAGGATGACAATTTGAAATTATATTTTAAACATCCAATATTACATAAAATTTTACATAAAGTTACAAAAAGATTTTAAAGTGAGTTTAGCCTGTGGCCAATTCAACTATTCAAATTTAAAGAATTAAAAATATAAAATTTATTTTTTTAACTAAAACTAAGTATCACGTTGTTTCGCAAATTTTATTTATTGTTACGTAACACAATTCCTCAAAATGAAAGAAAATTATAAAGTACTACATAATAAAACGAAATTTTTACTTAAACCAAGTTAAAAGAAACATTTTCAGTGTGTAAATACCAAATTCATGATTTTTTTACTTCGAATAAAAATTTGGATGTATTTAAGTAGTATTTTGGGGTGATCCTAACGCAACTGAATTCCACAATCATATGTATGGTGAGAAGTTATACGGTTATACCATGTTTATTTCAGATTAGTGTTTCTTTTGTTAATTAAAGAGTGATTATTAGCAAGAGTTTTGCTTATGATATGAATAGATACATATACCTTATAATACAAACATATAAAATAAGAAATTACATACGTCATGTCAAGTGAATTATGGTGCTACTTTAATCATCAAGTTAGTTGGTTTACTACGATCGATCCAGGTCAAAGGTAGATCCGGTAGCAAGGGCAAACCTTTATAGTCCAGTTGTTTGGAGGCCAGTAATGTTGTAAAACGAGGTTTAAAATATGAGGAATTAACTGTAATGTAGCCTTCACACCATGGCCTCCCTAGTACTAGTCTTAATGGTGATTTTGAACAATGGTTTATGTGTTGCATCCACATATTGAGCCACTAAGTGAGTAGAGTCCGTGTATGCATCCATAGAATCTTATGCGCACTTTGGTAGAGCGTGCAGGTTGTCTTTCATCCTTGGAGAAAAAGCGCTTCCTAAGCTATACTTCGCCAAGGCCATTTTATCGTCTGCCCTCGTCGACTTTCATGAGTCAAACCCTTTCAGATGGTGGTAATGGCTTGCAGTGTATCATAGTGTGGAGAAGCCTTAAAATTATGAACTATACGCTGAACTGCAATAACAAATATACATAACACAAAACCGGTTCTTAACCGGTACTAAACAAAATCATTCTACTCCACAGCCGCCATTATAACTTTTGAAGCTAAAAAGCTTTTATAAAGCTTTCGTGTAAAAGTTTTGCAAAAAATAATATTCACCATCTATTTTTCAGATGACAATGCCACCTTATTTTTCATTTGTATTTATGCATTATTTACAATACTGTGTCCTTTATAGTAAAATATATGGACTTTTAAAATTGGCTTAATCATTTAAAATAACCGTGTATTATAATACTATCCTATTTTAATTAAATATAAACACTCGAGCACAAAACTAGCTTAAGATAAAAATTCGAAATAACACGGTAATGAATTTAATACATCTTTTACTTTATTCTGCTTTGTAATGAATTTAAACATA
>CM063498.1:109125600-109140600 GCA_032207245.1 Pardosa pseudoannulata
TTACAATGTTTACTTACAATGTTTACTTTAATCTTATTATCAAGTGTAAAGAAGCTTTTTTTTAATTAAAAATATTTTGTTACCTGACAAATTTTAAATATTTTTCAGTGTTTTTTTTAATTTAAAGATAAATTGTATTCAGTGTTTGCTCACATATCAGCTAAATTACAACTAGTTTTACGTAGAATCATTTTTTCATTCAATACACCAGATGATCGGGAGTAAACTTGTCCATTTAATCTACTGTAGCTGTAACTACAATGTACATTGTGTTAGACATATTTCGGTGCAAGAATATTTATATAGGAAACTATACAGACTTTGTCCTGTTTTAACCTGCTGTAAATCTAAAAATTGTAAAATGATGTAAAACAATTTATAAATTTGAACATTTTGATGGAAAAGTAAGGAAAAAATTATTTTAAATATGCTTGAAGCCACCACGAGTACAGTCATCACAAATGTTATTAGATTAAGTTAAAATTCCCACATAGACGGTACAGGGATTCGAACCTGGGACTTCTCGTATTGAAACCCGTCTCGCTGACTGCTGCTCCAGAGATACGTTGGTAATGAAAGGTTCAAGTGGCATTATAATAATCTCAAAAAGAGTGCAATTCTGTATTTAAAATGAAACAAAAAACATTTTATATCTAATCAAATTGTGAATCTAAACCATTCTCGAATCAACTTAATTGCATACACAAAATATCATCAAAATCAGCCCACCCGTTTAGGAGGAGTTCTATTACAAACACAGGGACAGAAGAATTTTATATATAAAGATATTCAGCTATGTTTCAAAGCATGAAGTGAAGTATTATGTGAAGAACATTAGAACCAAAAGTTTTGTCTAGGAGGTGCATTGCTCTCAAAATGGTTAAAAATGCAATAAAGACAGCTTTAAAATTCATAATTATTAAAGATATGAAATGAAATTCTTAGTTCCTGTTTTGTTATCGAATGTTATCTGTTGCATAATTTTTGAAGCATGTTGATTGAAACATGTCACTACCGTCCATTTTGTATGCTTTTCTTTTTCATAATATTCAGCGTATCGTTTTAATTGTTTATATATTAATTTCTGACACTGTAGTTACCATTATCATATCTCCATTGTAGTTACAGGTTGTGCGTGCTTTGAAAAGCTTGAATTGAATTCCGGTTACTTGGTAATACAATACAGATGCTTCTTCCAGCTTCTATTCATTGTACTTCACTGAGCGGTTATAGCTGAGTTGGTTGATCTTGTAAAGGAAGAGTTGAGGGTTTCAAGCTGGGGTCGGTCAAAAATCCGGCGTTTTTGTTAATAGTGGCTAGGGCATGTAAAATTAATTCTTCATGCAATGTCCTCCAAGTTTCCAAATGATACTTCTGTAGGTTGAAGTTCAAGTCTCCGGTTCATCTGCATAGCCCATTCTTCTGAATTGCGAATTTCCAATTCGTTTGTTTGTTGGCTGAATATATGGTGCTCTTATAATATAATAGTCAACAATATTCACAGTGTTCAATGAAGAATTACCTAGCAGACAGGTGTTCCAGCATTATTAAAATACTTCATTTTATTTGTAAGTAAAAATCTTTGAATATCTCCTCTCAATATAAGGTTTTCCAACTTTCTATAGATAGGAATTTTTAATTACAAATTAGTAAACTTTATTTGTAAGCATGTCATATTTATTTCATTAGACAAATAAACTTTTAAAACATCTATAGTGTTACACAAAAAAGGTTCTAATTGGGCTTCATTAAAATTTAATTAAAAGGTCTAAAATGTTAACACACTAAAATGTGATTTAAAAATATGATTAGTAACAAAATAGTTATTATTTCTGTGAGTTTAAGTATAATTTAAAATATATTATTTAAGTTTTTATATATAATAATATCCATTTGATCTACTATGATAAAGAGGCATTTTAGAATGTTTAATCTTTCCACAAACCCAGCATTCATATTCCGTTTAAAATTAGAAGAATAGTTTTCATTTTAATCTACTTTACAATGTATTTCATTACATTTTATTGAATTATTACATTTTATTTTGACGAACTTGAACTATTTTTAAAAATGAAAATGATTTTGTTATACATATTGAGTTTTCAAAATATTTAGAATAGTTATATTTACGATTTATTAAATACTACTAATATAATTTCTGCACTAACTAATTGATTTTATTTTGAAACTGAATATAAATGTTCCAAAGTTTGAACAAATTTTAATAGTTATTTTATTTTATATTTTAATCCGAAAAAATAGAATCCTTATACAACTGTTCAGTAATAAATTAGTAGAGAAATGTTCAAGACAGAATTCTGAGTAAAGCTAATTGCCTTTTGCATCTCTCATTATTTTGTAGATCCGCTAATGATAATTTGAGGCCAATCACTGATATTATTAAAGTTGAATCAAATGAATTCCTTATTGCATAATTTATGATTAATACCTTCTTCAGAGAAAAACTATTTACCGATATCACATAATCGTATTAAAATGCGAGGAAAGATTACTTATTTTGTCAGAAGAATATATATTGCGTAAAGTTTTCTGCTGAGAAATCACAATGGACTGCAAACACTTGTGATGAATTTTAGTGAAAGCATGATGACACGAACTAATTATCTTCCTTCACACTTATTGCTTAGCGGTTTCAACACTGGTGTAACTTGGATAACAGCTGAGACACGAAAGCAGATTCAGCAAATAACTTCTAACGCAGTTTCAAAATTACTAAATTCTTAATGACGTCTTTATCATAAAAATTGCAAACTATTACTTAAAAAGCAATTGTAAATTCATGCGGGAGTTTTGTTGAAACATTATTTTATTAATTTAATATCATACCATTATAAATGTACTTTATGTTATAATGATAAAAATTCAAGATATTAGGAACAAATTCAAACGGTCAATCTTTTTCTTTAAAATAGCATATACATTTGTACTAGTTTGAATCAAACCTTATAAATTTTAGAGGATATAGTATGTTTCAAAATTTAAAATCTTCATTTTAACACCCTTTTTATTAATAACTAGCATAGAGCCCGTCATATGGTGGGATCAGTAAAATTTTTAATTTTCCAGAATTGTAAAGTACCCTATGAGCAGGTAAAAAAAAAGGTTTGTTTTTTGGCTGAGAATTATCTTTCAACAAAAATAATCAATTAAAATTATCACATATGTACCTAATATATTATTTAAACCAAATGTAAAAGAAAATTATTTATGTAATATTAATGTTTATTGATAAAGCATATGGAAATAATGCAGAATATATTTAAATAATCTAAAATAAATGTATAAATGAGATAGTTAAAGGAATGATGTCATAATGATAGAAAAAGTTGTTATTTTTACTGTTTTTTATGTGATAAATAGATATGTTTAATCGCCTGCTCTTAATATGGGGCTTTATATAAAGGAATTAAACGTTCAAAAAGGGGGACGGGGTGGATTTCGAACGTTTTGAAGATGACAGTATTTTTTGCTGTGATGAGAAGCTTATTCATATAAATTTATTTTAGAATCGGACCTATAGTTGAGGAAAAAATAAATTATACTAGCTTTGAATTTTGCTAACTCTAACTCATAAAAAATCTAATATGTATGCCTGTATCCATTCCAGGTACAACCGCTTCATAAATTCGCGGACAGATGGAAGATCACTTAGGCTATTAATATATAGGGGATGAAATGAACAATGCTTTTTCTTTTTTAAATGTTTTGACAAGTTCTGTAATAATGCGCAAATTAAAAAAAATACTAATTTTGTCCTTTTTCTTAAACATGTAATTTTAAATATCAAAATATAAGCTGAATAAAAAAATATAAATTCACTTAGCCAGAAGAAAAAATTTATACCATGCATAGTAATAAATAAATACTTAAATGAAATTAAAGTAATATATCTCCTTTATAACATAAACATAAATATTCAACATCTTTAACTAAAAATCTAAAAAATGTGTTTAAAATTAAATTAGTCTTTATGATACGAGATAAAATTTATTGCTCGTAATAATAATGTAATGTGTGTTACAGAAGTAAAATTCTAATTAAATTGTATTTGATACAGAAAAGAAGCTTCTAATTTGAAAATTTCAAAAAATGTATTGCTAGTAAGTATTCTTCTATTTTTTTAATTTATAGTTTTATTTAGTAAGATTCAATTAGTTTTATGGAATTAACTTATCATTAATGTAATAATTTGTTCAAATGATTTATAGAATTTGTTATCTATATTTCAGAACATTTTCTTTCGTAACGAATCATAAATTGGTTGATATATTAAAGGAAATTTCAGCTTGAAAGAACTATGCCAACCTAAACTTATAATTCTATGAAACTTTTCAGTTTAAATAATTTTATATCAAATACATTTATTGCAATCGAAGGATATTAAACCATTGCTTAAAAACTGATAATGCGACATTCAATTTTAAATTTTGGACTTGTAAAGTAGGAATATTTCATTATGCCCATTAAATAATTAATCCCGTGACATTTCATTGAGAAAAAAGTTTAAAAAAATTACTAATTTTGTCATGTTATTAAATATGTATTTTTAAATACGAAAATATATGCTGCATCAAAAAATATAAATTCTCTTACACGGTAGAAATATTTTAAATCATGGTTTGTAGAAAAATAAATGCTTATATAAAATTAAAGCAATATATCTCTTTTATAATATAAACATATAAATTTGCAACATCTTTAACAATTAAAAATTAAAAAAGTGTATTTAAAATTAATTTAGTCTTTATGATATAAGATAAAATTTACTGCTCATAATAATAATGTGATGTTTGTAACAGAAGTAAAATTCTGATTAAATTCCATTTGATATAGGAAATAAGTTTCTAATTTGAAAATTTCAAAAACTATATTGCGGGTAAGTATTCGTCTATTTTATTTTTTAATTTATCATTTATTTAGCAAGATTCAATTAGTTTCATGAAATTAACTTATCATTAATTTAACAATTTGTTGAAACGATTTACACAATTTGTTCTCTACATTTCAGAACATTTTCTTTCGTAACGAATCATAAATTGGCTCATATAATTAAGGAAATTTCACATAGTAAAAAATTATGCCAACCTAGACTTATAATTGTATGCACTTTTCAGATTAAATAATTTTTATATCAAACAGTTACTGCAATAGAAGGATAATAAACCATTGCTTTAAAAGAGATAATGCGATATCCATTCAATTTTAAATTCTGGACTTGTTAAGTAGGAATATTTCATTATGCCCATTAAATAATTAATCCCATGACATTTCATTGAAAAAAAGGATTCTTTCATATTTTTAACACTTAAAATTTTCAGGAGGCATAAACTTTTCTGCTCATAAACGCTGACAATCTACGGTAGTCTGTTTTTCACAAATGCTGTAGTTTATTAGGTTACCGATCATGTCAAGAATAATAAATTGTACAAATAATTCTTTGCTAAGAACGTAAGATTAAAAGCTCAGTAACGTCTATCAGGCCACTCCAGGTTATAATCCTGGGAGATTAACTAATCACACGTCTGAAGGTAAAACTCTGAGACAGAAAGCTTGGGCGACACAGATTTTCCTTATAATAAATGATTCAGCGAATATAATGCAATGTTTCTTTAAGCACTTTTAAGCTCGAGAGATATGTAGACTCGATGTAAAATTTTTATGTACCCGGCTATGAAATTTAATATCTGCTGCAGTTAAAGACCAAACTTATAGAATAAAAAAGGTATAGGTTAAATACTTTACGATAACATATGGGAGAGACTAAACAACTATTTCAAGTCAATTTAAAATAAATGGTTCACAAAATTTTAAAATTTAAAGCGTCTTATATTTAGAAGGTCTTTTTACTTCAACAAATTTTAAAGGGTCCCATACTTTTAAACTGCTATAAATTTTTATTAGAATTACTTTATTATTAACTTATAATTCTATAAAATATTTAATTAAATCTTAAACTTTAGACAAATACTATGCTACCTTTATTTATTCAAATGACATATCTTTCTAAATATACATAAAATGTTTTACAATATTAATCTTTTAATAGTTTTTTACTTTACCTGTTTGAATAAATATGCACAGTTTTACTAAACTTTTATGCTACATAATCGACTATTATATAAAAGACTGCCGTTTTGTTTTAGATTATATAGATTCCATTATAAAATGTAGCTATTGGTAATTTATACATTTAGTTTTTAAATTTCAATATACTTTTAAAAAAATTATTATAATACTATGCCTTATCGTTTTTTTTTTTAATTTCTTGGTTAATAATTTGAAAAATTCATTATATTTTGGAAATTACTATAAAACAAATTTGGTCTTTCACAAAATTTTGTTAGCAATAATTTCCTGTCATGATGCACAATCTTGATACTTTCACATTGAAAAAACGATTTTTTTTACAAACTTAATAATTTCTTGTGAAAGTTGCCAAACTAAAGTTGCCAAACACTTTAGTAAATAGCTTAGTAAATATTGCATTTTAATAAACATACTTTATTTTTGTGGTTTACAAGATCAAAAATTATGCAGAACTGAAAAGTGTTTTAATTTTTCAAGTTTTACAATCTTCAAAATTTTTAAGGCTCCTTATATTGATTAAAATTATGAAACATTTATTGCTGCTATATTAAGCATATGGATTTAATAATAGAAGAGAGTACATTCAAAATAGCAAAATATGTGCTACTTATTTGTCACAATAGAGAAAACAAAAATGCTGCGTGTATGCGCATATTTCTATTTTAAAGTTAAATTAATTGAATCTAGTAATTAACAATAAATGGGAAACAATTAAACTCGAGAATAAAAAGATTGATAAATTACCTAAATATCAAATTAAGTGTCTTTTTCTTTTCGTAAAAATATCTCCTTCCACTACAAATTAATTCAAAGTAAATTTTACATTTCTTAAATGATACGTACAAATACTGTACATAGTTTTAATTAAAATATAATTCGATTTTCGAATTTACATTAATGTTAAATTTGTGTATACTTAATCATTAATTTATTGTTGAAATATACAGTTGTGTATTAATAAACATAAGGTTCATTAAACTTTTTAAATGCAGTAGAATATGCAATCGAATATGTGTGAGGAATGATATAAAAGTAAGTTTACAAAAACCTTGCTGAAAAACTTGTTCATTTTATTTCATACAACCGATATACTACTAGCAGCTGTTACATAACTGAAGTTTTTTATCGTTATATTTTGATATAATCTCCACATAGATTTATGCAGTTGTGACTTCGAACTGTGAATATTCTCTCCTGGTAAAAATTCTTGACCGTGCCTGCTAGGCAACGTTGTCGCGAACTCTTTTACCTGCTTCTCTGAAGTGAATCATCAGCCCTCTACGTGATTCTTCAGGTAAGGTATAGTTTGTTTTAGAGATCTAAAGTATCCTTTTTGTAACCGAGAATTAAATAAAACCATTGCTTAAAGCCTATTTCGTACGACTACGAGCATTATTGCCACCATGGTATTGGATCACGAACTCAGGTACAGAAGAACAACGCCTTAACCATTCATCCATCTTATGCCAATCTTTAGGTAAAGTAGAAATAAAAATTGCTTAAGAAACGTCCAAGTTTTAGGCAGATTGTTTGATGATACTATTGTAGTCTATATCTATATTGGCTGTTACTAAGATGAGCGTCTAGGCCAACCGCACGTATAAGTGGAGTACTCGTAAGAAAATACAAAATTGAAAAAAAACTAATTATCCTGCTGTATTTTATTTATTTTGAATATAAATAAAGGTGTAAATATGATATAAATTGCTATTTAGGCCATCATGACAAAGATACCACACTCTGTCGAAGATATGCCACACATGGCGTCTGGGTGAAAAAATTGGTGTAAAAGCTGGTGCAAAAGCTTTTTAGCTCCACACTCCTTCTTCCTTGCTCTCTCTCCGAAGGGGCCTGTAGATCTCTTGAAAAAGTTCATTGGGCAGCGTTGCTTTGGCTGAAGAGGGTTACTCCTTGGTTAACAACCCCTCTTGACCAATGAGGTCCAAGGAGAGTCACTCACTTCGCTTTCGCCTCTAGGTCAGTTTCTCGCTACAGTTGTTGAACTTTAACTCTTTGTTACAGTTGTAAAGGTTTAACATTGTTTTGCCTGCTTGCGAGGGACACATTACAGTTTCTCCGTTAACCTCTCCCATATACCAATGTGTATTTCATGTCACTGAGATTTAAATTAAATAATCGATAGGGTGTTTTGTGACACCCGATTTTTTTTGTAAAAATTGAAATACATTTATGAAAAAAGAAGAGTTCTAAAGTTATCTAATTTTTAATAAAATCCTGTCAGTACATTTTAAGTGAACAATAATAATCCATTTCCTTTATAAGAATTTAACGTAAAGCTATCGCATATGTTAAAATCTGAAAGAAATCTAGAATGTTAAAATAAAAGTGTGAATGACCATGCTAATATTTTTTCACATCCCCTACTTTATATCTGTGATAGGAAACACTTAATTTTCATTATTATATATAGTACAATAAATAATTGAATATGGTCATTATAACTCAGGAATCAATCCGTATAGCCTTTTAAGTGCAGACGTTACAAAATGTCTTTAATTCTGCTATACTATTTTAAATATTTAAAGCTTACATATTATCTTTATTTAACAAGCAGTTACAGAGATATTTCATCTATAAATTATTCAGTAGATATAACAAAGTGCTATTATAATATAGTCATGAAAATATGTTTTAATATTGCTATTTTTTTCAGTAAAATGTTTACTACAATATGCAAACTGTAAAGTCGTAATTGTATTATACGTTTTAACACAAGTATATGAATATGTATCTTTATGTGTAGGTATTATCGATCACTATAATTTAAACTTTTATGAAAATTTATTCAAGGCTTATATGCACTAGTCCTTCTAATATCATACAATCATGAAATTAGATTATGGTATAGTGTTTTATTGCAGTTAATGTTTAAAATTTATCCTGCTATTTTAATCACGGAAGTAATGTTCATTCTATTACTTCCTTATGACCTCCTTACTTAAAATAAACTACGTTCTTCCTATAAATCGACTCCTTTCAGAAAGTACGAGAGTGAAATTTATTAACTTCAAGCGGTAATTTGTTGCCATTATGAACTCCCAAGCAATTACTTTTCGCCTGAGTTAAAGTGTTTTCACTCAAAATAAAATTTCATCGAACGCAAAACCACTTGTTTGTTTCAAACCTTTCACAGCCCCAAATCAGTAAAATCATTTAAGCAGCCATTTTGAAATTTTGAAATATATTTCCTGTGGTTTCTAACAGAAGAAACTTTTGTTCTGCGAATTTTCCACCTGTATATTTTCGAGTGGTAGTTATGATTAATGACAACGAACGTATTTCAAGAGATATTCAAATAGTATGAAGGAAGTTATTAACAAATAAATACAATGAAAGAAAACTGATGAATTAATATATCAATTCCAATACCCAGTTCCAAATTTTAGAGTATCACTTTTAACAGTGATGTTAAGGTGCATGTTTCAATGGCGTACCTCTTTAGTGAGAATCTTATTCGAATTTTCAACAATTTGTTTAGTTTTACAACTATGAACTCAGTAAAGAAATCAGGTTTATTATTATTATTATTATTATTATTATTACTTTTACAAAAATTCTGATAGCAGATAATGAACCAAAAAATAAGCAAATATTATGTGAATAAGTCAATAATATGTAAATATTATGTGAATAAGTAAATAACATGTGAATACGTGAATTATATTAAGAGTCTCGGGAATGTAAATATTTAGTTTCAACAATTGTTTCCTGACATTTAAATATTATATATGTCAATATCAGTTATAACTCAAATTATAAGTTTAAGTTTTTGTTGTTTATTTTCCATTCTTTACTTAAATCTGAAACCTGTATAAAATTAATGAAATATATATAAGGAAATGTATCTTCTGTAACTTTTATGTAAAATAAAAATAATTTCTAAGATTGCTTGTGCGGAATTAATTCTCTACATGAAACAAACAGTTTATACATGTATAGGTATGTTATGAATCAAAGTTTACTGTATATATACTTATATGTATTTTAACCCTCTAAGCGGTTCGCACGTAGAATTCCGCCAAACCGAGGAGGACTTCAAAACATACAATTTTAGACCTCCAAAAACGCTCCGAAAATGGATGTAATGTATATTTTTGCCAGTGCTTTCCCCCATAGACTTTTGTGGTCAGGTCGATTGTTTAGGAACTGCACCCCTCTTTCACTGACATTTCTTGAGGGATGCACCCCTACCCCCTGAGGAACAAAGATTCTGATAGCTTTTCATGGATTTGTAAATCTCTCTTTCGAAGTATTTCGTTTGAGGTAACAGGTGTATCTCTAATTGCACCCCTTAAATATCCTGTTAAAAAATATAAATAAGTCTCTCAAAGAATATTTTTTGTAGTTTTAGAATCCATTATTTCTTATGATATGATCTTCGAGACTTGACGAGCTTTATGTGTATTGAAAATTAACAGTCTATTACATCTATTTATATATCTATATATAACCGGAAGTAAAGGGACAATAACGAGGGTGGGTTTCCCGTATTCCATTGTAGTCGACAAAGGGTGAAGGAAAAAATCATAGAACTCTTTGGCCACTGACAAAGTAACCTTTAGCGTATTTTTTGGAGAATATTTCCTCGATGTGTTCCACTAGGAGGGTTAACGATTTTTGTTAAAAACTAATGATATTTTTTATGGGAGAATTTCAAATGTTTTATCAAATTAAAAATATTCAGTAAGTTGAATATTAACTAGATGTATTATGATTCAAAGCACAAGTAAATATATAGTACTTACTAGCATATAGCCCGTCATATGACGGGATCAGTAAAGTTTTAATTTTCCAGAATTGTAAAGTACCCTATGAGGCAGATAAAGAAACGGTTTGTTTTTTGGCTGAGAATTATCTGGCACAAACTCAATAATTTGTTCATCTTTATACTCCTCTAACGTCTCCCGATACTGTAAATGAAGTTTAGAATCACGTTGAATCCATTTAGAAAGGTAGTTCAAATTTTATTTAGCTAAGTCAAAATTATTGTTAAGTTCTTCCCATTTTTTGCCGCATTAATTAATGGAATTAAAGGAATGAAACTACCATTTCCACTACACCCTCGATTTAAATACAATTTGTTGTTAATACCGATGATAAAAGTTTCATTGGAACAAAAAATAATCGCTGATTAAATTTAAAATTATCACATATGTACCTAATCTATTAGCCAAATATAAAATACAATTATTTATGCAATATCTAAGTTCAGTGATAAAACGTAAGAAAATAATGCAGATAATTCTTAAACAATTTAAAATAAGAAAAAATTAGATGAGATGGTTTTAACACAATTATATGAATATGTATCTATATGTGTAGGTATTATCAATATCTATACTTTAAACTTTGTTATGAAAATGCGTTTTAATATTACTAATTATTTTCAGTACAGTGTTTACTACAATATGGAAAATGTACCGTCGTAATAGTTTTATGCGCTTTAACACTAATATATGAATATGTATCTATATGTGTAGGTATTATCAATATCTATACTTTAAACTTTGTCATGAAAATGCGTTTTAATATTGCTAATTATTTTCAGTACAATGTTTACTACAATATGCAAACTGTACCATCGTAATAGTTTTATACGTTTTAACGCCAACGAATGACGCCATAATGCAAAAAAATGTTATTTTTACTTATTATTTGACAAATTGATAAATTTAATCTCCTTCTCCTAACAAGGGAAAATGTTGCTTAAAATAATGGCATTAAATGCTAGAAAAAGGAGGAAGAGTTGGATTTTGGGCGTTGCTAACCCTAACACATCAAAATTCCAATATGGATGTTTCTATCCATTCCAAGTACAACCACTTTATAAATTCAAGGACAGACGGACAGATAACTTATTCTATTATTATATAGGGGATATGCTGTTTAAATGTTTCTAAGTATATTCATTAAGATTTGCTAGATGTTTTAGAGTGTAAATGTTAATTTAAAAACAATCACTCATTCTTCATGGAAATTTTCTCCTAGTTAAAAGGGGTTTTCCTATTGGAAATCGTGTTTTTTTTGTAATATTCTAAAATATATTAACAAAATCATGAAATTTACATATATACAGCAATAAATACTAAACATTAATACACTGGTGTATATCAAAATTATAAAAAACTATAACATCATATACAAAGGATGAATATTTATATCACATTTATGGGAAATAATCAGAAACCTAAATCTCAAATAAAATACATGAAAACTGTTAGGCTTACTATTGAAATGTACTGTGGAAATGATCTTTTAGAAAGGCTTCCTGGAAAATGTCTGGCCATTCTTAGAGTGAAGCCCATGCGAACCGAGACAGTGAACTATGATTTTTTCGTTTCGACATCAATCATCTTTCTAAATTGCTTCACAAATGTCCGATCTTGTTGCGATCTCGTATCTCAGAACACTATTTCAAAATATGATATAGGAGTCAGTACACGGCAAAAGGTTGTTTGAGCTTTGCGGAATACAATGTTTAAAAGTTAAGATTTGTAAAGAGAAGAAATCTTTAATTTCAATTCATAAAATATTCAGTTTATGTATTTTAGCAGAAAATAATATTGTTAAATAAACATGGCTCTAAAACGTACAATTATAAACTTTTTGAACAATCTAAAAACTAGACTATAAGAACTGAAATAATTTTTTGTCACAAATTATCCGAAAAATTGAATGTGTAGTTATTTTATGTAAATATGTCTATATTTATGTAAATGATTGAAATTTAGAAAGTGCGATAAATTATTTTAGTAATTATTAATCTATTTTTGAAAAATTCTTTACAAAGCAAATTTCATTTGCATTCATTTTAAATGTAATATTGTTATACCATATATTAATATGTATTTCTTTTACCACGATTCCTGGAAGTTAATAAAAGAAAACCTTAAACATAACCCATATGTCTCTTAACTAAGCACATTTTTCTTAATAACATCAATATTTTTCAACCAATGAGATAGTTGATATTATGCATTGCATTATACATGAGTAAAATTATGCTTTAAAATTATTGAAAATCAACTAAAATTTTTATGAATTAAAAGTAAATGATTTTTCAAATTAAAAGAAACATGGTAGCTATAAATATAAATAAATAGTTTAAATATTCATAAATCATTTGTTTCGAAAAATATTTTAAGTACATATTACTGATAATTTTAATTTTGATTTATTTATAATAGCATTCATTATGAAAGTTCGGATATAAAATCTATACTTCACATTCGTCATTATATTTTACACTTAAAATCTTTAAAAAAATTGGAGTTTTAAGACTAAATTTGATCAGCTGATAACTTTTAGCTTTCCAAGAAAATTGAGTTAACTAATCAAGTGTTTGTAAAGCAACAAACACTTAGTGTTGAATTTCTTCTTTGTTAATTGCAAATTAATCGACACAGTTTTATTTTTAAATTGTGATATCTTTGGACATAATTTTCTTTTCTTTCGCCGAACTACGCAGTCGTTAACAACTAAATGTTTAGGAAGGTCTACTCAGTTTCATGTCAAAGAGTTTAACAAGCTTTTTGTCATCCCATCTCAAAAGTTTGATTCTTTAAAGATCTTATGTTTGGAATCAAATGTTGCTCGCAAGGACAAAACATTGCATAGCCGAAAACAAATTCGTCTCTACTTACATGTTTCTTTGTATCCTGCAATTATTTTTAGCATTTGAAACGAACACACGAAACAAAGATTCTGTTGTGAAGAGTGTTATGTGGGATTTTGTACTATATTTTAAAATATATTCGTCCATAAGATTGATTTCTGTTAGTAATAATGCTAGTACTAATAAAATTATTTCACCCATTTATATGATTGTTTTCTTTTTTAAATCGAGTGAACTGAAAGCATAATTTTAAATAAATGCTCATTATGTAATTTTTTAATTCTAAGTAAAATTATTTGCTTAATTTGAAATAATATTTTATATTTGCTTTAAACAAGAATTAAAACATTTAAATATTTGACAAATTTATTTATATTTAACAAAACATAAGGGTATGAACCAATAAACTAGTAAAGTCTGCTTTCTACAAAGCAAATTTTAATGAGTTTTATATAAATAGAAAAACAAAACTATATATCAAAATGAAGCTAAACGTAAATTTTCTTCTATAAATCTCATACTATTTTGAAGACGATATTTTGCTGTATAGTAAGGTAAATATTAAAGTTTTGAATTGTTCAGTTAGAAGTTTCAAGAGTTTAAAACTTAATATAGCTTACAGTTTTATTAGTTATATTTTAAATGTATAGTAAATATTATATTCCTACAACAGTTTAGCTTCAATTATATATTTGGTAAAAAAAAATCAATGTGTACTCTTTATGTTTGTTTGATATGTATATTAGGTGGCATGACAAACATGTTTATGAGTTTTATAAAAGAATTTTCAAAACATTTTAAAACTAATTAATAACTTTTACTTCATGATCAACTGGAAAGAGAACTCAAAAAAGTTTTCCTGTCAAAAATGACTTTATATCCTTAGCAATGTGTAGTAGCTACAAACACTGATTTAAAAAGTTATCTGAATTTAATTTTAGCAAAATAATATATTAGTGGAAGTATATAACGTAATATAGGAATGTAATTAAAACATTTTAATATGCATACTTATATATATATATATATATATATATATATATAATTATATACCCTATATATACGTATATATATATATATATATATATATATATATATATATATATATATATATATATATATATATATATATATATATATATATATATATATATATATATATATATATATATATATATATATATATATATATATATATATATTATTTGCATATATATATGCTTATATATATGCAAAATGTTTTTTACCTGATAAAC
>CM063498.1:109145600-109148100 GCA_032207245.1 Pardosa pseudoannulata
CAGCGATTGTGAAGAGGCAAGGGTTCATAATGATTTTTTTTTCTGGGCACACGGATGCTAATTTAAGTAGTTTTTCTTGCCAAATGGAAAACTTTCAGAGCTCTTCAGAGCTCTCAATAACATGCACTTTGTGAAATGATCCTGGTGATTGAGTATAAACTTGAATTCGGTGTCTGGGTTACTTTGCATGTCGATAAGATCTACCTGGCATCTTCAGCTCAATTATTTACATATCAAAGGTTTGGAAACTAGACCTTTTCTGGGATTAGATAATTTGCAGAGATATAATTTAATGATCTCCTTGGTGACAATTTTTTTAGTCGACGATAATCAATACTTTCTTTTTTCTACTTTGATTAACCCTTTTTAACGTCCTCTATGAAAATACAGTGCTTGTCACTGCTGAGGATCCAGCTATTTTTTGCTTTCTCTTGGAGCAATATATTCAATTTGATTAAGAACACGGTTCTCATATCAAAAGTTGGTTCCTCATTTGCATGTGCTTCATCTTCGACCAACATACTAGTTTCGTCAGGAGAAGTCATGGGAAAAAATCTATAGAAAAAAAATATGATACTCTCTAACCACGCGTCGATCCCTTTTGGGGTTTAGCAGTCAATATACATGTTTAAGTTTTAGGTGAAACTATAAAGGATTAATACTATAAATATAATTATAATAGTATTGAACTATAAATTTTTAAGCTTGTACAAATTCTGGAAACTGAGTTTTATCCATAGTATAACAAAAAACAAACGAATAGTAAAATGGCTTACTTATCCGGGGAAAGCACACTACCCCACAATCAAAACTATTTAGTTAGCGGGCCCGTAAACAATAACACGTTACCAGACTCGTAATTCGATACTTGGATGCCAGATACACTGAAAATTTAACACACTGTCCTTGCTACCATGTGCATGCCGTCATCACATCGGAATCTACAACTGTGCCAGCTATGCAACAGTCTTGCTTCAGCACATCGAACATTGGCCGGGGAGTTCCGGGCACTTCGGGAAGTGGCCGGCCAAAGCCGTATATATGCTATTCATTTCCAGTACATCGCACATTGGCCACAAGTCCCGGCCAATGTGCGATTCCGGCCAAATCAACTGGCCGAACTTCGGGCTTTGGCAGTAACATATATATATATATATATATATATATATATATTTATATATATATATATATATTATATATATATATGTATATATATATATATATATATATATTATATATATATTATATATATATATATATATATATATATATATATATATATATATATATATATATATTTATATATTATATATATATATATATATATTTATATATATATTTATATATATATATATATTGCTATAACATATATTATTAGAGTTTTAACTAAATTATTTTACAACGATACGTTGAAAGCGTTTTGCTATCGTACTACGATCATTGTAGAATGGATAAATCTAACTGGGATAATTCAAAAACTACATATATTAGTGTTATATATTAAATATATCTCCTGAATCCTGTAAATGGTGAGAAATTTTCCAAAGGTGTACTTGAATGTTGTAAAGTAAATGCGTCATAAATTATTAAAAATAGGAAAATTTTGAAAGAAAAGAAAAAAAGCTCTGGAAAATCTTTTTGTTTACTCTTCATAAAATCTAGGTTCTTCATTATTTATCAACTGCAGTTACGAATGTAACACAAAGATTTCTATATGTACACTGACATAAATTAAACGTAATCAAAATTCTTGTTGGAAGCATATAAAAAAGAAGTCCACTGCATGACGACAAATTATGCACAAAACAGAAATATCAGAAACACTTCAGTAGGTAACGAAGCTTCCCTCTTTTTTTCATGAGACTGTTTAGTTTGTTTCACTTTACTTTTATGGGTTCTTTTATTTTACTCCATACTAGTACTAGGGAGTAGATCAATATCGGCTATGTGAATCATTGCATCAGCCTGAAAAATCACTGCATTATCGTAATTTTCGAAGCGACCATTGTGTCCCTGCATTACAGCAAGGTCATCCGTTGCCTGTTGTCAGTTTTATATATGACGGTTCCCTATTCCACATTCTGTTCAAGATGTTCATATTAGAATCTTCCACTGATGGGTGGAGTATAAATTTGCAGTTGTAAGGTTCAGTGGTCCTTATGATCACTAGACGTCGTCCTACAATTTTTTTAAATTGTGTGAATTCCTAAAGGTACCCCATTACATATTCTAGTGTGTTTAAATCCTCTCCAACCATTTTTTGCCGATCACAAAGGACAAAGAACTATCTATCTAATACAATTTTTGCTATTTCATATATAGCGACTTCATAGTTTTAGATCTTGTAATATTATGTTTACCTTCCCAAGGGTGAGTTATTTCCATAACAAATGATTATATCTTAATAACAACAATATGTATCCACTTGGCACTTCTTCGATCAACGATTTTTTGAAAATAAAGATATTCACCGAACCGATTTCTCATCCAAATCTGTATT
>CM063498.1:109153100-109178100 GCA_032207245.1 Pardosa pseudoannulata
AATTGCTTATAATTAAGGTTCTACCTGATTATTAAGGTACATATTTCAAGCATTAATAATTTAAGTTGAGTTTCTAAAAAATGCACTTTTCTTTCATCCCCATACAGTAACTGTTATCATAAACTTTTTAATGGTTTATAGGATTTCAATACGTAATAACTGTACATATTTTGAGATATAATGGTTATAATGGGCTATATTGTTTTAAATATATTCATTTACAGACAATTTATTAGTATTTTTCATAAAGCTAATATACCTTTTCCCATAAGTTTATTTTAAATTTCTTTATTGGTTGTAATTCAGTAATATTTTAAAATACAATGAATCATTTTTTGCTAGCAATGCATTATCCATATGTGCCTACATTTATAAAAATAAAGGCCACGTGTTTGATACATAATTACTTTATTCATTAGCATTTTCATAGTGTCAAACACTTAAGACTATCTATCTGTAACTAAATGTAACAAAAATGCAAACATTAATATCAAATTTATTTTTTTTATCATTTTGTTGCAGAAATTCATATTAAATGCAATATATTCCAAATTTAATTTGATTTTCAATCCTAAATACAGGTAGATTTGTCTGTGTTCAAAAAAATTCAATTATTTTCCACTGTATTACAAATTCATTTTAGTTTCGTCTTGTATAACATTTATAACTGTTTTAAATTTCTAGAAATAAAATCTATTTTTTTTTAACTGAAAAATTCTTTAAATTGAAATACGTTATAAAAATTAAACTTTAAAGTATACTGTTTTAAAAATAAGGGAGTGCAAACTACATCATTATAAAAGATAAAGTAATTCTCTTCCTTTCAGATAAAGAGTTCAGCCTTCAAAAGATTTCCTGATGAATGAGACCAACGTAATGGGTAAATGAAATAGTGGAGAGTAGATAAGAGTGAGTGGCTCGTGAAACTTAGTTTATAATGTGGTTTATAAATAAGGGTGGAGGAAAATAGGTCCAGTTATCGATTCGAAGCTTTAAATTTAAAGTAACTCATTTATGACATGTTTGCTATAATTATGAGATATAGTGAGAAATTTAAAAGTTTCTCATTTCATATAATTTTATTTTAAGTTTCTCTATTCGTTGTAATTCAACAATATTTTATAATACTATGAGTCATTTTTCGCTAGCAATGCCTTATCCCTATGTGTCTACATTTATGAAAATAAAAGGCACATGTTTCATACATATTTACTTTATTCATTAGTATTCTCATAGTGTCAAACACTTAAGACTATCTATCAATAACCAAATTTTTAAAAATGCAGGCATTAGTTTCATATTTAATTTTTTTATCATTTTGTTGCAGAAATTCATATTAAATGTAATATACCCCAAACTTTATTGGATTTGCAATCCTAAACAGAGACAGATTTTTCTGTGTTCAAACAAATCCAATTATTTTCCACTGTATTGCAAATTCATTTTAAGTTTGTCTTGTATAACATATATACGTGTTTTAGATTTTTGGAAGTAAAGTCTAGTTTTTTTGTCTTATAAAATTCTTTCAACTGAAATACGTTATAAAAATTAATCTTTTAAGTCTACTGTTTTAAAAATAATGGAGTGCAAACTACATCATTATAAAAGATTAAGTAATTCTCTTCCTTTCAGATAAAGAGTTCAGCCTTCAAAAGATTTCCTGATGAATGAGACCAACGTAATGGGTAAATGAAATAGTGGAGAGTAGATAAGAGTGAGTGGCTCGTGAAACTTAGTTTATAATGTGGTTTATAAATAAGGGTGGAGGAAAATAGGTCCAGTTATCGATTCGAAGCTTTAAATTTAAAAGAATTGGTTTATGACATGTTTGCTATATTATGAGATATAGTGAGAAATTTAAAAGTTTCTCATTTCAGATAATTTTATTTTAAGTTTCTCTATTCGTTGTAATTCAACAATATTTTATAATACTATGAATCATCTTTCGCAGGTAATTCTTTATCCATATCTGTCTACATTTATGAAAATAAAAGGCACATGTTTCATACATATTTACTTTATTCATTAGTATTCTCATAGTGTCAAACACTTAAGACTATCTATCAATAACCAAATTTTTAAAAATGCAGGCATTAGTTTCATATTTAATTTTTTTATCATTTTGTTGCAGAAATTCATATTAAATGTAATATACCCCAAACTTTATTGGATTTGCAATCCTAAACAGAGACAGATTTTTCTGTGTTCAAACAAATCCAATTATTTTCCACTGTATTGCAAATTCATTTTAAGTTTGTCTTGTATAACATATATACGTGTTTTAGATTTTTGGAAGTAAAGTCCAGTTTTTTTGTCTTATAAAATTCTTTCAACTGAAATACGTTATAAAAATTAATCTTTTAAGTCTACTGTTTTAAAAATAATGGAGTGCAAACTACATCATTATAAAAGATTAAGTAATTATCTTCCTTTCAGATAAAGAGTTCAGCCTTCAAAAGATTTCCTGATGAATGAGACCAACGTAATGGGTAAATGAAATAGTGGAGAGTAGATAAGAGTGAGTGGTTCATGAAACTTAGTTTATAATGTGGTTTATAAATAAGGGTGGAGGAAAATAGGTCCAGTTATAGATTCGAAGCTTTAAATTTAAAATAACTCGTTTATTTATGACATGTTTGCTATATTATGAGATTACAAAAGTTTTTAAATATTCTACTATTGAATGGTTCATTTTAGAAAGATTTTTACTGTCAATATCATAGTTTGATTTTGATTTCTGAGGATATTTGAAGTGTTTCAAGAAAAATCACCAAAAAATTAAAAGAAATATTTGTATATTAGAAACTTTTCACACTTCAGTGCAAAATGATCTTTTGAAGACTACTTGAAATATTTCTGGAATCCAAGTTCAAAAACTCAGGCAAATTAATGAGATGGCATGATAGTTACAATTGTTTTGCTGTAAAAATACGTTACCAATTTCTTTGGCCTTATTTATAAAATAAACAAGGATTAGCTTTTAACTGGATTAAAATATTTTTAATTTATACTGAACTGCTGGATATATACATGTGATGAGAAATTTATTGTGAATGATATAGACTGACAAGTCACTTTAACTAACGTGATTTATATTAATGTAATATTTACTGACAGTTGTTAGAAAGAAGAGTAGGAAATTCAAGTATTATCAATGTTACTAAGCTACTACAAACAAATTCAGATATCTATAACTCATAGGTATAACACATAGATATAACTCGTAGAAAAAAATAACACAAAGCATTACTTTTTATAATATGTTGAAAATTGATTGGTGCATTTAAGATTGTTTTCATAAATTAATAACAGTTTTTATACATACACATTATAAATATTAAAGGAAAAAATTAAGCAATATCATCATGAATCTTTGGTTTTAAATATCTAAATTCTTGATGAGTTTTAAATGCTTTTAAGGTTGTTATAGACCACAGAATTTTTATAAGGGGAAATGTAATTTAAATGTGCAAAAGGATAATAAGATAGATATTGCATTATTAAAGTTTAGGAGGATTAATAAACATATTATATTCAAATTTGTGTTCCAAATTTTAGAAGAAACATTATTGCACACTGAATTGAAATAAGTTTCTAGGACATCTGTACATTTATTTATGTCAGGCATTTTCTACTTTCGGAATTTTGAAACATTTCAATCTTTTTTGACAGAGTTGAGATTTATATCTTAAATAATGAGAAATTTTGTTCTATCTTTCTTTTGTTTCGTATTTTTAAAAACTACTTTCTCATTTATATTTTCTTAGCATTTTGATGAAGTCTATTGCTTACAGAATACTTAACGAAATAAATGGTAGTAATTAAAGTATTCAAATTACATAAAGGCTAAATATGAATAAAGGTGATTATGTATAATAATTTAATGTTTATAATAATGAAAGGCTAGTATATTACAATGAGTTATTTTATACTTCTAAAGTTTCAATATAACAAATATTTTCTCTAACAATAAATTAATTAATAAAGGTTTTAAATTATTCCCAGTTGATTAGCACCCAAAATATCACAAAAGTATTTAAGGGGAACTATAACCTTCTTATAAATAGCTTAATTTTTATGCAATATGAAATAAAATATTTTCTCTTTTAGAATAAATATTTCAATAAAACAAATATTTTCTCTAATAATAAATTAATTAATAAAAGTTTTAAATTATACTCAGTTGATTAGCACCCAAAATATCACAAAACTATTTAAGGGGAACTATAACCTTCTTATAAATAGCTTAATTTTTATGCAATATGAAATAAAATATTTTCTCTTTTAGAATAAATGTTTCAATATAACAAATATTTTCTCTAATAATAAATTAATTAATAAAAGTTTTAAATTATTCTCAGTTGATTAGCACCCAAAATATCAAAAATGTATTTAAGGGGAACTATAACCTTTTTATAAATAGCTTAATTTTTATACAATATGAAATAAAATATTTTTTCTTTTAGAATAAAAGCTTTCTTACATCACATATAGGGATCTAATTTCGTAACAATCATTTAATTTTGTTATATGAAGCAATATTATTTAGTTTTTCTATATAAACCACACTAAGTGGAAATAACATAACTCACCCTCAATATAAAATTTGAATGTTATAAATGTAATTCTAATATTATCAAACATCAATTTATATGAAATATAAACATATTCTATTTTTCTATTTTTTATCCTCAATTAGAATTGTACGAAGCATATATCTTTATAGATAATATAAGTTATACATATATTTTTTAAACTTTTCAGTTTTTTAGTGTTTTAATTTATTTATTCAATTTTACAGTGTATGATACTTTAGCATTTTTGGGTTACAGATTGAGAATAATACTTATCTTCAGGCAGAAAAATTTAGGATATTTTAAGAGCTATTTTGGGGATTTTACACATTTCATTTGGTATTTATTTTTATTATTATTTTATTTTTAAAATATACTAGTTGAAATGACAAAACTGGACATTTTTAATTAGATTATTATTAAAAAGTGTATACTAGATTTTATATTATGATGAATTGAAAAGAACAATTGGTATAATGACGATTTTATGCTTCATTATAACAATTTTATTTGCCAAAAATCATATTTTTTTTCATTTCTCATAATGCTTAAATTTTTCATAAAATTTAAACATTCAGGCTTCTAAATCTGTTTTTGTTTTGTCTCTACGGCATTTTAAAGAATAGTTACAGCTGTTTAAACATCAGTGACAGCTGTCAGAACAAAACGGAAGTAGCGGTTTGGGAACCGGAAATTGTGAATTTAAAGCTCTTTAAAGAGCATTTTTTGGACAAAACTTTTTAAATTTTCATGAAGATCAGTTTAATGATTTTTCGAGTATTTTTAGTAATTAGAAACTTGCCAATTAGAAAATTTTGAAGCAAGAAAATGTGATGAAATTTAAACATGTATTTTAATTTTTTAATAGTTGAAACTTTCATAAATTTTAAAAGCGTTTTTCTCAGAACGGTATTTTTAATAAAATGTTGAAACTTGAAATGTGATTTCTCAACTTTTTAAAATATTTAATTGAAAATCATTATGAATGATTTTGATAGTATTTACTAGTAAATGACCTAAAAGCTTTAAATTTGGATAATTTTTAACGATGTAACACTTATAGTGAGATATAAAGGTAGCGAAAATTTTTTAAAAATGCAATGTGTAGGATTTTCAAGAACCAAAATAGTTTGCCGAATGTAAATTAACAAATATTTTAGGTGATTCACTAGTCCAGTGTATAAGAAATGTGTTACATCAAAAAATAGTGAAATAATTTAATTTATTAAAAATTAGACCTATTGAAAAACCCAATTTTTTTACTAAATTTTCTTCATTTATTAAAACTTTTATAAAAATATCTCCATTAATGAATTTTTTAAGTGCACATCTCTGTGATAATATAAAAAATAAATCTAAAAATGTAAAAACATGAACTAGTTCCTACGTTTAAAGAAAAAAGTTCTCCGAGCGTAGATGGATATCTTAAATAAGGCATTTCAACATATTCTAATGATCATTTGCTTTCTAAATTTCATCCCTTGGTCATCTATTCTTACACTGAACTACAAGCGGTAGATAAAATATAAATGAAACTACATAGAAAACTGAAAAATTAATTGTACCTACATTTTTTCTCATATAATATAGAAATGTGGAAGAAAAGTTTTTTATTCTTAGACAATATATCTTTCAAATGGGATGAAAAAAAATCTCATCCCACATTTCTTATTTTGTTTTGGAATGACTGTGTAAAAACTTTGTCCCAAATGAAAACATCTTTGTTCACTACACTAAATTCCGTATTTTTCAAACCATTTGTGAATTTCTTCGTTGCACAAACTAAAAAGACAAAAGGCACTAAAATAAGCCAAGAAGAAGATAACCATTATCTAGCTGAAATATGGAGCAGGACGCTGCAAAGATTTATGGATGCTTAAATAAAAATGCTTATACGGCAAGTACAAAAGAATTGCAGCAATAGTTATTTTGAAAATGGTATTTTCAATCTTACCTAACAGTGACATTTTCAGGGGGAAGCTGTTATTTGCGATGTTGTAAAAGGATCGTAAAATTTTCTAATGGGCAGAAATCAACTAAACTTTGAAGCCATATTCATTCAAAAGTTTAAATATGGCATGTCATTTAGTCGTAAAGCGTGAATAAATTACAAGTAGGTGAATAGTTTGCCTATGCAAATGTTCTTTAACTGTAGGCGATAAATTCGTTCCTCTGCTAATTTAAATTTATGTGTAGTTTATTTGAATATTATATAAAGTATGCATTTATTTGAATGAAATAACTAAACAAATGCAGCCAAATCTTTTCTAAAGTATTCAGGACGACTATACATTCCCATACGTCAATTGTGTTTATAATAAATATGATTAAAGCCAACGATGAAAACGGATTGTTTTTATAAAACTTTTGCTATTGTTGACATTTATGTTTTTTGTGAATATATTATTAATAGATTATTAATAATTTATTTAAATATATGTTTTATATATTTTTAAAATATATAAATAATATATTTATATATCTTAAATCGCAGATTGATTTATTTCTTAGTTATAATTAATTTATAATTAATATAAGTTCAAATAATATATTCATTCAAAAGTTTAAATAAGGCATGTCATTCAGTTGTAAAGAGTGAATAAATTAAAAGTAGGTGAATAGTTTGCCTATGCAAATGTTCTTTAACTGTAGGCGAAAAAATCGTTTCTCTGTTAATTTAAATTTATGTGTAGTTTATTTAAATATTATATAAAGTATAAATTTATTTGAATGAAACAACTAAACAAATACAGCCAGAACTTTTCTAAAGGATTCAGGACGACTATACATTCCCATACGTCAATTGTGTTTATAATAAATATGATTAAAGCCAACTATGAAAATGGATTTGTGATAAAACATTTGTTATTATTGATGTTTATGTTTACTGTGAATATGTTATTAATATATTATTGATTTATTTTTAACATATATATTATAGATATATTATTGATTTATTTTTAGCATATATATTATAAATATATTATTAATATATTTTTAAACTATATGTTTTATATATTTTTAAAATATATAAATAACTAGCTGCTTCGCTCCCAGCCTTCGGTTTGGGATTTAAAATATTTCGATGAAAGATTTAGAGCCACTATTAAAGATAAGATTAAAGATAAGACGTATTTATAGAAATGCTGAATAAATCTAGTGTGTTTCAGACTGTTGATGATTATAACAGTTTATTAATAGCTGAACGTCCAGTAAGTGCACTGTGTTGCCCGTGAGTCGCTACATAATAATTCCCAATTCCCCCGACTTTTTTTAGTGTAGGAGTGAAATTTTAAAATACTGTGGAGAGTAATATATATGTACTGTTCTGAATGGGATAATTCATTTACGAGATTGGATGCTTTTTAGTACTAATGTTTTACATACATAAAAATTAAATTTTAAACAACAAAACCTATCACAATAACTTTTTCTTTAAAAAAATGTCAATTATGAAATAAAAAAATTTGACAGAACATGGTGAATTTGAAATTATTGAAAATAAAAATCAAGCCAACAAATGACAGAAAAAATACTAACTTCTTAAAAAATTTGAGAAAGTAAAATAAAGATTTACATATTATAATGAAATAAAAAATTTAGCTAATAAAAATAAAATGATTTTGATACTGGGATATTTCAAAGAGAAAAAGTTATTGCGTATGACAAATAGTTGTAACTATAGGCAATAAATGGCACGACTCATTACATATTTTAATTAATATATTTTTAACTGATTCTTATTACGATATTTTAATGGAGGAAAGAGTATAAGCGTTCAGCGGATTGGGCCAAGTAAACCATTCAAATGTATTTGTGTTTATAAATGTATTTATTTACACTCGAATTTTAATGGTATATATATACAAATATGTTATAAAGAAATATATCGAAAGTCATAATGATAGAAAAATATCATTTTCACCTATTTATTATGTGATAAATTGAAAATTTTAATCTTCTGCTTTTAACCGAGGAAAACTGCATTTAAACAATTACTTGGGATGACGTCATATTGCTAGAAATATTGCTTCTTTCACTTAGTTATGATGCCATAAATTAAAAAATTAATCGTTTGCGTTTAACCGGGGGAAAAATGTTTCGAATAATAACATGAAATGCTCGAAAAAGAGGGAAGGATTGGTTTTAGAACGTTTAAAATTTACAAAAACCTTTCTAATATCGTACCTAAGAATTTCCCAGACTTTCACGGTGATTGGATGCATGGTATTTGAGTCTATCGAGTACACACAGACAGACAGACAAAAATTCATTTATATATATATATATATATATATATATATATATATATATATATATATATATATATATATTTATATATATATATATATATATATATATATATATATATATATAGATAGAGATAGAGATATATTTATATATCTTAAATTTCAGATTGATGTATTTCTTAGTTATAATTAATCTATAATTAATATAAGTTCAAATAATTTAGGTTACTTAATACTTATACCAGCATTACAATATATAAATATTCAGGCATTTATTGAGTTATATATTTTGTTGAGTGAAATTTTTTTAAATATTTACTAGAACATATTTCAATACCAGCTGTATTTATTTATTTTGAAAATTTCATATGCAATATTCCACTATATTTTTTTTGTAGTAGCCTTAGAATTCGTGTACAGTAGAATCTTAAACTCCTATTCTACAATTTTTCATGCATTAGTATTTTCAAAAGCAACATTAGTGACACATACATTTCTGGTGTATCTTATGTAAATTATTAGCATTGATATACCCCTAAACTATAATTTTTAAAGTCTTCCAGTGTCATAAATTTAAATATACCTAAGCAGAAAAGAGATGTGCCCAGATATATTTTTAAATTATATAATCGAAAGAGAAACATAATTCTAAACATTTCTTTAGGTAAAATATGCAGCTGATATCGGAAATTAAAATGCAAAAAGTTTTGTATAAAGATTCAAAATAATTTCTGTCACCAAATGTATATATATATATATATATATATATATATATATATATATATATATATATATATAGAGAGATAGATAGATAGATAGATATATAATATATATATATATATATATATATATATATATATATATATATATATATATATATATATATATATATATATACTATATATATTATATATATATATATATATATATATATATATATATTATATATATATATATATATATATATATATATTATATATATATATATATATATATTATATATATATATTAATAGTATATTTTATAAAATTAATAATAATAATATTTTTAATCAGCCATATTTTAAATAATTTCCTTTGTGGTTAACAATGATACTAAAATTCAAGCTTTACTGGTTTGTGCTCTTATGTAACATATAAGTAAATAATAAAGAACAATCAAGAATTATTGAGTATAAAGTCTCTTTGTATTTCCGTCTTTTACTAAATCAATTTAAGAAGATTTACATATATTTAAATATATTTTAAAAAATTTTACAGGAATTCTCAAAACCTCCCCGGTACCTCAATTTCATAACCTTCATTTAGTAATGCTTCTCCAGGAAAATTCTATTGGAAATAAGATATTAAATTATATAAGTATTCCATCATCGAATGGAAATACCTTAACCATTTGTTTTTTTTTTTTTGAAGACCTGAATGGCCTTCGTTCATAGTCTTTTACTATATCTGGGTGACTCATCATCTGATTAATTTATGGAAAACTAACAATGTAAGAAGATATAAAATATCATAAAATCTGAAAATCCATATTTTGTAATACATATAGAAACCCTCTGGAATTAAAATTGGGGTTATGATGCAATGGAAAGTACAAAAATAAGGGGTCTCTTAACCCTTTAGCGGACAGTGGTTTCGCAGCGAAACCTCCTGTTAAACATTTTTTTTCTCTAAATTTTAGAGAAATATCAATTTTTATTCAATTTTTTTTTATGTTTTTGATATTTAAAACTTATAAATTTTAGTACTACATTTAATTTATTTTTTCTTTTGAAATATATGTATTTATATTTGCTGTGCCTGGAAAGTTAATAATGAATTTGTTTTTCACTTATGACCTCAAACAAAAGTGTCTATTCAAACAAGAATTTTATGTTTTTGATATTTAAAACTTATGATAAATTTTAGTACTACATTTAATTTATTTTTTCTTTTGAAATATATGTATTTATACTTATTGTACCTGGAAAGTTAATAATGAAGTTGTTTTTTCACTTATGACCTCAAACAAAAGAGTCTATTCAAACAAGAATTATAAATTGTTAAATTATTTATTTAATTTACTTGTTAATGACACTTATTTAATGTTCTTCAATATAATTAAAATTTTAAATATTATTATGTTCACGCTATATAATGGGATGGGTTTGACAGTTAACCCCCATCCTCCTATGGTATCCTCTAAGGCAAACCCCTCTAAGGATTGCAAAGAAAAACTTTAATAACATTAATAGCATTTATAAGGTTCATATATAATAATTAGAAACTAATTTTATTTAATTCAATAGAATTTATGCAGGTGACCTTTAAAGGGTTAAAGGGTAACGTGATATACTTGTATGACATACAGTTAATATTTTATGTTTCTTGACTGTTTCTTCTACGCTTTTTTCTTTTTTTTGTGTTAAAAATTTTAAGACTTTGCGTTTTGTTTTCATGTAGAAATAGCTATAGTAATACAGTGAGTAAAATTCTTTTCTTTAATTTTGTGATATGGTGGTGTTAAGCTTGTAAGTCAAAAGCTACTCACCTAACTTTAAACCTACGAAATGTTTCCTTGAATTTAATGAACACCACAATTGTTTAAAAAATTGGCGTTGAGGAAGACATCGTAATTTAGAAATAAGAACCAATTAGAAGAACCCCAGGTCTGGCTTCCATCTCCATATCAAGCGTTAGAACTTGTTATATAATGAGAAATAAATTTATTTTCCTTACTTCCATTAATAAACACGGATATGTTTATTCTATCCCGACCCTTAAACACGAAATATCCCAGCTTATGCATTTGTTGCGTGAAATATTTAAAAATAAATTTGATAAATATCTGATCAGTCTCTAGCAAAATTAATTTTCTTAAAAATTTCCTGTATTCATTTATTTAAAAAAACTATTTATTACAAAATATTGTAGGGAAATATACAAGAGTAATACAACTTTTATATATTAATATATTGCGCATATATAATTAGATAATACCTGTATACAAGTGTATGTTGTATGTTTATAGACAGGTAATTTCACTTAGACTACTGTAAGGAAATTGAAAATTTTATTCTCTATAATTTGTTTAATGTATAGCATTATAATCACTCATTCCATACTATTTTTAATTACTTCAAAACACTGATATTTTGTTATATTTCAATACATATATTAATTTTAGTACGTTGACGGAGTGTTTTACGATTTTATTATTTCAGTTTGTCTATTTGTGTATTTATGCAAAACGATAAACACTTTATGGATCATATAATAAAACAACGTATAATTAAAATTGAAAAAAACAACTCGTAAATATTATTCGTGACATAAAAATATGCCTTTACAGTTATTTTAAACGAAACATAATTGTCTAATTTGTAAAACTTTAATAAACAAAATTTCCATGATCCACAATTTTGGATTTTTTTTTAAATATTGTATGCATAGTAAGTTTTAAAATCCTATGATAAACAGAAGGCAGTTAACATTTGAAGGAATTCTGCTTTAAAAAGTTGTATAGAAATTTAACCTATATTTGTTTTTTAAATTTTCATATTAACATAGAATAGTATATTATAGATATTACTTGAATTGCATGAAACATATAATCCCAGAAACAAATGAAAACATGAGCGAAAACAGTTTCCCGTAGTTTTAAGTTAAATCCCAAAATAATAAAACTGCAAATTATATTTAACTTCGAAGAAAGAAAATTCTACCTTCCTAATTCCGAATCCGCATTTTTGAGTAATTCCGTCAGTACAAAATAAACAAACTGAGAAAATTAGAGAGCATTGTCTCTCAATTGAGAGTCTTTATTTAATGAAGTGCGTTTGAAATTAAGTAATATTCTCCACACTGAACCCCCAAAAAAGTTTCCTATTGTGTAAACAAAGACACGTTTATGTTCAGAATTTCCACTTCCATAATATCCAATCTGCACTAAGCCTTTCGAACTGAATAGAATTCATTACCAAGCAACTTACTGTAGTAGGATTTATCGATTACTTGGAAGACACGTCTCGAATAAATTGGAGTTCATTCAGACCTCCAGATTGAGAGCGGGATTCAGCCACTACGAGGAAGATTTATATTTTTACTGAGATATAATGCTTTTTTTTTTCAAGATCTCCACTGATAGTTATAACTTTCCATGATGAGTTTTTATTAAGTTCGAGCTATATTAATTTTGTGAGAAGTTTTCATTTTTTAGAAAATGTATTTGAATTTCTGTCAATATGCTTGATTTCATTCTTTATATTTAGGTATAAAATACGAAAACTTCATGAAATATATATACTGTAGAAACTGAGTAATTTGGGTCGTATTTAAAAGGATTATAGGAAAATATATCGCAATGCATTTATATATATATATATATATATATATATATATATATATATATATATATATATATATATATATATATATATATATATATATATATATATATATATATGTGTGTGTGTGTGTGTGTGTGTGTAAGGAAAATTCACAGGGGATTTCAAAACTTAAATCAGAGGTAAAAATTGCCGCGTAATTTTCCATTCTCCTTTTTAACCCCTAACCTAAATTGACCACTGGGACTACACGTTAAACCCTCAGAGAAGGGGCCTGGCCATTTATAAACCTACATGGCCCTATTGGACAATTTAAGAAATTTCCAAATAAAAAGGAGATACACACTAGCGGAGACAGATTTTTCTAGATATTTTCCCACGGATGTTGACCCAGATGTTACGTGTCTTGTGCATAGAACTTCATGCTATCTGACCCTTCAGTTTGTCCTGTCCCTATGATGAAGTGGGAATCTGTCCTTCAACGTTATCTTAATAAAGGTCTTTAGCTGAAACGGTATCATTTTTATGGCCATGACTACAACCCCCCACCGAAAAGTCCGTCTCATTATATATATATATATATATATATATATATATATATATATATATATATATATATATACACATATATATGTATATATATATATATATATATATATATATATATATATATATATATATATATATATACACATATAATTGTATATATGTGTGTGTCTTTGTGTGTGCCTGTTAGCACTATGTGGTTTATACCCACTACAAAGGAAGAATAGTGTCTGTATATTCTACAGCCGTGACGTCAGAAATGAAGACATCAGAATATGGATCGAAATACTCTGAAAACTCTTTATGGAATCACGAAAGGGTGTTCATGGTATTATATAATATTGTGTGGAGGGTAGGCAGCCAGCCAATTACAGTGTTAATATTTTGTCCTATTATGACACGTTAGAAGCAAAATTAAGTTTCATAAAGGAGTTATATTAAGAATAGTTTATCTAAGCTAGTTGTCCCTGTTAGGTCATTTTAAACCCAACTAAACTCCTGTGAGAAAGAACCCAACTTGTGGTCCAGAACCGTTCTCCTGTTTCGTGGTCAAGATCCCTTGGGTGCAAAGCATATGTGCCATTTAGATTGTCAACCTTACTCTGAACCCCTACTGTTTAGTTCCCAAACATGCGTGGTCTTCAGATTGTCTACTCACTGATTGAATGAAAGGCTGAGTCAACCATGCAGCCGGGGATGTGTTGTAGGACCGCGAGACGGTATCCCAAAGCCACTATGATTATTAGGTCATTTCATTGGACTAAAAATGTCCCCTTTTTGTAAGCGTTCTGTGAGTCAACTATTGGACGTGTCTAAAAGCTGTAGAAAAACTACATGGTCATTAAATATAAAATATATTTCTTGTAGAAACTATTATCAGATAGGCAGCCCACAGAGAATTTTCACACCATCCGAATCACAATCTCTGACAATATCGAAAGAACATCTGTAATCAAACACAATTTGTTAACAAGACAACTGTATACCAGGACTTGAAATAGAAACTTAAAGTAGGGTCAATCACAATAAGTCGATGAAAAAACTACGTACATAAATTTACACATCATCGTGAGACATTATTTATCGTACTAAGCAGTACGATACTGATGCTTAATGTGATAAAATTAATTTCATTTTAAACTATTATTGGAATAACGGAAAGTGTCATGCATTTTTTATGATGATTGAAAATTTTTCTTCTACCCATTTTTGACTCAAATCTGACTTTTCACATACTGTAGAGGGAAGGTGAAATTCAAGTGGAAAAAGGATGTGTGAATATAATCGTGCTTTTCCTAATATTTATTATGCCTATTAATGGTGGTAATCGCTAGCATGGACCAGAAACATTATTTCAAAATTCAAAACTCTAAAGACATTGATTGATATTTTAATGGCTAGTGTGCTCTTTCATATTTTTAAGCATGACAAGTTACTTCAGACGGCTGATCGCTAATGCGATTGATACGATTAATGGTCAAACTCCCTAACCCACCTAAACTGGTTTCCAATAAGGATCCTTTTTCATTTAGAAAATAAGCGACTGGTATGCCTTATTAACTACAATAGTTCACTAATTGTTTTCATTATTTTTCAGCTTCCTCAGCGTTTAGTATTTCTGATCGATATCTTTGTTAGCATAGTAAAGAAAATTTTTCCAAATGCATATATAGTTTTGTGAGACAGTCTATATAGTTTATCCCTTGGAAAGAACGAAGTTTTTGGTTTATATCTGCGAATACTATTTTGTGTGGATTTTAAATACGAAAAGTATATGTCTAAAGAGTATCAGAATATATTTTTGATATAATTTAACGTTTGTTTTTCCAAAGTATACTTTTAATTTTGTATTTTTCCCTTAAAATAACCCAGCTTCTAATATACACATTGCGAAAAATTTATCATAAAATAAATAATTCTACACTTTGCAACATTAGATTATATTGGTGTAAATCGAAACACTTGTTTTAAGCATAAACATTTCTATTTCAAATGCGTTTCATTTCAGGTACAGTAGGGCAGAGTAAATTGTTCGTGGGGTTAACTAATTAAACGCTGCATTATAACCGGAAACTTTATTCGTTGAGTATTACAAATTTATTAAAATTTAATTTAGATGCGTAAGAGAAAAATTATAAAAATATATCATATATTTCTCAAATGTTCTCATAAGTGAACATTGGATTATTTCTTTAGATACAAATTAAGTGTAAGTTAGTACTGTGAAACACGCTAATTTCCCTTTTGGAAACCTGCAGATTTACTTTATCATTTCTTTATATACTCATATATATGCACATTTATTTATATATCCATACATAATTTTTTTATCATAGACATGAAAATATATCATGTTACAATATCATGTCGTGCACATTATTTAGATAATAAAATCTAAAAAGTTTTCGATATATTAAGTATTTTACTAAGGTTTTGGGGAAATGTCAATAAAGCTGTAATTTATGAATTTCTAGAGCTTATATATACAAATACCAATCTATATTTATAAATGAAAGTATTTGCGAAGCAGTGTTATATATTTAAACTTAAATTTTAATGAATTTTAAGTTCTATATTTTCATATATTAATAATAATCTGTAATGTTTTAGATAGTCTGCCTTATAAAATATAGATATATAATTGTCTTTTTTGATTAGTATAAATAAACCTAAAATTTTAGATTGACTATGACATTTCAAAATGACATTATAAAAATCACATTTATTTAATATAAAGGATAAAAAATAAAATATATAAAGCATTTTTGTTATGAATTATTAACTGCTTGTAATTGTATCTTTCCATAAGTTAAAAGTTTTAATTTAATATACTTTCTCTCAATAGAATGTATCACATACTTACTTTAATACATTACTATAATATAAAAAATATTCTAGGACGCTGAAATGTATGGCCATTTGTTCATTGCATTTATGTGCTTGAGTATAACGGGCACAATTTCATTTTCTTCAGTTTTCGGTAAATGTTTTAGGAAAGAGAATTTTGATATTAACTGCTCTTGAAATCCCTATTCGAACTTTTCTCTTTCAGAGAAAAAATAAAAAAAATAACCTCGTAAAATATAGAAACTTCATTTAATGGCTTATACGTCTCTCCGCTTCAAACAATTCTTTTAAACATTTGAAAGAACAGAGATATTTTTATATTTTATGATCTGAAGCTTAAAAGTAATCCGTCAAATAGTTTTAGGGAATTTTCTCCAAGAAAATTAACCACTGTATTGACTTTTTTCACTGGATTCAAACTATTTTTTCTAGTCTTTTAAAGCGAATATTGAAGATATAGCGAAGAGTGTATAACATTAATTTGAAGATTTTTAAAGATTAGGCGGACAAACGATTGATACTTTTTCTACAATCTTTTCTTATTCTTAGAGTTATATTTATGATGACTGCAATTTTATTATATAATAATACAATTGTATTATATGATAATATAATTACAATATTTTTTCACAGTTAAAAGATAAATCAAATCTTAAGAGAATTTTAGCCAACAATCTAAATACTTGTTAATAAAGTGGTTTTAATTTCTAGATGTTCATATGTCTAAACCATTAATTTTTTTGTTCATGTAAATCTTAATAAATCGAGTGATGTCCAGTTTGAATCTGATGTAGAAAACAAATGAGAGTTTCGGTATGTAAAATATTTAGTTTGAGTCAACTAAAGTTAAAAACTGATTTGGAAATAAAGAAAAGAAAAAAATTAAATTTATTATTTCAGACTAAAAAGACCCTGCAAATTTAACAATTCAATACATTAAAAGATAGGATGTAAGGATTCTCTCTTATTTGCAACTTACAAACACGCAAAACTGCTTCGTAACTTCTAACTATCAGACGTCAACTGTCCCCTCTTAAAAAAATAAAATAAATTATATGAGGAAAAATTGCAAACAAAAACTACATCAAGCTATGGCATAAAACTTAGTATCTAATGCGGAGAAATCCCTAGCCGTATCATCTTAATAACTGGCAGATAATGAAACAATCTATTAACCTCGCGTGATATTTTCAGCTACCAGCAAAAGAGAAAACCTTTTATAAGTTGGAAAAACATGCAAGAAATATAGTTTTGAATTTTAAGACTTCTTATCACCATATATGTTTTCATCCAATATTTAACTGATAGCAACGAGTTGAAACTATTATAGGAAATCTAATCCACTGAGCTATTTAAAAGTAACCACGGACACATTTCAAATGATCTGTTAAATTTAAGTTATTAATACTGACTTTATTAAAATTATTAAAATGTTTTATAATAAACTATTAACTGTTATGTGATAAAACTTTTAAACTTTTGTGTCATGCAACATAATGGTTAAAAATGTGAGTAAATGATTTATAAGAAAGAAATATGTATACATTAACGGCATGTGTAAACCATGGAACCTCCGAGAGTATCCGATTATAAACAAATTCTTAAAATGTAATACCTGGACACTAAAATAACAGAAATATTAGTAAACAATCTATCGAAAGTATGGTAAAAAATTTATCGCTTAACACTAAGTTGAAAAATTGCAACTCAAGTATAATTCAGTCACTCAGCCTCTTATCTTTTGTATGTACGAACGTAATTGTTTAATATGATTATTTTGTCTTAATAAATACTTACACTTCACATTACATCTCACTAAAATCTATACATACACATATCCTAAATTTATCTGTTCTTACCCTCTCGTACACAACAATTCCCGCCATCAAATAATGGTTGTAAAGTATATTTTGACAATAAAGCTATTTCATTTTAAAATTATTGTAGTTTATAGTAGTGCTTTAAGAAAATCCTTCTTGAACTATCAATTCTCTCCTAAACCTTTTCTTCAGAATAGCGTGGTCAATTTCGATGAAATTTTGTATGATTGTTTTATTTCTCTGAAGTGTAAATAAACATTTTTTTTATAACAAACCCATAAGTCAAATGATCTTACACTAACTTTCTAAACTATCCGAGAAATATATTGAAGAAAATCAACTTAACGTGCTTTTAAATAGTTTACTTAAATAAGAATATTTCATAACTTACTACATGTCTTTTCCTCATTTATTTACCTCATAATTTCAATTTCACAATTATACAATATCTAACCCACTCAATTATTTTTAAATTAACCTTGAACTGTTTCAAATTATTCATTAAATTAAAACTCCTAAAACTAAAAATTTACTAACAGGAAAAAAACTACCGGAATATTATATTTTAATGCTGAGTGGATTTTGTATTCTACATCATTAGTCGTCTGAATAGAACAATATTTTATTTATTTTTTTAATTTGTAGAAAATGTGATGACAGAAGTGAATGATAAATATTTTACTGTGATTTTAATACTTCTAATTTTTGATTTTGAATTATTTTTATGTAATATGACTTTAGTAATATGAGATTCAAAATGATATGAATACATCTAGGTCTGTATTCATGTCACATAGTTCATTTTCAAGAAAATTAAAACTTTTCGTTTCAATAAAGATCAGTAAATATATGCAACTAAGATACAAATAGTTAGTAGATATAAAACACGAAAAGTAACGTTAAATCACACAATTGTTATACTTTTACAATTTAATTTTTATTTCCAGTACTTCAGTTTCACTTTATACTCAAATCTTATAACATCTTTGTCTTTGTCTTTGTCAAAATCATGAGAAGGTTGACTTTATTACTCATACTTTGTTTCATGATATAAGTTCTATACTATTCAATTTGAAGTCTATAATTTTGAACTCTAGTAAGAAATAATTTTCATTAATACATTGAAAGTATAATTCATGTAATAATCAAATGTTAGATGTTTCGATACTTTAAATATATTTCGCATAAATGGAAAAAATAAAGATATAAGAAGCTAATATTAGTAAAAAAAGATTTAAAAAAATCAAGAACTAGTTTTTTTTTCAAAAACTAAAATTATCATAAAATTAAGATAAAATACTGTTATATTAATTTCATAATTGTTTTATCATCTTATTGGAAAATTTTACTTATATTTGGCATCTTGATCTTCATAGAAATCAACTTAACAAATTCAAAATAAAGTCGATAGAATTTCTTTTTAAATATTACGGCTTGTATATTGTTTAAAAATGTACACCTCATTAAAGATTTTCATTACAATTGTATTGTTATTGTATTATTAATAGTAATATTAGAATTTACTATGTATAGTATTATACATTATTCTTTTTTCTGGAATTATACCTGTTGAGGTAAAAAAAAAATTATTATAACAGTCTTTAAGTATTTATTATGAAATAAAATGTTTTGCTTCTTTTAAATGAATTTGAATAAGTTCCTAATTACCGTCTAGCTTTAAAATTTATTTCGTCCAGTTCTTACAGACATTATATTATATACAATGTCATATTAAAAATACATCAAATGAAATTCTATTATTTATAAAATAACTTTCAAATTATGTAAAAGAGAAACTAAATTTCTTATGAAATTGAAGAAAATTCAATTTATTTTGTGAATCAAAATTTATAAACGTATCTAATATTTTCTGACATATACAAATGGTATTCTAATTGAGAAATTTAAAAAAATAATTACATGATGTGTTCTCTAATTAACACACACACACACACATACATATATACATATATATATATATATATATATATATATATATATATATATATATATATATAGATATATATATATATATATATATATATATATATATATATATATATATATATATATATATATATATATATATAATATATATATATATATATATATATATATATATATATATATATATATATATATATATATATATATATATATATATATATATATATATATATATATATATATATATATATATATATATATATATATATATATATATATATATATATATATATATATATATATATATATATATATATATATATATATATATATATATATATATATATATATATATATATATATATATATATATATATATATATATATATATATATATATATATATATATATATATATTTATATATATTAGTGTTTTTTAAATATATTGCTTTAAAATTAAAAATAATTTGTATACAGATATACCCTGCATTTTAAACAGAGCAGCAGTTTTTATTTTGTATAGAAATAAAATTATATAATTTTAATTAAATTATTTTTTTTTATTTTGAAAGATATTCTTAACTTTTGTGATATCCACGTAAATCACAAAATTTTATTTTTGCTTCTCCGAGGTATTTTGCATTTAAAATAGAAAAAAAGTGTTTAAAACATAAGGTAACTTAAGATACTGCACAAATACTTGCAGACCTAAGAGTAGTTACAACATTGAGCAAGAACAAGAAAGCATTTCATCATCATAAAATATACAACTGTAAGCAAAATTTGTTAATATCACAATTCATTATTTATTTCTTTTCATGATCCATTTTAAATTTTATTAATAGGGACATTGAACAAGTCCACCAAATAATCGAGATTTATGAAATCTCAATAGTTTGTAAACTCTTCCATAAAACTTCCGAACTTCTTCTTGATTATATTTCCCTTTAACAGGGGTATCTTGGAAAAATTGAGCTTGTAATCCCAACAATACACTTAAGTTCTTTAATAAATGTCAATAATTGTTTAGTTGCTGGGAGACGATATGAAAAGAAAGCACTTACGTCTATGAATGAGGCCCTTTATGAAGCAGATGTTGATAACATGTATATTAAATATAAGGTTCCAAATTTTTCTCTATATTAGAGAGCCGATATCTCCATCTATTTCATATATTTACCATCTTTTATTTTTAAATATTTAAGAATCACTTTAGCATTATCTATGAGAATATTATATGTTTAGCACAAACAAATTACGGAATGATTATCGTTCATTAAAATATTTCTATCCAAATAATAGTCGTATATAATTTACCTCTTAAACCTTTTGCGCCTGTCTTCAGATTATTTTTATTGTATGTTCTTTTAATTTTTCTGTTTCATAAAAGAAGTTATAAATGTAGAGAAATATGCTATACTTTTACCCTAAATGTACTAAGACTATTTTTAATGTTGCCTAATGTATTTACTTTGAAAAATTATCTTTCATTTATAGACTTGTTGGAAAAGAGTATAAGGTTATAATAAGCAAAGAAAAATTCTATAGAATTATAGTTTCTATTGCAAATAAAGATACTTTATCAAAAAGTATTTTGATTTTCTTTTCTTTTTCTTATGATATTTTACGTATGCATTATACCCAATAAACCTTCATGATGAATCAGATACTATTTATAAATATATTTATCCCATATGTGGCATATTTATGTTATATCTAATTATGAGTAAGTCTAAGACACAATAGCTTTCACATTAATGTTGATTTTGTCTTTTTTTGAAAGATAAATAGATGCATCAAATATTCAATCAAATATTTTTATTTTTATATCTAATATGCTTTTTTACTGTTTCTGTTTTATAAAGATTATGTTTCGAAACATATCAGGCGTTGAACTGTTGAATATAGTATAATTTTTTATACCGCAGTAAATTTGTTTTAGACAATTATAATTTATTTAAAACATAAACATTTCAGTAAAGCAATAATCTATAGCTTATGATGCCAATCTCCGTTTTTGAGACTTTGGTGCCATGGATGCGAAGTATTTGTCCCATTAAAGTGGTCAACCTACACGGAATGCCAGTCTTGAGTTACCAATATTACTTGATTCTCCGATTTTCTACCTACTGATGGGGTAAAGTGCATTGCCAAAAAAGAGCAAACTCCTAACGATACCGAGTTGCAACCCATTTGATTTAAGCATCCTAATTCTTTACTAAATTAAAGAAAGTACATTCGCATTACCTAGTTAAACATGGCAAGAAAAATATCAATAGGTTCAAGGTGCATCATGGCGATGTATCTTTATTAGCTCAGAAATATAAGAATGGTTATCACAATTAAAGTAGAACCGATCATATTAATAAGCAAGCACATATTTTAAATTTTCATCATACTAAAAGAATTTACCCATTACCCTAATATGCAATCGATTCTAATATAAGTTTAAAATAACTTAAAAATAATAACATTCTATGAATATTTCAAAAGCTCTATGGTAATTTCTAGCACCCTGATAATCAAATTGTACTTACCATATTATATTAATAATTTAAAATTGATAAGTTTCAATTAAAGTTAATACAAATATGATGTCTGAAAAAACAGATAAGGATATGTACAGTTCATATTCATATTTTGTGTATTAATATAAATTCATTTTAACATTTTCCATGAATATTTCTATTGTAATATGTAATAGATCTCTGGTGAATAATATTAATGTCTAAAATAAATAGGCACGGACAATTTTGAGTGAAATTATTATTCATTTTAAACTACAGTATATGTAATATTTATCTTAACGTAAATTCGTGATCTGTTAAATTGAAGGAAATATTGGCTTCAAGTATTTAAACTAATTTTAGAAGCTCTATCTAACATTAAAATTAAATTTGTATACCTCATCAAAGACATGATCGTATTTTCCAAAAAGTATATAAATTTAATACGAAGTTTTATTCTTAGAATACAGTTGTCACTAGATAATACTTAATAACATCATGCACCATAAATTTGTTCAGGTATATTTTTATCTGAAATGTAAGTAACTATCTACATTTCAATTTTTTATGTGTCCCATGTACAATGCAATCTTTCTTTTCTAAAAGTTTAGATGAAATATTGAACAATATGTAATGAAATATTCGCAGAAAAAATATTTAAATATTTAAGATTAATCATGAATAACACTTGATTGTTGTTGTGGTACACCTGATTAGTTTTGCTTCGAGATGTACTTAACATACGAACGATCACTCACAATTGGTAAGCAACGTAATAGCTGACGACTTCAAAGCCTTGTCTTGCCACCTTAGGAGTATCATAGGAATTTAAAAGATATTGTGACTACGAACCTATTTTACGTCCCGTATCTGCAATTAGCAAACTTTCTTTTGACTGGCTCAGTCCCTAATTCATAACTTACTGATTAAAAACTTAGCACCTATTCTGACTGTACTACCACTGCTCTGTTATTGAGAAAAACCATAAATAGAAAATTTCATCATGGAATTATATGCATATTTTTATTTCCATTGAATATTTTATAGTCAGTTAGCTGTTTTGATAAAACATTTTTAAAATTGTAAATAAATTACCAAAATTCACTTTTATTCAATCCAGAATAAATAGTTTTGCTAAACAGCACAATTGATGAAACCTATTTCTTCAATGTACAATAAAGTAATAATAACATATCCAAAGATACTATAAACTATATTTGGATAGGATAAATTTAAAAAGTCTATCATTTTCTTTGCATCTTGAGGAAAATAATATGTAGAGTACTAAATATCAAAATGCCACGTTATATTCTGTTATAAATTATATGTTCGTTTCAAACAGTTTGTTTATCTATTAAAGATTAATATTTTTCTTGTATGTCCCTATTTCCCAAAAACAGAATTAAATTAGGCTTAAAAGAGTAGAAATTTAGTTGACCGGAGTCACAGTCTGGTATATAGTTGTTCGTAGGTATTCTCTTTTTAAACATCAGATTTTCTGCTGTGTATGAAGTGTTAAGTATGGGTTCCAAACTAGTAGAAAGGCGTATATGAAGACTTCATCTAAGAAACATTTTAATTTCACTTATGAGGCACCCAACTGAAGAATATCTCAGCTATTATGATGCGAGAAAGTTGCCACTATGGCCCGATATAGATCAAATGAAATATTACTCTATGATGTTTTTGTTAAAAGGTTCATTGACAAAAGATAGCAGCCCAAAGATTATCTAAGCATTAAAGCCAAATTAAACGTGTTTCATTTTTAACCATCTAATGTAACTTCTATTCAAAACTGCATATACGTCTTATTTCTTTACTAAACTTTGACAAAATAATGCATATTTTCTCTCTTCGTGGAATTCGTATAAAGTACAGTGTAAAAAGTTAGTTTTTTTTACAAACAGGCTTATGCAATCCTGAAGAACTTAAAATTTTTTTACATAAATTAACATAACAGGTAGAGAACTGCTCATGGAAATTAGAGTTCATGGGCTTGAAATACACTGCTAGCATGGATTTTCATATTCGACCGTAATCAATTTTAAGTAATATACCCCGGTCTCATTAGGAATCTTGTAGCATGAGTATAAACCTAAGCTCTCGTAAGAAAAAACCCACTTAATAATAGCATCATAAACTATTGTTTTTTTATGAAATAGAAATATAAAAATTCAATAATGTT
>CM063498.1:109180600-109183100 GCA_032207245.1 Pardosa pseudoannulata
TAAATCAAGACAGATTTTTCTGTTTCAAATTGCTGCAAAACGCTATCAAGTTTTAGTTGAAACGACTTTATCCACACTTATTTTCTTATAACTTCTTTATTTTCTAAGTATATTAAACAAAATACATTACATGTACTCGTACACATATTCCAATACATACACACACATGTGAATGAATAAATAAATATATACATTTAAATACATACATATATGTATATATATATATTATATATATATATATATATATATATGTGTGTGTGTGTGTGTGTGTGTGTGTGTGTAATGAGACAGACTTTACGATGTTTGATTGCAGTCATAGCCCATAAAAATGACAACGTTTCAGTTAAAGACTTTTATTAGCAGAATGTTGGAGGACTAGTTAACACTTCTTCATTATAATGGCAGAACAAACTAAGTAGTCAACTAGCATGAAGTTGTGAATATAAAGCTCTTAACACCTGGGTGAACTTCACAGTCAAAATATTTGGGAAAACCTTTAAACCCTAGGGCAATGAAGAATTATCATTGGTTAAATTCCTTCTCTGATGACTTACACTGAAGCCACACTGGTCAATTTCGGTTAGGGGTTAAAAAAAGGAAAGCAAAGACACTCAGGAACATTTGCCCTTGATTTTCTGTGGCAATCTTTGGAGTTTTATATAAAATTTCTACATTACTTTCCAGATCTATTTTACTTTTCTTTACACACATACATACATACATACATACATACATACATACATATATATATATATATATATATATATATATATATATATATATATATATATATATATATATATATATATATATATATATATATATATATATATATATATATATATATATATATATATATATATATATATATATATATATATATATATATATATATATATATATATATATATATATATATATATATATATATATATATATATGCATATATATATATATATATATATATATATATATATATATATATATATATATATATATATATATATTTATGTATATATATATATATATATATATATATATATATGTATATATATATATATATATATATATGCATATATATATATATATATATATATATATATATATATATATATATATATATATATATATATATATTATATATATATATATATATATATATATATATATATATATATTATATATATAATATATATATATATATATATATATATATATATATATATATATATATACAGTAAAACCTCCAAAGTTGACCACCTCTCCATGTTGACCGAAATTCATTAGTTTGAATGGACATAACGCATTTTCAATGGCGATTAACCTCTCTATATTGACCACCTCCGTAAGTTGTATGTTGACCAATTTTTAGTAAGTTTTACTCTCTGTAACTTGATCACTGATGTTTTCTTGAATTAGATTTTCCCTCCCGCTTTTCTCCACCTGGTTTCCAGGAATTTCTTTATCAGTCAATCCGATTATCTGAGCATTACTCGCCATCCCCCCTTCTTTAGTGCCCCATTCATTGTTCACTTCCAGTATGGTACTATGGGAGGGAAATACCAGAGATTATACAGCCTTTTGTTAAAGAGAAATGATATTCTAGCCCTTTGCATGCTTTCATTTCTTGGATTGACTGCAATTGCTGAAATCTGTCGAAAAAGGTCAGGAGAGTGGGGTATATGTGTAGCGGTGTAGCATTAAACGAACTACGTAGAATTGGAAAACAACGTGTATCGCTCACATGTGAAACAAGTTCCGTTCTTTTTTTCTGGACATCGCTTTGTGGCAGTACCAGTTGCTTATTTGCGAATTTTTATTAAAAATGGCGAAAAGAAAATCTCTAAAGAACTTAAAGGAGAAAGTGGATCTTCGTAATTTTCTGGAAAGCAGCAGCCAAAGAAAAACAGCAGAAAAATTTGATGTGAGTAAGCCAACTGTGAGCAAATTTTTAAAATGCAAGAAAGAATATCTGGCAAGATATTCTTCCGAAAACGAGGAACTTCAAAGAAAAAGGAAAAAAAGTGTCTCGACGCTGTGAATTAAGGCACATTTCGGTGGTTTACAGAGATGAGATCAATTAATGCAAGAATATCGGGATTTATGCTTCAGGAAGTAGCAAAGAAATTTGCAAAAGTATTTGAAATTGAGGACTTCCAAGCGTCAGCAGGTTGTCTTGAACAATTTAATCTACGATACGAGATTTCTCAAAAAGTTTTTGTAGAGAATCGATTGAGGTTTCACCTGAAGTGGTGGAGAAGTTTATTGAAAAATTCTCAGAGTTTTCTAAAGGTTTTAAAGATGAGGAAACCTTTAATGCTGATGAATGCGGTCTCTTCTTTAAAGCAATGCCTGATAGAAGTCTAGTAATGAAGGGTGACTCTTGCGGAAGAAGAAAACTTTCAAAACATCGTTTTACTGTTCTTCTATGTGCTAGTATGACTGGAGAAAAATTGAAGTCTATGGAGATCGGCAAAACCACAAAACCCCATGCATTTAA
>CM063498.1:109190600-109193100 GCA_032207245.1 Pardosa pseudoannulata
TATTAAATAAAAATTGTACGTTCCTTTAGTCTCTACAATACTCATTTCATTTAGGTTAAAATAAAATTTCCTTTACTTATTTTTTAAACTCTCGTATATTAATAAAATAACGCTGCCTTAAAACATTTACTTATGTATAATTTATTTTCTAAAGCAATCCATTTCTTGTAACAAAATAAACAGTAATTAATATGAAAAGTGATGAAGACGTTTAAGATTATATATTTTCTCATCTAATTATGTGTGCAGTTTCAAAGCTCCGAGTATGTATGAAAATTATCTATAAGCTAACATTAAAATGTATGCATTATTTCCAACTAAGACAAAGAATGTTTAATAATATGCTCCAGTTCTATTATTCCGTGACCAGATGCAAACGTACGTTTATATGCAGAAGCATTACAGGCTGTTGCATATAAACGTGAGCGAAATAAAACAGTTATGTTCCTTTGAAATTCGTAGGCAGCAGAACAATGACGATACTGAATGGGTAATCATTCATTATAAATTAATAAATGGAAACAAACGGGTTTAGTCATATGAGGCTCTAGGAGAAGATTCTTGAATGTTTCGCCATTGAACACTTTCAACCTGAACCAAAATTAAGCGAAATAAAAATATAGAAATAATAATATATTTTAGAATATTCATTTCGCAAGCTCAGAGATTCTTATACACGATGCAGAACATAATATTTAATGATTCTCAAATGATTTGAATAAATAACAGTAATTAATATTTAACTGCCTAAATAATTTAGAAATCACATATAAATGAGGTCGTTTCATCTTGTTTGTAGCTGTAAGGTGAAAGTTTAGGTATAAGAAGATAAACATATGTACACACACACACACACACACACACATATATATATATATATATATATATATATATAATATATATATATATATATATATATATATATATATATATATATATATGTACATGTATATATTCATATATACATCAGGTATGTTAAAAAATATTTGACTAAATCCCAGGTATCATCATGAAAAAAATATAGTCAAAAAGCAATTATTCTTTATTAATGGTAGCATAAGCAATTAAAAAATGTTTAATTTCTTAATGTATTTATTAGAAAGGTATAAGATATATATTACTAGCTGACACATAAACGGGAAATAAAGAAAAAAAGATATGTGCTCCACAAACTGAGGAAGCTACAAAGAACATTAAGCGTCTAAATAGTTCAGAAAAACCACAAGAAGCAAACCTTAGGGATAATATGCAACATTTGGATAGTCAACCGTTTTAGCTAGTAACCAAAACCAGTGCAAAATAACTTGTAGCTCTAATAAGAAAAGTGCTGGTAGATAACGTTTTGTATACTTATATGTGTAAATTCTTGGAAGTTCTGATAATTCACAATTATACTATGAGATACAAGAAGCCATAGATGAATGAACCCATGAGCCTAAAGTTAAACGTAACATTTAGAACATAGACTTGCCAATTTTTAGTACGAAAATTGTCGGCTTAAATCTTCATAATAACTACCGAGAAACAATAAAGAGGAATGAAATTTCTAAATGCATCACAAAATTAGTGATGTAACACATTTCCATGTTCTCTATTACATACTGTCTACATGAGATTTATGCAGTTGTCCGAGATTTAGCTGTGGGTCATCAATAAATTTAATCTTAAAATTAGGCAAATATGAAACTCAAATTTAGTGTTTCAACTTGTGTTTTTCGATGGCATTACACACATACACACGCACACACACACACACACACACACACACACATATATATATATATATATATATATATATATATATATATATATATATATATATATATATATATATATATATACATGCTTATGTATGCACCTGTATATCAATTATATATATATATATATGTATATATATATATATATATATATATATATATATATATATATATATATATATATATATATATATATATATATATATATATATATATATATATATATATATATATATATATATATATATATATATATATATATATAGTTTTCCTTTAATTAAATTTACTATAAATCTTCGTAAAATGATTACGATTTTTTATGTAACATTCCCTTATGAACAATTGAATATTATCAATAAGACGACAGATAAATGTAAGTCTATCTCCCAATTGAATAAAGGAAATTTTAATTTTTTGCCTGATTTATTATTCAGCTATAAGTAACGAACGTACATTAACTTGCAATAGCCACTACTTGCTAAATAATATAGCTATGATTAATTAAAAATCCAAAGATTTTCAAAATAAAAGCGTTTCATTTAGTTTCCACAGAATAATTTATCAATAATATAAGACAGGGAAAAAATGTACAACATCCTGTATTCAGTCATTGTAAAAAATCTTTTCGAAGTGTTTCTTCCCAAAATGTTGGGCGTTTATTCTTGGGGACTAAATGACTTCATTACACCAACTAAAAAATAGTTATAACAATGACGATTCTAACAAATAGACTGAATTTACAT
>CM063498.1:109198100-109238100 GCA_032207245.1 Pardosa pseudoannulata
ATTAGAAGCTGGTTACTAAGTATACACTGTAAGTATGGAGCTATACATAATAACTGGAAACATATAATAATTATATTTTATATTTTTAACTACTATTTTATTAGAAAATATTTAATTAATATTCAATAATCAGCTAATAAAAATTATGTAATAATATTTTAATATATGTGTTCTCATTTCCATGTACTTTTCTTTAATATTTTAAATAATAAATATAATAATTTTTTATTAAAACAAAATTGTAAAGCATCTTTAAAGGGAAAGTACACCTTTATTAATATATGTACCCTTTATTACAAACTGCTAATGACAAATATGTTGATGGAAACTATTATCAAATTTTTAATAAAAGTAGTATATAATAGTATAATGAATTAGTTTAATAAAAGTAGTAATAAAATAGTATAATGTTTACCTCAAATATGTTGATGTTTATATATAACGAATTAACTATTTAAAAATGAGTAGATGTAGTTAAAATATTATACAGATTTTCAAGTACTGAGTTTTTGCTTACGATTTACATAGCTGCATTGTGACATGATATTTCCCGTAAAATTCATAGGAATAATATAAAATTTGATATATATTTTTGTGACTGACAAGGTACTTTAGAGTTTGATAAATTCTGGTGTTATTAAATAGGAAACAGGTATACATTGTGCAAATTAAAATGTAACACATTTTGTTCCCTCTGTTAATTTAATATTTCCAATTGAATTCATACAACCCCAAATAAATTTAGCTCACTTACTTGAATTACGTATTTATGTCAAAACAGAATTTCGGAAAGAAAATTGGAGTATCGGTTTTAGACAAATTAAGAGAAAACACTCTTTGGAGGAAAATCTATTTCAAATTGCAGCACAATTTTTATAATATAAATGTTAATTTTCTTAAAAAATTATTTATTTGAGTAGATTTTTAAAAACTATTGTATTTTTTCACTAAATTTTAAACTGTAGTTACTTGTATATTGCAGTTAAAATATATCATGCCAAATTTCACTCCATGATGACGTACGAAATCGCCAGAGATAAGAATTTGGTAATATAAATTCATTTATCTTTCTATCCCCAATGTTACTATGAAACGGTAGTCACCTGTCACGTATTACGACCGCAATATAGTAATATCTTAGATTTAATAGCTTTAGTCTATAAATTAACTCGTTTTAGCATCAAGATAAAATTTTTAAGACATTTAAATTATTTTATAAACTAAATTAATCCCCCTTCCCGAAAATAAAAACTCTGAACAACCACTTGAGATTTAAATTAGGGATCATATCTTATCTTACATATTAAGATTCATTCTTAATACCGTAAACATATTGGGTATACTTCTATTAGATAGAAATACCCCCGATAACAGCATAAAATTTAAAACATTTTTTGGCTGGCAATTTTAAAGGAGAACTGTTCTTTTAATTTCCTCTTAAATTTAGAAAAATAACATGTAATATAGAAGCGTATCAGAAAAAAACCATCATCACATTTCTGTTATTTTAAACTAAAATGTAATGTTGATATTAATTGATATTTGGAATTTTTTTATTCTTAGCACTGTAGAAATATTAGGTATTTGTTTTCCAATGATAATACTCCATACAGCAGTATAATGTATAAAAATAATCTATGGTTGACAAATTTAAAAGAAAACTGTTTGCAAAACTAACACTACAAAGAAGTGCTTTCAATGTGAAAAGCAAGTTCATAAAAACTTTTTCTCTCTAATTACAGTCGCTGAAATATATGTGGATATCACTCATAATTATATTTTAATGTATCTATAGTGTCATGATAATTATTAATTATTCATTATTTAAAGATAAATAAACACAATAGTTAATATTAAGAAGATGTTATAATTATTAGACTTTAAATTAACTAATATCATGATCTTTTAAAAATATGCAAAAAATAATCATGTAACACGTCAATGTTCCAATAATGGAGCATGGCTAAAAACACCCTCAACATTTTTGTCACCTAATTTTAAAAATTTATTGTATTTATATACTCTATATTAATATAACAACCAAATTTCAAATAATTGGGATTATGTTTTTCTTAATTCATTTAAACGGTTTACAACTGTTTTAAACTGTTTAGACGGTTAAATATCTTGATTTTTTTAAATATAACATATAATCTATAAAGAGGTATCAGAATAAAACACATACGCTAGTAAAATTCAGTTATTTTAAATAAGAACGTATATTTAATATTAAATAATATTTATTCTTATTATAGTAAAAAATAATGTTTATATTTTGTTCAGATAATAATACTAAATAGAGCAGTAGAAAACTAAAAGTAAATCTATCTTTGACAATTTTAAAAGACAACTGTCCCTTTAAATTCCTCTTAATTTGAAAAATATATGATGTAATATATAAGCGTATCAATATAAAACACGTACTGTCATCAAATTTCTGTTATCTGAAATTGTAACGTACAGTTGATACTTTGAGACGTGTTAAAAGTAATATTTTGACTATTATATAAACTATAAAAATAGATATCGTCCATTATTTTTATCTGGAATACTTTTACAGTTGAAACATTGCTAGTCAGAAGAAAATTCGAGTGAGAAAGATTTAGAATAAAAGAAAGAAGGAAAAAAATCTTCGCATCAACTACAGTATTTTGGGAGAAAAAATAGAGCTGTAGTGGCGAAACGTTTTTGATCAAAGTTTTTTGGTTATCATGAAACTATTCAATAAAAATATGATGTATATTTTCTTTAACAAAAGATGTTCTGGATTTATCTGTAAGTTGTTTTTTTTATTTTAAATCTTGATTTATGGCTTGGTTATGATAATTTAATTTAATTTTTCTGCTTACATAGCAGAAACAAATATTTTTAACATTTTTTTAAATAAATAATAGCTGTAATGAGATTTTTTAAGAAGACCTTTAAAGACTTAAAATCCTCACTTTAAAAGACTTTTTTTTCGATTAATAATAAAACAAATATTTTAACTCATTGATAAAGTGTATTAAAGTTTTAATAATTCTCTAGCTTTGAAGAATTTATATGATTTAGTCATTTCATGTCATTTTCTACAAAACATTTAAATTATACACCAGACAATAAAATTGAATATCAATTGCCTTTCTAAGTAATTGTTGGAAAATATATATTAGAAATTGATTCGTTATAATAAACAGAAAATAAGTCACATTCATGTAAAATATGTTTAATTCTGTTTAAAGCTTCCTTACATGTAAAAATACCTTTAAAATTTGCCGAATATTGAAAATTACAAACAAATATTAGCTTTTACCATGCTATAAAATATGCTTCTCGCATTAACATATGTATGGTTTGCATGATATAAAATATTATTAGTTTCTCTTTGATAAAAAAATTATTACAAATTTCAAAATTTAATTTGTGGAATTTCATGAGTTTCAAACTTTTTCATTTGGTATACATAATTTAAAATGTATAAGAAATGTATTGCTTCATATTGCTTTCTATAAATAAATGGTAGCTGTAAGGACACATTTAATAATACCTTTAAAGACTTAAAATCCTTAATTTAACGGACTTTTTTCGATTCATACTAAAACAAATATTTCAACTGTTTAATAAATTATATCTAAGTTTTTAATAACGTCCTAACTTTGAAGAAGTTATTTGATTTAGTCATTTCTGTCATTTTTTTGTAAAACATTTAAAATATACACCAAACAAAAATGTTGAAACTCACTTGCCTTTCTAAGTAACTGTTGGAATATATATATATATATATATATATATATATATATATATATATATATATATATATATAAGAAAATAATTCCATATAATAAACAAAAATATATAAATTTAATTTATGTAAAATATGTTTAATTATGTTTAAAATTTCATGGCATTTTAAAAATAACCTCTAAAATTTTTTGAATATTGAAAATTAAAAACAAATCTTAGTTTTTAACAAGCTATAAATTATGCTTCTCGTATTATCATATCTAAAGTTTACATGATATAAAATATTATTACTTTCTGTTTGATATAGAAAAAAGGGTTTTATTATAAATTTCAAAATTTAATTTGCGGATTTTAATGAATTTCTACCTTTTACATTTGGAGAACATAACTTAAAATATATAATAAATATATTACTTCATATTGCTTTCTATAAATAAATGGTAGATGTAAGAAGTCATTTTAAGAAGACCTTTAAAAACGTAAAATTCTCATTATAACGGGCTCTTTTGTATTCATAATAAAACAAATATTTCAAATTGTTAATAAATTGTATTCAAGTATTTAAGAACTCTCTGACTTTGAAGAAGTTATTTGATTTAGTCATTTCTGTCATATTTTATAAAGCATTTAAAATTTATAGAAAACGAAAAAGTTGAAACTCACTTGCCTTTCTATGCAACTGTTGGAAAATATATATTAGAAAATGATTCGTTATAATAAAAAGAAATTAAATAAATCACAATTATGTAAAATATGTTTAATTTTGTTTAAAGTCTCCTGAAATTTAGAAATAACTCTAAAGTCTGTTGAATATTGAAAATTAAATACAAATATTAGATTTTGCCATGCTAATATACTTCTCACATCAATATATCTAAGGTTTACATAATATAAAATGTTATTACTTTCTGTTTGATATGGAAAAAAAGAGTTTTATTACAAATTTCAAAATTTACTTTGCGGAATTTCATGAATCTACCTTTTTCATTTGGTATGCATAACTTAAAATATATAAAAAAAATGCATTGCTTCATATTGCTTTCTATAAATAAATGGTAGCTGTAAGGACACATTTAATAATACCTTTAAAGACTTAAAATCCTTAATTTAACGGACTTTTTTCGATTCATACTAAAACAAATATTTCAACTGTTTAATAAATTATATCTAAGTATTTAAGAACTCTCTGACTTTGAAGAAGTTATTTGATTTAGTCATTTCTGTCATATTTTATAAAGCATTTAAAATTTATAGAAAACGAAAAAGTTGAAACTCACTTGCCTTTCTATGCAACTGTTGGAAAATATATATATAAGAAATTAATTCGATATAAAAAACAAAAAATAAATAAATTAAATTTATGTAAAATATGCATAATTTTGTTTAAAATTTCCTGGCATTTAAAAAAAGAACCTCTACAAATTTTTGAATATTGAAAATTAAAAACAAATATTAGCTTTTATCGTGCTATAAAATATGATTCTATCATTAACATATCTAAGATTTACATAATATAAAATATTGTTATTTTTAGTTTTATATAGAAAAATGTTTTTATTACATATTTCAAAATTTAATTGGTGGAATTTAAGGAATTTCTTACTTTTTCATTTGGTATGCATAATTTAAAATATATAAAAATTGTATTGCTTCTTATTGCTCTCTATAATTAAATAGCAGCTTTAAGGAGACATTTTAAGAAGACCTTTAAATACTTTAAATTCTCATATTAACGGACTTTTTTCGGTCTATAATAAAACAAATATTTCAACTGTTTAAGTTTTTAATAACGCCCTGACTTTGAAGAATTTATTTAATTTAGTCATTTCATGTCATTTGTTATAAAACATTTAAAATATACACCTAACGAAAAAATTTAAACTCACTTGCCTTTCTATGTAACTGTTGGGAAATATATATTAGAAAATGATTAGTTCTAATAAATAGAAAATATATATATATATATCACATTCATGGAAAATATGTTTAATTATGAAATTAATGTTATATGTTTAATTATTGAATTATATTTTGAAAGTTTCTTGACATTTAAAAAGACCTCTAAAATTTGTTGAGTATTGATAATTAAAAACAAATGTTAGCTCTAACATGCTATAATGTATGCTTCTAGCATTATCATACCTAAAGTTTACATGATATAAAATATTATTACTTTCTGTTTGATATAGAAAAAAGGGTTTTATTATAAATTTCAAAATTTAATTTGCGGATTTTAATGAATTTCTACCTTTTACATTTGGAGAACATAACTTAAAATATATAATAAATATATTACTTCATATTGCTTTCTATAAATAAATGGTAGATGTAAGAAGTCATTTTAAGAAGACCTTTAAAAACGTAAAATTCTCATTATAACGGGCTCTTTTGTATTCATAATAAAACAAATATTTCAAATTGTTAATAAATTGTATTCAAGTATTTAAGAACTCTCTGACTTTGAAGAAGTTATTTGATTTAGTCATTTCTGTCATATTTTATAAAACATTTCAAATATAAACTAAACGAAAAAGTTGAAACTCACTTGCCTTTCTATGCAACTGTTGGAAAATATATATTAGAAAATGATTCGTTATAATAAAAAGAAATTAAATAAATCACAATTATGTAAAATATGTTTAATTTTGTTTAAAGTCTCCTGAAATTTAGAAATAACTCTAAAGTCTGTTGAATATTGAAAATTAAATACAAATATTAGATTTTGCCATGCTAATATACTTCTCACATCAATATATCTAAGGTTTACATAATATAAAATGTTATTACTTTCTGTTTGAAATAGAAAAAGGCTTTTATTACAAAATCAAAATTTCATTTGCTGAATTTAATGAATTTCTACATTTTTCATTTGGAATACATAATTTGAAATTTATAAAAAATATATTACTTGATATAACATAACTAAATATTTTCCGATTACTTTTCTATGAAAAATATTATCCTAAATAGACGAGAGCATTTCATTTTATATTGAATTAAAAATAGGCTATTCTAATGATCACTTTTCTGTTCGAAATAAGTCCTTTTAAGAATATATAAGAATTATGAATATCAATTCAACAGAACTTTGAATTAAATGTATTTAATGAATATAAATCAAACCCTGCGGTTGGGAAATTTAAACTGTAAATCTCATGTAAGCCAAATCTCCATACTTTCATTAATTTGTCTTATACTGGTCTTACTACTGGATGTAATCGCTGAAATTCCTTTTAGTCGTAGAGAAGTGATTTATAAATTCTCAAGGTTTAACCATAAAAGTTAATGGGGAAATTAAAGTGGGATATATTCAAAATCCTTGACTTTAGTTTTCAGTGCATCAAATTCTTTTACTGCAGATAATATAGTTATAAAAATATTCAAAATGCATTTAGTAATCTACTTTTGTCGTTAAATGTAAATAATAAAAACCTTTCTTTAGGATTTAAAAGATTAAAATATATGTTAAATAAAACATTATATTATGTACTTTAGATTTCGTTTACTACGCATTTGAAAGTTTTTACATGCATGTATTGCTATCAATCTAGGACATTTCCAAGAAATTTGAATAAAAACTTGTATTCAATTAAGGAAAAATTTAAAAATGTGTATTAATATTATTTGGATTATAAATGGAATAAGAGTGCATTGCTTAATTTCCTATCATGAATAATAAACAAAAATAATAAATATTGTATTTTAGTCTTAAAACTCGTAACACTCTTCAAAATCTAGAAAAAAAGTTTTTGACTTTAAATTTTTAAAAAGGACTAAGTGAATTTAATTTTTAGTTATTTGCTTAAAAGAGAAAATGCAAATTATTTATGTACACATTTTTGAAGAGCACGTTATCAACTTACCATAAGAAGTAGTTAACTCGATCCTTCCTTACAGTAATGGTTGTGTAATATAACGGAAATTATCTTTTGATTTTTCTTTATATTTTTGTATCAGTACATTATTAAGTTTTTAAGGCTAATGTTGTATTGGAACTACCTGAAATAGATGTAGTAAACATACCTGACAGTGCTTTTTCTGTGATGCTTTGAATAATTCATTAATATTGAAAACATTATAAGTATCAATAATATAAAATAAAGGTTTTCGAACAGGAAATATTATTAAAGAGATATTAAAGATATTTATGTTTCTTATAGTGATATTTTTTCTTTAAACGTCTAAATGTTCAGTGAGAAGATATTTTATTACAATGTTTATTATTCGAATTTAATTAGCTAAATAAAATGTTCTGAATTTACTCTATGATACATTCACGTATCGGAGAGAGGAACATGTTTTCCTGTTAATACATAATCCTCTCATACGACAAAAATAATAATGTCAAAATAATTAATTTTTGACGTTAAAAAGCATTTAGTAGCCGTTTTGACTCCTAACTATGCATATTATTTTTCTAAACACAGTAATACACACACACACATATATATATATATATATAGATATAGATATATACATATATATATATATGTATACATATATATATATATATATATATATATATATATATATATATATATATATATATATATATATATATATATATATATATATATATATATATATATATATATATATATATATATATATATATATATATATATATATATATATATATTATATATATATATATATATATATATATATATATATATATATATATATATATATATATATATATATATATATATATATATATATATATATATATATATATATATATATATATATATATATATATATATATATATATATATATATATATATATGTGTGTGTGTGTGTGTGTGTGTGTCTATGTGTGTAAATATGTATATGGTCAACATTTTTGACTCTATCCTGTAGAAATAAGTTGTTCCTCTGGATTTAAAGGATTGTTGAGAGGATTTCGTGGATTTACTAATAGATTTTACCAACCAACCATAATGCTTTGAATTGACTAGTGAGATAATACTTCACCGAGAAAGAAAAATATATCTTTTGTAATTTTATCCAATTTTTAAATATACAACCTCCACTGCCATAGTTGGCAACATTAAATATTAGTTCACGCTTTTAATCTCCAAATAATTTGACTCCCAAAAGACATTCTAAAATTTTTGTCATGATCAGTCCAGCCAACCATAATTCGAAACACTGATCGTAAAATACCAAGCACACATGCAAAGTAATTTATATATATGTATATATATATATATATATATATATATATATATATATATATATATATATATATATATATATATATATATTATATATATATATATATATATATATATATATATATATATATATATATATATATATATAAAGTATTAAAAAAAATTCACCCAAAGCTATATGGATAGTTCATTTGTAATTTATGTTTATAGAACATTCTGTTCCCTTTAGTTTCTATTGCGATTTAAAATGATTTGCATTGCATGGCGATCATTAATATTATCGAAACATTCTTGTGATTTGATTTTGGACTCATTTTACTACATAAAAACTATTACTGAAAAACAAAAAATAAAATTCTCAGCCAAATACCAACAAAATTCCTTTTAATGATGAACAGAAGATTTGTATTGACAAACATAGATTATTAAAAGTTTAAAATGTATTTTAGATTATTTGAATAATTTATCTTTGAAGTATTTAGAAACATCTGTAGAACAGCTTTTTTTAGCATTCCGAAAGCACAAACTTAAGACACACATTTTAAATAACTAAATCACATTTAGTGGAAATTTATATTGTTTTTTTCTTTTTTTGTTTACTCAAATTTAATTCAACATATTTAAGATTTTCTGTCTTTTGAGATTGGAATGATGTAACCTTTTTTTTTACATTTTTGCCGTTTTGCTGGAATTTTTAATAGAATTAGGGAAAATGTCTTCATAATTATGAGAGGAACCATCAGATTATCTTTATTGAACCCTATACCGTTAATCTATCGGTAAAAGTTCTTATTTCTAAACTACCTGGGGAGTAAGCACTTATTTCTGGTAACAAATTATTTACAATGGCTGAAATATAAAACTCCTTACTCACTACAATAGTAGATAATTATGGTGCCAATAAGCATAAACTAGATAATTACAAGATAGGATACAAACTAAGCCCCACCAAATATTCTATGCTTTCTCTTACATTTCGACACCGCGTTCTTATTTATATATTAGACCAAGATTCTTACTTAGTCAACTTAGTAACATTATCTTTTCTCGAAAGTTATTACCGGTTGTCCAAATTATTCGATTCATCTATTTACTATACATGTGTGGTGATTACACAACTTTGGCTACGATTGTCGTCATACGTCGTATATCAATGTCTTTTATATTTTTATTCTTTATAAAGTATTTTGTAATGTAATGTATCCTGACATTTTATAATATAAATTGATCTTTATTCATATTTGTAAAATTTTATTATTGTAGTTTCTTTTTTAGCAGCACACCATTCTAAAGATGCAAATATGTGTATGATGTCTAACTACATACGAGTCTGCCAGTAGCACACTGGCTTGGTTGTATCGAGGGTGCTGATGTATATTTATTGTTTCTTAAATAAATGCGTACGTCCGAAGTGAGTAGTATTATTTTGACTGCACCATACAAATCCCTTCTGATAATGGATATATATATATATATATATATATATATATATATATATATATATATATATATATATATATATATATATATATATATATATATATATATATATATATATATGTATATATATATATATATATATATATTATATATATATATATATATATATATAAATATGAATATATATATATATATATATATTATATATATATATGTATGTATATATATATGTATATATATATATATATATATATATATATATATATATATATATATATATATATATATATATATATATATATATATGTATATATATATATATATATATATATATATATATATATATATATATATATATATATATATATATATATATATATATATATATATATATATATATATATTATATATATATATATATATTATATATATATATATATATATATTATATATATATATATATATAATATATATATATATATATATATATATATATATATATATATATATATATATATATATATATATATATATATATATACATATATATACATATATATATATATATATATATATATATATATATATATATATATAATATATATACACACACATATATATATATATATATATATATATATATATATATATATATATATATGTGGCGATCCCTGCGGATACTACATTCATCATCGCCGAGTTATAGCAGGTGTCCGCCATATAATTGGTGACCTGGACGTGATTTGAACACGCAACCTTCCGCCATACATGTTATTCAGAAATTGACTGTCAGTCACTAACATCTTAGTTATCCATTATTTTATGATTCCTCATCAGGTGACACTTACTCTAATAGTACTTATAATGTTTTTATTTCATCATTTTAATCAAATAATAATGTATTTTTCACAGCATCACTCTTCGAATCCCAATCACTAAATAAAAATGTAAAAGTTTATAGCGTGCACGGGTTCTTTGGTTTTCCAAAAATTAAAAGTATATCTTTCTGAGAAAAATATTAAGAAAAAATTACAGAAATACATGTGATTAGGGTATAGAAGACCTATAATTTGTGTAGAATGTTTTTATAACTCTCGACCCCCAGTAACGAAACTTAGCGGATTTAACAATTGCAATTTACAGGTTTGGTTTTGGTTGGAGTGCTATGATCTACTTTTTGCAACACGAGGGCTAATGAGACCGGGACCTACAGCTTAAAGCCGATTCTGAACGGCTAGGAACATCCATGTCACTTTGGGATTCGAACCCACGAACTTCGGTACCGAAGGCCAGCACCCTAACCAATCGGCCATCGTCCGGTTTGCAAAGTAGTTATATAATCTACTCATTTTTATTTTAATCTAATATACTTTTAATTTTTACACAATAACGCTTAATCAAAAATTTCAAGGTGGTCATGTTAAAAAATGTAAAATAAAAGAAAATTAATATTCTCTTAATGAAACATAAAATGCATTATTCCCTACTGTGAATTTCTGTCTATAATAGAATTACCTTTTTCAACTAATGCTTTAAGAAAATTGAAAAAAATCCTTATAAAAGGGAGTTTTCTTAAAATAAATTCCTCACAAAATATTTTTTAAATACTTTGTCTTGCGTGAAGAAAGATTCTAATTTCTGTACAATTAGATCATTTATATGCGATAATTCTTGGAAAACCTTCATTTGTCGTTCTATAGATAACACATAATAATAGCCTTTTTCTTTTAGGTAATTCAATACTAAAATTGACTTCCAGTACAGAACATTTGAATAGATTTACAGATGAGAAATAATTGTATTTGATTCTATTTTCGAGTGAGTCTATAATGAACTTTAATTGTCACGGAATAAAAAATAACAAATTTTAAAATAAAAGTCAGATTCAAGAGTATAAATCTCTGTGCTGGCAAATTTTCTCTCTCTCTTTCGAATATTTTATTTATACAAGAGAAAGTACTATAATTTTAAAATAATATGTAGTTCAAAAATTCGATTTGAATAGATTTTATACAACTCGAATACAAACCGCACCTCAAAACTTTAAATGTATAAAAAAAATAATTTCTGTAATATTTACTTAATGTTCTGAATAATTTCAGTTTAACGAAATTCCTAATCGTAACAAAACTATTTATTTAAGAATAATACATATATTATATAAGAATAATACATACCTTTGCGGTTCAACATATCTTCAGATGTATCGAAAATTAAAAAAAAAATACTGTTTAATTCAAATTGTCCAAAATACATTCTGATTCTATTCAAAATCAATTAATGACGTGTTTTTTTTATTTTTTAATGGGCATTATATCCATCTAAAGTAACATAGTACCTTTCGAGAGGAAGAGTTATTTCGAGATAAAATTAAAACAACCAAATTTGAAACACTATAAAATTGAATAGTATATGATTTAAAAGCTATTTTTATATTAAAAATACGATAATAATTAGTATTTTCATCCGGTAAATTAAAAGTCTATTAGCACATTGTGTGCGGTTACATTTCGCAGTGGAATTGTACCGGGAGCGAGAGTTTTGAGTGTATAAATTTAGTTATTCATTTAAATCTGAATAGATCAAAAGTTGTTTAATTTTTTAACCAACTCTTCTTATTTTATAATGAAATATATGAACAAATATAGAAATAGATATATATTAACCCTCCGAGTGGAACACCTCGAGGAAAATAAGTTTCCAAAAATACGTTAAAGGTTTACTTTGTCAGTGGCCAATCCGTTCTATTATTTTTTCCTTCACTCTTTGTCGACTAGAAAGGAATACGGGAAACCTACCATCGTTATTGTCCCTTTACTTCCGGTTATAAATAGATGTATAAATAGATGTTATAGATTGTTAATTTTTAATACACATAAAGCTCGTCAGGTCTCGAAGATCATCCCATAAGAGATAATAGATTCTAAAAGTACAAATAAAATATTTTTTGAGACTTATTTATATTTTGTTACCAAAGTCATCCAAGATACTTAAGTGATGCAATTAGAGATACATCTGTTACCGCAAACGAAATACTTCGAAATAGAGATTTACAAAGCCATAAAAAGCTATCAGCGTCTTTGTGCCTCAGGGTGTAGGGGTGCATCTCTCAATAAATATTAGTCAAAGAGGGGTGCAGTTCCTAAACAATCGACCTGATACTCCTACCACAAAACCCCATGGAGGAAAACAGTGGCAAAAATGTACATTACTTCCATTTTCAGAGCGTTTTTGAAGGTCGAAAATTGTACGTTTTGAAGACGTCATCGGTTTGGTGGAATTATACGTGCGAACCGCTTAGAGGGTTAATAAGAACCATAACATTTTTGTAAACAAAAAATATTTTTTTAGTGGATAAATTTATAATAGTATAGTAAATATGAAAAATTAGTTTCTATTTGTCTAAATTATTCCAGAATCTTTGTTGTAGACAAGAACATTTGGCTTCGTTTTCTTGTGTATACCGTTATTTTTGTACCCACATACAAACCATGTTGTTACACTAACCCGTACTATTAAGTGACCAGAGCTCAAGTATCAATCGTCAGAAAATGTACTAGTACGTGTCCAGTGATCAAGTATCAATTATGAGAAAACGTACCAGTACGTGTCCTGCATACAATGTGTTAATATGGGCAAAAGATTTTATTTTTGCTTAGAAAAATATTTACAATTTCTTAATACCTATAATTTTTAGGTATTAAAATATCACATACATTTAGATTTTGGTATTATTAATTGAGCATTCGATTTTGTAAAACAATTTTGTTTCTCATGCAACTATTTTAATATTTGTTTTCTGAATAAGTGAATTTTAAGATGTTCCGGTTGTATTATTACGCTTCGTGTAAAAATATAATTCTTAAAATGACAAAATTAAGCAATTTTAAAAAGTTTTATAAATATTAAATAACATGTGAAAAATTTGTGGAAAGAAGCATAATATTCTATGTTAGATGAAACGTAAAAAGGCCTTTATAATGATAGTTTTGATGATCGAAAAGAATTTAGTAATTATACCACATGCAGCTACTTAAAAAAAAAGATTTTACTAGTAAACAATCAGGAAGATATTTTATTTGAATAAAATTTCTTCTGGGCAAATTGTTCTCAATGTTGTGCGACTTACCATCTCCTTGTTGCCATGAGTTCGACTGAGTACAGGAGGTCATGAATATTCAAAGAGTTATAATCTAAAAGTAGTTAAGCAAATCTAAATGTAGTTAAGTGATCACGGTTAAACCCCACACAGGGGATACTTGAGCGAATATATATTTGAAATATAGACATCAACAACACCAAAAAATACTTCTGCCCATTCACATATAAAACTCTTATGGAAAAAGAAACCCCGGGAGCAGTTGTTGAGGATCAAAGTGATCTAGAACACTAGAAATTAGAACACTGATTTAAATCTAACAACTAAAGATCTAAGCTTAATAGAAAGGAATAGTCTTCTATATTAGAAATCATGTCCATCCACATACTTAAAAAGTGGAAAAAGAAACAGTGTTTGCAGTTTCTGAAGATTGAAGTGATCTGGAACACTGGAAGTTAGAACACTGATTTGTCTATACCATCTACAGATCTTAGTTGGCCAAATCTGCCATTCAAACTGTGAATTTCCATTTATTTACATATATAATTCATGGAAAATAAAAAATGGGAGCAGTTTCTGAAGACTGAAATTATCTAAAACATTGGATGTCAGAACACTGATTTACGTCTAACATCTAAAGATTTTAGCTGGGGAGCACAAAGGAATAGCCTTTAGGATTAGAAATTCTGTATATTTAAATATATCACTCATGGGAAAAGTGACCGAGGGAGCAGTTTGAGCGATCGAAGTGATCTAGAACACTAGAAATTACAACACAGATTTAGCTCTAACTACACATCTTAGCTTGGAACATATTAATATCCTTGAAACTTATGGAGACCCCATACATTTCCGATATACGTCACAAATTCCACTCAAGTACACTATCCCTTGCCCTGCAAGAAGACCCTCTAGGACTAGAGGGAATTTAAATTTTGTTAACTGAAAATATGGAAAATTCTCACTAACTGTAATACTTAATCAAAGCTAAATGAACTGAAGTTTAAAACAGGAAATTGGAGTTGTAGGTTCCTATTGCGATGTAAAGAACTAGCAAGAAAAATGTTTATCAAATCCCACCTCTGAGAGGGTGAAATGGAAATAGAAGTAACAAAAAACATTATTCTGTACATTTAAGTCATTTCAACTAATACAATTGACAAAGAGAAACATTTTTAACTTAATCATGGACTAAATTGTTATTATTATTCTATACAAAAAAAAGGAAAAAAAGGAACCCATCAGATTGCTCCATAAATACACAGTCAACCAATTAATGCACCAGTTATTTCTGTCAAATATATATACTAAATCTACTTTTTTATGGAGCTCCTATTGTAAAACAGATAACAAATGTAGCAGCTGAGAATACTGCTGTGTGTTTTCATAAGTGATCACCTGTAATTTTAAACGTCGTAAGATTTCATACTTATATACTGATCTATAAAAACAAAACTGAGGGATAAAATAATTATTCTTTATCGCTCTAAAAGACTCTAAAGTAAAGCTTTATGAAGGAAAAAACTCTTTGTCCTAGTTTTACTCGATATACTTGCAGAAAAAATAAATTTAATTAAGAGACTTTTAAAATAAAATGTTGATCCAATGATAAAAATAACAAATATTAGAAAATGTCATATCTATATAATAGTATTGACATCTAACTTCGCTTTAAAAGAATGATTGTAACGGGAAAGCAAAATTCATTTTCAATTTTAGGCTAGGTTAGGTTTAAGTTGTATTTTGGATTAGTAAAAATGCAGTTCGACATTAAAGGGTTAATATTACTGATCATTAAAAAATTAAATTCTGAGCACAGGTTATTCTTATACTGTATGGAAGGATTTTTTAAAAACTCAGTCATTACCAGAGTAAAATAAAGTAAACTTTATAAGAAATAATTTTACTAATTTTGCTATAATCTACAAAGACAAAAAGATCAAATTACAAAATAGGTTAATGCTCAACTACGAAATCCCAGAAGCGCAGTCTAACTCTATTTTAATATAGCTAACAAAATATCTTTCTAACTATAAATTTTTCATTATAGCAGCCTATTAAAAAAATAAGACATATATTAAAGCAAAGCTTGAGTACAAACTAAAAATTTTTCTCTTTTTAGAATATAAATTTTCCTAGAATTATAGTATTGAGGATCTAAGATTATTAAAATTGCTTATAATACTAAGCAATTGTTTAAAAAATAAATAAGTATTTTTTATCCTCCAAACGTTTTTTATACACCAAGTGGAAAAATGAAAACAGAAATCCCTTTACCCGAAATATAAATTAAGTATGTAAATAAGAAACTATTATTTTATCTGAAAAAAAAGAATTCACTTTTTCATTCTATGAACTTCAATTATATTAATACGAGGAATATGTTTTATTTTACAGCTTGATAAAGGCTAATTTAAAAATATCCATGGTCTATATATATTCTAAATAACTTATTTTATAAAATCCCGATAAGTTTAAAGTTTTATGCAGTAAAGCAGATATATATTTCAATTATATATATATATATATATATATATATATATATATATATATATATATATATATATATTATATATATATATATATATATATATATATATATATATATATATATATATATATATATATATATATATATATTATATATATATATATATATATGTATATATATATATATATATATATATATATATATATATATATATATATATATATATATATATATATATATATATATATATATATATATATATATATATATATATATATATATATATATATATATATATATATATATATATATATATATATATATATATATATATATTATATATATGTATATATATATATATATATATATATATATATTATGTATATATATATATGTATATATATATATATATATGTATATATATATATGTATATATATATATTATATATATATATATATATATATATATATATATATATATATATATATATATATATATATATATATATATATTATATATATATATATATATATATATATATATATATATATATATATATATATATATATATATATATATATATATATATATATATATATATATATATATAGTTTATATAATACATGTATCTAAAGCTGTCTTGCTTGTACTATGATTTCAGTAATTTATTTTTTTTTTTAATTTCATTGTTGTTACCACATACTATTTGAACTGACATAGGTATATTATTTTTAAATCTACAGATTTAAAAAACTTTGTTTTAAAATTATAAAACTATTTATTGACAAAAAATGCTAATATAATAAAGATTATATCAGCTTGGAATAAAATGGAAAGTTATTCCAATATATGAAAATCATAAAGTAAATGATAAAAAAGAAATTATAAAAGCAAGTTAATTAAAAATGCTCTCCTCTAAATCGAATGGAAAAAAATCAATCTTTAAACTTGTTGAAACACTGAAGTAGATTATTTGTATAGTAAACATACACTACTTCATTAATTCCTATCAAGTTCAATAAAACGTTCATATCAGTTTTTCATTTGCAATGATTTTTCAGAATAATTTATCTACATGCATTTTCTTACGGTCATAATATTTACACTATGCTTATGAATAACAGTTTAGATTTTCATTATGTGACACCTGATTTTAAGTTGCAATACTATAGTATAATTCACTTTAAACATTTAATTTATTAAGTTTATTTTAATGAAAATTATACTTTTTCAGCAATGCATTTCAAAGGCAATTTAAGCAAAATACATAAATTTGACATAAGTGCAAACTATTTATATAGCAACGGTTATTATTTATATAGTAAACATACAACTACTTCATTACTTCCTCAATAAAATTTTCATATCAATTTTTCATTTGTAATGATAGTTCGGAATAATTTATCTACTCACATTTCCGTACATTCATAATATTTACACTATATTTATTATGAATGACATTTTAGATTTTCATTACGTGATGCCTGATTTTAAGTTGAAATACTATAGAATAATACACATTAAATATTTAAGTCATTATGTTTATTTTAATGAAAATTCAGCAATACATTTCAAAGGAAATTTAGAAAAATACATAAATATGACATAAATGTCAATGGTTATTATTTGTATAGCAACGGTTATTATTAATATATTAAACATACAAATACTTCATTACTTCCTAGCAACTTCAATAAACTTTTCCTATCAAATTTTCCTTTCAAAGGATAGTTTTGAATAGTTTGTGTATATGCACATTTGTACAGTCATAATATTTATATTATACTTATTATGAATAACATTTTAGATTTTCTTTATGTGACGCCTGATTTTAAGTTGAACTACTAAAGAATAATTCACAATAAACATTTAATTCGTTAAGTTCATTTTAATGAAATTTTTACTGTTTCGTCAATGAATTTCAAAGGGAATTTAGAACAATACATAAATTTGCCCTTAATGTCAACGGTTCTTTCAAATTAAAGTATTATTAAAAAATAATGTTACTTATAATAATCTATAATATTTATACCTATAATAATTATAATATATCTATAATATATCAATAATCTGTAATCTATAATAATTATATCTATATCAATCTATAATAATATATATATAATTACCTACTACACTTATTATTCCTAACACAAGCGGTGTGTGGATTGTTTTTGCATTCAAATTTCACAGGAAGGAGAAATAGAATGCACAAATACATCCGGTATTGTTCATAGAAGTGTTAACTCTTTTATAATCCCATATTTTTCAAGAGAACAATAAAAAATTTAACAATATTTTATTTATATAGTAAACATATTATTATTTTATATAGTAAACATGTTATTATTTATATATTAAACATACAACTACTTCATTACTTCCTAGCGACTTCCATAAAATTTTCATATCAATTTTTCATTTGTAATGATAGTTCAGCATAGTTTATCTACATACATTTTCGTACAGTCATAATATTTATATCATACTTATTATGAATTTCAGTTTAGGTTTTCGTTATGTGCCGCATAAATTTAAGTTGAAATACTATAGAATAATACACATTAAACATTTAATTGAGTTTATTTTAATGAACGTTATACTGTTTCGTCAATACATTCCAAAGGAAATTTAGCAAAATACCTAAATTTGCCATAAATATCAACGGTTATTATTTTAACGGTTATTATTAATTGTATAGTAAACAAACAACTACTTCATTACTTCCTAGTAACTTCAATAAATATTTCCTATTTATTCTTTCTTTGCAAGGATATTTCTGAATAATTTATCTACATACACTTTTGTAGAGTTATAATATTTGCATTATACTTATTATGAAAAACAGTTTGGATTTTCTCTACTTGACGTCTGATTTTAAGTTTAACTACTATAGAATAATACACATGAAACATTTAATTCCTTAAGTTTATTTTAATGAAAGTTATACTGTTTCGTCAACACATTTCAAAGGTAATTTAGCAAAATACACAAATTTGACATAAATGTAAACGGTTATTATTTGTATAGCAATGTTATTATTCATATAGTAAACTACGTCATTATTTCCCCAATAAAATTTTCATATCAATTTTTGATTTGCAAAGATAGTTCGGAATAATTTATTCAACAAAATACATACATTTGCCATAAATATCAACAGTTCTTTCAAATTAAAGTATTATTAAAAGAAAATATTACTTATAACAATCTATAATATTTATACTTATTATAATTATAATATATCTATAATATATGTATAATTTATAATCTATAATATATCTATATCTATAATCTATAATAATTAAATCTTTAATAATTATACAATATTTATAATATATATCTATAATCTATATATATATATTATATATATATATATATATATATATATATATATATATATATATATATATATATATAATTACCTACTGCACTTATTATTACTAACACTAGAGGTGTATGAATTGCTTTTGCATTCAAATTTCAGAGGAAAGAGAAGTAGAATGCAAAAATGCATCCAGTATTATTGATAAAAAAATAACCCTTTTATAATCCCATATTTTTCAAGAGAGCTATAAAAGAAAATTATCAATATTTTATTAAAAAAATTGTATAAAAACTGAGATTCAGTTTAAAATAAAACAAAAACTCCCAGTTACGTTATAAATTATTTAGTACTATCAATGGTATGTAGAATAAGAATCTTTTAAATGCATTACCTTTTTTACTTTCAAAGAAATTGCAGAGTGACCAGTAATAGGTTGCGAAACTTCAACCAGCAGTTTTTATAGTCGAGACAAGAAAGGGTTAAATTTGCTATAGTTGCATAAAATAATACAGTAATATATTATATAATGGAGAAATAGTAATTTTTTGGAGTGCAAAGTAGAGTTAAAATTTGAGCAAAATAATTGGTTTAAAATTTGGTTGGGTAGGGTGATATAGCCTAATTTAGAATAAGCAAGTAGCATGGCTAGTTTAACTGCAAATTCAAGTCCCATCTTAACTATTATTGTAGTAAAATACATCGATCACACCAATCGAAAAAATATAATCAAATTAGTACATTTATTTTATTTCTTAACTTTAATTCTTATAATTTTATAGTTTTTAATTTTACGCAGCAGGGCACATCTCAACTTATGACAATTCTGCCTTTAATTTCAAACGGAAGGGCATTTTATTGTTTGTCTATAAGCTGATGTATTCATGAAAATGAATGGGAAGGGCATTATAGTAGTTCATGATGTTGCGACAAATTGCTGTATATTCAAGTATTAACAATTATCCCTAAATTTTCATGTGTTAACATTAATGGAGTAACTGAGAAGAAGATCGCTTGGAAACATATGTAGCAATATTCAAAGCTATTTTTCATATTCTGTTGTTCCAGTGAGTAAGTCTGGAGTAAAAAAAAATCATTTGACAATAAGTGTGAAATGAATAATTCATACTCAGAGAAATACAGACTCTTTCCTCCTCCCAATCGATAGTCTATAGAATATGCATGAGTTTCATTGAAAGAAAATTTCACTTAGAATATTTCGCATCTTTAATGTTGATTCTTTTAAAATACAAAGTTACTACTTCCAATTTCCCGACGGATGGTATAATGGGCGATGATTAATTTATGCCAAATGTCTTTCTGGAAAATGGTTCCCTGTGTACAGAGTCTTTTAAAAACTTCAGATTTAAAATTTATCGTAAAATAAGCATTTACTAGTTTGGTAGTTTATTTAATTATATTTCATGTAGTATTATAAAATCTGGATGGAATACTCTTTGAAATAGAGAACATATAAAACTACGGTAAAACCAGTGTTTTGGAATGAATTATGAATTCAAACTTGTTAGAAATTTATTCCAGTTTCTGCTATATGATTTTCAAAACATTTCATTATATAAACAATCAATTTGCAGACCAAATTATCTATTCAAATGTTTCAACTTTAGAACGATTGTAACTCTTTTATTTTAGGTTGTCAAACCGAATTTTTCATTTAATATATGGGGTAAATTATTTATTAGAGAACTGATATAAATCTTCAAAATGTGAATTTTAAATTTATTATAAAAGATATTTATTAATTTTGTAATTTTATTAAATATATCGTATGTGGTATTATATAACTTGCAAGTTTTATTTAGAACAGGGTTGGAAACAAAAACATTTTAAAGCTATTGAAAAAGACTACTAGTGAACTATTACCTGATTAAGAATAAATTATAGATTCTTAGAAATATTTATATATTTTCTTTGCTGTAAAAATATAGATTTAATGATTTTTAAGAACAAGTATTTGAATCATCAGTGACCTAATAGATTAGATAAACTTTGAAATAATAATTAGATAATGCTTTTAATTTCAGTTTACTAAATTAATTTTTTATTTAATATAAAATAAAATATTTATTATAGAAATAGTATTATAAATCTTTAAAATAAGTAAAATTTCTTACTTGTTTTAAAAAATAGTATCATTTAAATTTAAGGACTATTTATAGGTATTAAATAAATAATAAAATTGCTACTAATATTTTCGATTGATATTTACATTAACGGAGACATGCGTTCAAAAAACACATTTAGAAAATTTCTCATACAAAATTACTACTTACGATTTCACAATCGGTTGTACAATAAGCAATGGTTAATTTCTACAAAATATCATACTGGGAAATCTTTTTTTTTTCTGTGCACTAATTTTAAAACTTATTCCAGAGCAATTTATTTATAGTTTGCTAATTTATTTTATTATATTACATGTATTATAATTAATTAGATATTAGCTTAGAATACATTTTGAAATTAGTAAAATTTTAAAGCGAAAACACGCTCGCCGAATGCATTATGAATTAGGAAATATTATAAATTATTGAACATTCAATGTCTTAAAGCTACTACATGTTTACAATTTTCCAATACCCTTAAAATAGAATTAATATCTTTCGATTCTAAAATAAATCTTATAACAGCCTCCTTGCTATTCCTCATAAAAAACTATCCTGATTTTAGAAAAACATTCTTACAAGTTATGTAATAACGCTTCAACTTAAAAATAACTGAAAAGTAATCAAGATATAAAAATTAGAAAAAAAACACATATATGTTGTATAATGTTTAGAAAATGTATATTCAAAACTCAATCTTTTTGTAGTTTATTATTCATTTTTGAAGCTTATTATTGATTTATCTACAAACTCAAAACTTTTAACAATTCTAATATATTTTTGAAAAAATAAAAAAAAACTGCTTAAAACTTTAAAAGGAAAATTATTAGTCTTTCTCGTGCAAGAAAGTAAAATACATCGTTTTATTAGTATCGTTTATTAGTTTTATTAAAATATTTAATGTTTGTGTAATAAAAGTATATGATGAACTTCTATTGATAGGAAAAATTAGTTTCTAAATTACATATTTCGATGTATATTTTTCTAAGAGGTTTTTACTTTTTTTATATTTTATTTTTATATAATTATATTTTTTAATATAACAAAAATAGGTACTTAAAAAAATATTATGCCTTAATTTTATTGGAGAATTTTAATTTTAAACAAATCAGAAAAAAATCATTATCTAATACATCAAAAATAGTCTGTTATAATCAAAACGTTTTAGGTCGAAAAGTACTATATATCCTTAAGTATCTAAAAAGATAATTCAAATAATAATACTTTAGAATGATGATAATTCTTTATCGGTTTTAGTTTTCAATGTTAACAGAAAATTTGCATTTAATTTGAATTAAATTGTTTATTAGAGGAACAAAACTACTACAAAATATTATAAATGTATTAAATATTATAAATGAATATTATTGTATCTATTTTTTACCAGAGCAAAATCTTTAAATCACAGACTAGTTATAAGTCTAAACTATAATACAAACTATTTTTATGACTTCAGCTTAAAATTAAAGTATTGACATACAATTTTCCATATGGTTGGTTCAATAAGAGAATTTGAAATACGGGGAATCCAAAAGGAAGGCTGAGAATTTGAGTAATATGTTATAATTTGAAATACCTTATTGCATATAATAGTACAAAAAATGCTTGGATAGCATAGGATATACCGCAAAATATAGTAGTTTGGGCTGAAATAGTAGTTGAATGAATAGTGGAAAATAAGTAAAAATTGCAAGAACCAAATCCACTTTCTGATCGCTATTCTCACTTACTCCATTTCTAATAAACCTAAAAATGTAATGGATTAAGAACTTATTTAAATGGATGAACTTTCGTGTAAATTTGCTGCTATAGTGCTTTCGTTTTAGGTTGTCACTACAAATTTTTAATTCAATATCTGAAGGAGACTATTTTTAAAGTAACAATATTGAAAATACATAAAATCTAACTCCTCAAAAGGAAACATATTTCAAATTTAAAAATCAATTCCTTCAATTTATTTCATACTTCAAACTACGAAGTTCAAACTTCAAACCACAAATCCACTTTCTGATCGCTATTCTCACTTACTCAATTTATAATGACCCTAAACATGTAATCGATGAAGAACTTATATAAATGAATGAACTTTGGTGTAAATTTGCTGTTAAAGTTTTTCGTTTTAGGTTGTCACTATATATTTTTAATTCAATATCTGAAGAAGACTATTTTTAAAGCAATAATATTGAAAATACATAAAATCTATCTTCCCAAAAGGAAACATATTTAAAATTTAAAAATTAATTCCTTCAATATATTTCATACTTCAAACCACAAATCCACTTTTTGATCGTTATTCTCACTTACTCATTTTCTAATAACCGTAAACATGTAGTGGATTAAGAACTTATATAAATGAATGAACTTTGGAATACATTTGTTGCTAAAGTGTATTCGTTTTAGGTTGTCACTACGTATTTTTGATTCAATATCTTAAGAAAACTACTTCTAAAGTAACAATTTGAAAATACATAAAATATAACTCTTCAAAAGTACACATATTTTAAATTTAAAAATCAATTCCTTCAATATATTTCATACTTCAAACCACGAAGTTCAAACTTCAAACCACAAATCCACTTTCTGATCGTTATCCTCACTTAATCAATTTCTAATAACCCTAAACATGTAATGGATTAAGAACTTATATAAATGAATGATCTTTGGTATAAATTTGCTTCTAAAGTGTTTTCGTTTTAGGATGTCACTACAAATTTTTAATTCAGTATCTGAATAAGACTATTTTTAAAGCAATAATATTGAAAATACATAAAATCTAACTCCCCAAAAGGAAACATATTTTAAATTTAAAAATCAATTCCTTCAATATATTTCATACTTCCAACCACAAATTAACTTTCTGATTTATTCTGTTTGTCTGTTTTAAAATTATGAAACATAAAAGAAGAAACGATTTTTCTTTAAAATTGCAGGCGTTAAATTTGCTGTTAAAATTATTTATTGTCACTACATATTTTTAATTGGATAAAGAAAACTACTTTTAAAGTAACAATATTATCATTTCAAAAGGAAACATATTTTAAGTTAAAAAAAACCAAAAAAAGCCACAGTTAAGCATCTCTGTTTTAAAATGAAACATGTGAAAACGATTTTCTTTTCAGGAGCTGGCAATGTGTAAGAATGTAGTGTTATTGTGAAACAGAATTTCCATCGTTATTTCATCAATTTTAATTCAGTTGCATCTCAAGAACAAAATGGTTGAATGGATATGATGTGTTCATTTTAAAAATATTGTGTAAAAATGTTCAATGTAGTTTGATTTATAGCATTCTGGTATTACAGTCAGGAATTATATGAGTGAAGTGAACATGTTTATTACAAATACCGCTAATTTTATATAGTATTTTAGTTGGGATAAAAGGATGTAAAATAAAAAGAGATTTTGAAGATACCATGTATAAATATAAACAATTTAGAATATTTAATTTTCTTATTTATGAATCTTTATAGTACAGATATTCAGATATTATGTGCAGAGTTGTGTATAATAGAAGAATTTATTTCTAAAATAATTACTAAAAATTACTTAGGATTTTTGAAGAATATTTTTGAATATAGTATATTTTTTGCAAATTGTAGAATTAAGATAAAGATAACGTTATAAAACTATAAAAGATTAAATTTGAAAACAAATCTGTTTAGCTTTGAAATAAAAAATATTTTGCTGATATCAAATAATTATATATATTTAAACTCTCATTCTAAATCCATGATTAATTAATAATCCATTTAGAAAAGCACTTTTTTTGTTAGTTTTTCACAATATCCGATTTATTTTAGCAATTAAATTCTTTCATGAAAATATTTTTCATCTCAAAGGATTTAGAGCATGAGTAATATTATAATACTTCTATTCAACGAATATAATTTATTTTTTAACTGATATTTTTTATTAAATAAATGTTAGCCTTTCTAAAAATTTTAAAAATTGACTTAGATTATATTTTATTTTCTGTTTACAATAATTAAATAACAATGTGTTTACTTAAATGCATGTACATTTTCTATTATATTTAATCGTATTTTATGATTTTATAAGGAAAACATTTTTTCTAAAAATGTCTGTACAACATTTTTTTAGGTCTATTTGACAATAAAGTACTTATTCAACGCTTTTCTATTCAATAAAATAACGCATATATTGAATATGATTAATATGTTATATAATTCAGAAATCTAAAAATAATTTCTTTTTATACAGAAAAATTAAGAATGTATAGTAAAATGAATACAATAAAGTTAATGTTTGTCGTATACTGCACTACTATCTGCAACACTTTTTTTTTAGTTTCATTTGATTATTGAGTACTTATTCAGTTGATATAATAAAATATATATAATAATAGATATAAAAAAATAATACAAGTACTGAATATGTTAAACTGTTATATAATTCGAAAATCTGATATCAGAAAAATAAATTTCTTTTATATGAGGAAGTTAGGGTGAAAAATACGGAAAAAAAAACATATTTCGAAAAATATTTCGATGTCTTTAACTTTAAAAATGGAATTTTTAATGCTATAGCTTACGTGATGCAATAATACAAGCTATAAAAATATCCATGATACTTTTGGCCCATCATAAGTTACATTGATTCAGATCTCTAAGGAAAAAAAGAGAGTGTAATTAGATAAAAATCATTATTGCATTATTTCCTTCCACAGGAAAAAAAATCTGATTAGCCTCATTTATCCTAAATTGCGCGGGTGATTATCTTTTATTCGCTTAGCATTTCACAAACACAATTTTAATGGAGATTCCTTCCTCGTCTGAAATGTTTAAAAGGTGGGTGTGTTATAAGAAGAAAAGGAACAGGGGATCTAAATTAAAGATTAAAACCCACCAAATTACCAAAAATTCTTTAAACGAAACATTGGGAATCCTAAAAAATTGAAATTATGTATACAATAACAGCACAAAATACTAGACCTTAACGTGACATCTCCACTGTCAAATTTATGACTGTCTTTCTTAATCTCCTCCCCACTCAGGCTTTCGCTAATTGGACTGCTTCTGGTATTTTTCATTCGATCGAAGAACCAAAGCCTCTGATAATTTTATTTTCCTCTTGTTACAGACACATCCAAATCCGAAGGTTTTTTTTTCCTTAGGTGGCTTAATGATTTCTTAGAAATTGTAGTTGTCTTGTCGTAATAAGATGTTTCAACGTTACATTTCCCGGAGAGAAAGGTCCTGTTATACACTGTACTGTGAAACAATCATTCTTGTTGTATTAAATACGTGTTTCGATTGCTGTCATACATGTCTTTCAGAATTCTTGAAACTTTGTAAATACCAACTTTTGCACTATTTCTTTTTCGGTATTTTTCTTCGTTAATTAAGAGTGTACTCAGTGAAGCGTTTATTCTTAAAACTGTCAGCTTTATTTTCATAATCTTTAAAATAATTATTATTAGGTTTTCAGAGTTAATTTATTTGTGTTGAAAATTATTATCTTCGGTATTCTAAATATCAGGACTAACTCAGTGAAGCGTTTATTCTTAAAACTGTCAGCTTTATTTTCATAATCTTTAAAATAATTATTATTAGGTTTTCAGAGTTAATTTATTTGTGTTGAAAATTATTATCTTCGGTATTCTAAATATCATATTATTAGGAGAGAGAGCATTTCTCTCTCCTATTAGTCTGATATATGTATTTCTACATTCAAAAGAAAACGTTTTGGAGAAACTTTTATGGAACGGATTGTATTTAAGAATATATGTATAACAAACATTTTATGTATTAGTAAAATAAGTATATACACTTACTTTTTAAAAGTAAAACATATTCGGTTCTCGGTTTGAAAAGGTTGCTTTAATTATAATTGAATAATTTAAAAAATTAAGAGTGTACGAACTGAAGCATTTATTCTTAAAACTGTCAGCTTTATTTTCACTAATCTTCAAAATAATTATTATTAGGTTTTCAGAGTTAGTTTATTTGTGTTGAAAATTATTATCTTCAGTATTCTAAATATCAGACTAATAGGAGAGAGAACATTTCTACATTAAAAAGTAAATGTTTTGGAGAAACGTTTATGTGAACGGGTTGTATTTAAGAACATATTTATAACAAACGTTTTATGTGTTAGTAAATAAATACACTTACTATAAGTTTTTAAAAGTAAAACATATTAGCTTCTCGATTTGAAAAAGTCGTTTTAAATATAATTGAATAATTTAAAATATTAAAAGTACACTAACTGAAGCATTTATTCTTAAAGCTGTCAGCATTATTTTCATTAATATTTAAAATCATTATTATTAGGTTTCTAGAGTTAATTTATTTGTGATGAAAATTAGTATCTTCAGTATATTAAATATAAGACTACTAGGAGAGAGAACATTTCTACATTGAAAAGGAAATGTTTTGGAGAAACTTTTATGTGAACGGATTTTATTTAAGAACATATGTATAACAAACATTTTATGTATTAGTAAAGTAAGTATATACACTTACTGTATAAGGTTTTAAAAGTAAAACATATTCGCTTCTCTGTTTGAAAGGTTACTTTAAATGCAATCGAATAATTTAAAAAATTAAGATTGTACTAACTGAAGCATTTATTCTTAAAACTGTCGGGTTTATTTTCATTAATCTTTAAAATAATTATTATTAGATTTTCAGAGTTAATTTATTTGTGTTGAAAATTATTTTCTTCAGTATTCTAAATATCAGACTAATAGGAGAGAGAACATTTCTACATTCTAAAGAAAATGTTTAGGAGAAACGTTTTTTTTGAACGGATTGTATTTAAAAATATATTTATAACAAACATTTTATGCATTATTAATTTAAATATATACTCTTACTATATAAGTTTTTAAAAGTAAAAGATATTCGCTTCTCGATTTGAAAAAGTTGCTTTAAATATAATCGATTAATTTAAAAAATTAAGAGTGTACTAACTGAAGCATTTATTCTTAAAACAGTCAGCTTTATTTTCATTAATCTTCAAAATCATTATTATTAGTTTTCGAGAGTTTATTTATTTATGTTGAAAATTACTATCTTCAGTGTGCTAAACATAAGATTAGTAGCTTCGGTTTCGTATGGTTTGGAGTGCTACGGTCTACTTTTTGCATCACAAGGGCTAATGAGACCGGGACTTACAGCTTAAAGCCGATTCCTAACGGCTACGAATATTCATTCAACTGTGGGATTCGAACCCATGAACTCCAGTACCAAAGGCCAGCTTCCTAACCAATCGTCCATCGTTCGGCTAAGATTAGTAGATGGGTGAAAATTTGTATATTCAAAATTAAATACTTTGGAGAAACGTTTATGTAAACGGGAATGTGTTTAAGGTTATATTTATAACAAGCATTTATATGTATTATTAATGTAAGTATATACACTTAATATATAAATTTTTGAAAGTAAAACATGTTCGCTTCTAGGTTTGGAAAAGTTGCTTTAAATATAATTGAATAATTTAAAGTGCACTAACTGAAGAATTTATTCGTAAAACTGTCAGCTTTACTTTCATTAATCTTCAAAATCATTATTTTTATGTTTTTAGAGTTAATTTATTTATGTTGAAAATTATTATCTTCAGTATGCTAAACATAAGATTAGTAGGTTTTGTTTTGTTTGAAGTTCTATGATCTAATTTTGCAATACGAGGGCTAATGAGACCGGGATTTACAGCTTAAAGCCTATTCTTAACGGCTACGAACATCCATGCCACTGTGATTCGAACCCACGAACCCCGGTACCGAAAGACATCCCCCTATCCAATCGGCCATCATTCGGCTAAGATTAGTAGTAGGGAGAAAATTTGTATATTCAAAATTAAATATTTTGGAGAAACGGTTTTGTGAACGGGACTGTGTTTAAGGTTATATTTATAACAAGCATTTATATGTATTATTAGAGTAAGTATATACACTTAATATATAAATTTTTAAAAGTAAAACATGTTCGCTTCTCGGTTTGAAAAAGTTGCTTTAGATATAATTCAATAATTTAAAAATGAAAGGCAGTTTAAGCTCATATATTTTGTTAGTTTTTTTTTTACTTTTCCTAAGCATTTACACTTTTGTTAGATAGAGTACCTTAAAAAATTCCTTTTCTTCGATATTTATAAGTATTTTTGAATCAATAACAATTAAATAATATCGAATAAAAGTAATTTTATATGTAAAGGTTTTGATTATTAAAGACCGAACTGTATTAGTTATTTTACAAAATAATGATCCTTTCGAAATTTTAAATACTGATCCTTTCAAAATATTTGTCAACAAGTTTGTTGACAGCTCTTCTTTAAGTTTCAGAAAGCCTCATGGACTTTATGCACATAGTGGGATGCAGGGTCTTCGTCACAATCTATTGCTACTTCTCTATGATTTGAAATTTATGTCCTTTTACTTGGTTTTAAGTTTGTGAAATAGCAAATAGTCAATCTGTTGAGGGAATATCCAAAAAGAAAGTTAAGAAGGCACAATCGATAACTGAAGTTTTAGTAAATACCTGCAGCTGATGATTGACTCATGTGTCGGCGTATTGTAATAGTGTATCAGCCAAGTCTGAATTTTTTAGTACTCAGGTTCACCCTTAACACAAAACATGCCTAAAAGGCACTAACATACATTGATAAATCTGTTTGGTTGCCATGTGACCACGTGCTCATGATGGATATTTTAAATAAAGAAGATACAAACAATATTACCTTAATCTCTAGCAAAGATCATTACAGTCAGACATAATGTCCTTTTTAAAGAGTTTAGGATAATCAGAAAACTGTGTTTAATGCACAAGTCCCCACCAAATCCTCCCTAGATCGATAACTCAAATATGTCTATCAAACTTTTGCAGGTTCGTAACAAAATACCTATGCTGACACACATTGTTCCTCAAGCTTCCAATTCGCAGCTTCGTAATTTTGCAACGAAAAACTTGTGAACGTACTCAATTTAGAGGAATCTTTTTGACGACTGAATGGCAAATGAAAACGAAACGAATTGTAGTTTGTTGTTTAAACTTGCTTTTAGGTAATTTCTAGTCGCTATTCGATCACATTGCTGAATGACGTTTTGTTTTAACAGTTTTATTTATTTTATGTCACATTGTACATACTTTGTTGTCTCTTGTACGAACATTTTAAAGATTTAGTCAAACCAATAATTTTAGAGAAAACCCCAATCGTGTTATAATTTTATTATAGTAAAAAGCAATAATTTGATAAAATATTTTTGTTCTCTCTCTCGATTTTCGATCCAGGTTTTAATTATTTTAATAACTTTCTAGTGCTTTCAGTTATGTACGTGTATTTGAAAAATTGTTATCTAGACAAGGATTATGCAACCTACTAACACTGGTGAAATTCTATGCAATGAATTTCTCCTTGAATTTAGATTTTCTTTTCGTTTTTCAACATTTACGTATTTGGGACCCAATTTTCAATTATAATTTTCATTGTACGTTTCCCTGCCGTCATACAATAATAACGTATTTTGAAAATATTGGAATTAGATATACGCTACAATCTTAAATAGAAATTGCACAATTTATTCTTGAAAAAGAAACTTTTATTGGTGTTTGTAAACACCAATTCATTTTATTTAAAAAGCCACAATCTATGCTTTATTGCTTCTTGTCTTACAACTATTATTACGAGTGAAAAGGGGAAACTAACACCTAGTAAACTTGTTTTTAATATAAAATTATTAAGCTAAATATAAAATATATCATGTAGTATTGATATGTAATTTTTATAACAATATTACATCATTGTAATTGTGTATTTTATTTTTCTTCTCATAATTAAATGTACTTTGTACTGCTTGTCTTTAATTACATTCATCTCCTTCTTCAGTGGCTCATCAGCCCAAGGTGGACCTTGGCCTTCCACAGAATCGAATTCCAGGCAGCCCTCTTCTTGGACAGACTTCTCCAGTTTTTGACTCTGAAGACCTTCAGATCTGATTCAAGTCCCTCAATCCACCAAATCATAGATCTTCCTCTTTATCGCCTCCACTTGGTTTAGAGATGAAGATCGTTTTAGTGGCTCGGTCATCTTCAATTCTGATTAAATATTCCGACCATTTCTTTCATCATTGTACTGCCCATTTTTAAATATATTAATCAATCTATATTTCTGACTGTATGCCTTCACTCCCATTTGATGTTTTCACAGTACTCTAGGTTTAGATTGAAAACAGTTACTATAAAAGAGCAATATACATTTACTAACCAGGATTTTCTTATGCTTTAAGAATAAAACAAGGGAAAATTTAGTTTAACAAATTACTTAAATCAGTATTAACTGATTTAAGTCACATAAATTATTTTAAGTCACATATTATTTTAAAAGATCAGGCTCTTGGAAAGTATGGAGGCAAATAACAATAGCTCACATATACCATAAATTCTTCTTGCGTATTTACTCTGAAAATAACGTTAAATAATAAAATATAAAATTTTCCTTTATTGTTAATTATTTAACTCTAAGATTCCCAAACTTTTTGTCTTTAAAAGCACATTCTAAAATATCTCTTTTGACTGCAAGAAACTTTTTCAAGTTAAATTTATAATTGGATATATTTCATAATATATGTACATAATATAAGAAATATTTAATTCCAAAAAAGCATTAACACATAAAATTTGTTTTTTTTTATTCTTGCACAAAATAATTATCAATTAATGCATACAATATCTACAAAGTATGAAAATTCGTTGTGCATAATACAAATGTCAAAGTCAATAAGATTATTGGAATTGTATTATATTGACTATTACTTCGTATTTAAGTCGAATATAACGATATTCCTGCTTCAACTTGTCTTTAGTTGTTCTCTGTATTTAATGATCTATACTTTGATTTTTAAATAGTCATTGTCGAAAAGAATGATTCTCATAAGTATTTGAAATCAAAAAATGGTTTTAATTTACATGCAGTTTTTTTTCCTTAAAAAAAAAGGAAATTTGTTTCTGTCAACTATATTTCAGATATTCTCATCTGATTCAATGTATTTCATGACAATTCCATTCTAAAGATCTAAAATTCATATCTCCAGCTCTACTGTCCTTACATGAAAAATTTTCTTAACATCAAATATCGGCGGTCATGCATCAAACGATTTTTTGGCTCCATGGTGACATCGAGCATAGGATTGGAAACCTCTACTTTAACGGTAAAGCTTTCATGCTAGATGATATGTCGGTGAATTAAACCTCGATTCTTGAACGTGATACTGATTACCTGAAATTTAGATCTGTGGTGCGGCTACATATGATGGACAATTTCAGCTATTTTGAATTGTGGGAAATTTTAACAGCAGCAGGTACATCGTTGTAGTGATGGAACCCAAAATCATTCTTTTCTATACAAGAATTCTTGGCCTCTCTTTGGTGATGAAATTTCTGTTCTTGAATCCATATAATAAGTTAATGTTTGATTTCAAATATGTCTTATTCTATCTTAGAATTGTACTGGATATAAATATGGAATCAAATATAAAATGCTTAATTCTTTTAATCGAAAGTGTATGTATGAAATAAGTGTGGGCCATGGTCTATGTACTAAATGTATGATCCTAAATACGTAAAGAATCTCCAAAGTTATAAAATCCCTTGCCACTGATCTAGACAGTTGAAAAGTGGAAATTTCTGTAACCTAAATGCCTAAGAATGCTCATTAACACTAATACATGAATTTTAAATTTCAGTCATGCATGTAAATTGTCTTAATTAATAGTTAAGTATGTAAAATTTACAATGGGAAAGATTCGGTTAAAATAGATATCATTTAAAAATTATTAAAGTTAAATTTGAAGGAACATTTGGCTAGATTCAAACTATTAATGATATTAACCTGTAGGAATACAGTTGAAATAAAAATTAAATGCATCTCTGAAAAGGAATGACGAAACTAAGCTGATATTTTCAGCAAATGCTAAGTAAAATGTGTTATGCAAATGACTAACAGATTAGTGTCATTAAGAATGGAAGTAAAACACTGTCATCTGCACTGCTGTTGAAACCATATAAATAGAGGGTTGTAGCAAGAGTAGGACGTTGAAAATAGTCTATATTTATCTGCTGGTGCTAAACGTTAGTTGAGGATTAAGTATAACTCTTTGATAAAAGAAAAATACATTTCTAAAACTTTCAGAAGATTAAAGGGGAAAAATCATTTTGAAAGAGGATTTCCTAATCTTCAATAGCATCCTGTGTACATCATAACAGCATCAAAGTGATAAGAGTAAGGGAGAATAGACTGACCAGAAAAGGTGAACTAGAAAATCTGGGGGGGGTGCCGAAAGGTGACGTTAACGCTTGATGATAAAGGATATGGACCGGCATGGCACTAACAGATTACACAACTCTTTGCGTTGGTTGAGCATTGGTTCAAAGCCATTTGTATATAACTGTTGGCTGAGAAAATTCACTGGCCTCTCCCATTTCGACGACTGCGGAAAAGAACTCCTTTATATATAATACCACTCAATAATATTAATAATAACGGCGCCAGAATTTGTAATACAATTTACAATGGACAAAAAAAGGTAAGAGAGGATGTCGCATAATGAAATTAACTTAATTAAACGATCCTTAACAGCATAGACTTAAGTAATAAATATTAAATGGGTATCACTGACTATATTTTTCGAATCAACATGCCAATTCTCATAGAAAATTTAACTTTCTTGCCAAATGCACATGCAAACATTTCGGCTATAAATGAATCATATTTAGATATAAAGACAATTTTACATTCGAAGAAATTCATATAATTTCTACAGCTCCCGGACGTATTACATTTTAGTCCAAAAACACAGATGGTAATACAAAACTTTCGTACAGTTTTTGCTAGTCCTCACAAGTTAAGTGGATGTAATTCTTCATGACTGTTTGTAAGGACACACACCATTGTCAAGCAAGCCCTGCTAATTAAAATATACGAAGTAATAACACAAGTGTGAGATTAAAAAAACTTAGTGTTTGGTTATAAATATATAGAGATTGATAGGATAGATAGATATATAAATAGATTTTTTTCTCATATAAAACAATCTTTACAAATAAATAGAAATATGGCGATACCAGATATAAGTTACACGCAGTACTAAAACGTATGTTTCTTCATTTTAATTGCATTTAGGGATAGTTTTGTGATATATGCTTGCTGCCACAAGCTATTGAATAGATGCCTAATAGTAAATTATTCTTAATTCTCATAATATCTCTACGATCTATACGATATCTTCACATGATATCATGATATCTATACAATTAAATAAGACAGATGGCGATACGAAATATAAGTTACACGTAATACTAAAACGTATTTTTCTTTACTTTATTTGCATTTAGTGATATTTTTCTCATTTATTCTTCTAAAATAGATGTCTTGTAGAATATTATTCTTACAAATCACGTAATATCTAAACGATCTATGCGATATCTTCACATGATAACATGATATCTATACAAATAAATAAGACAGATGGCAATACGAGATATAAGTTACACTTAATATTAAAACGTATTTTTCTTCATTTTAATCACATTTAGGGATATTTTTCTGATATATTCTTGCTGTGACAAGTTATAGAATAGAATCCTAGTAGTAAATTATTCTTACAATTCACATTAAATGGACATATAGAAAGCAAATATACTGAACATTCAAAATTGATTAAATATCAAACAAATAAAACACATATTGCGTCAGGAAATGATTTATATATATATATGCTTGATATTATTTTCTTCAAAAAAAAATTCTTTCTATCGCAGTTATAACATATTGCATGAATTCAAACATCTTTGATAGTGCTTCAGGCCTTTTTTGTCACACAAAAACTCATAAACGTAGTTTTAGAAACAGTAGTTTTCGCATTACATTGAAAAAGGAAAAGTTTTAAAATGCAAAAGGTAAAATGTTTATTTCTCACTCTGAGGTTAAAAGGTAGTGTAAAAGATATATTCACCTTTTGAATAGGATGGTATTGATCTCTATACTTTCAAAATTCATAGTTTGTATGTCAGTCACAAAAACACTGATCAGGGAAAAGAATATTTTATATAAAGATACATAATGAGGAAATCTTTCTTTTTTCAACTCCTATCTCTCTCTTTATATATTATATATATATATATATATATATATATATATAAATATATATATATATATATATATATATATATATATACATATATATATATATATATATATATATATATATATATATATACATATATATATATATATATATATACATATATATATATATATATATACATATATATATATATATATATATATATATATATATATATATATATATATATATATATATATATATATATATATATATATATATATATATATATATATATATATATATATATATATATATATATATATATATATATATATATATATATACATACATACATACATATATATATATATATATATACATATACATACATGCATATCTATCTATCTATCTATCTCTCTCTCTACTTTGCGGTACATTAATAGTAATCATGTATTTTTTTTCTTTATATCGCATATAACTGCAAAATATATTGACAATGCAGACAAATTGATTTGTGAATGGTCATAATTCTAATTTATAACATGTGCATTATTGTCACAGTTTACATTATTAATATTTAAGTACTTAGTGATAAATCTCAAAAATATGTGCGTTTCGATTTTCAGTTCTATTGAAGCTTTTGGTTTTATAGAATTGTTTCTATTACATTTGCATTTAAAATAGCATTTTTCCAATTTATATCTTAATATAAAATGTTTAAAAATGCATTGTGAGCTATATGATTGCCAGATAATTTTTTGCTTGTTAATCTACGAATTAAACGGGATATAATATGCAGATGGTAACATACATGTACTGTTATTTCAGATTAGATAGGAACATTAATATCACTTATAATATTATGTGACAAAATAGGATAGAAAGAAGTTTAAATTTTGAGAGTGTTCCTTTGGAAACATCAATGTTGTTCAAATTTTGGTGTGAAATTCAAACACAAAAAAAACTTATTTTTTCTTAATATATACAAATAAAAATTATAGATATAAATATTTATTTCTACATGTCAGTCTGTTTGAAATTATTGCTAGAATTGTATCAATCAGAAGTAAAAACTAAAAATAGTACAAACTTTGTTGTTAAAGAATTATCCAAAGCATTTATTTTAAACTATCTGAATTCAAGATATCATAATTCGAGGGCAAAAGACATTGAAATACATGTAAACGAATTTGAATAAATGATTCATATGTAATTAACAAATCAGATATTTGTAAAAATACATCCATAGTTTTATTTAAAGCTACGTTATAACTTCATATATTTTAAAATTTACCTATTATGATGAAAAAATTAATGTTACAAAACACTATAGACCAAGAGAAGGAATAAAGTTTTAAATTTCTAATATATTTAAGATTTTGTACCCTATTTTGTAACGTAAGTATGCACAGATTTTTCAACCTGACAAACATTTTAATGGAATATTCATATATATGTGCACAAATATGTATATATATATATATATATATATATATATATATATATATATATATATATATATATATATATATATATATATATATATATATATATATAATGAAAATTAGAACCATAATCATATTCAAATCTTTTTAACTCCAAATAAGCCGATTAATGTAAAAACGGGAAGGAAGTGGTGAAGAAGGATTGGGTGTTTACGGTTTATGACTTCCATACACTGTTAAAACGTACATTTTACCAGAACTGAACATTCCCGTACACCCAAAAGACACCAGTAGAAAGGTGAAAACGAATAAGAAGAACTTAGCATTTGCAATACATAATTTTTCATTATTATATTATCTACTTCTAAGTAATAGTTGCTTGGAGCGCATTACATGGTAAGTAATTTTAAATATCATTTTACATATCTGTCTGTACTATCTAATATATTATCATCGTATTATATATATATATATATATATATATATAATAAATATATATATATAAATTATATATATATATATAGGATATATATAATATATAATATGTATATATATATAATACTTTATCATACTATATATATATATATATATATATATAGATATATAATATATAATAAATATATATAAATATATATATATATATCTAGATATGTTTGGTGTGTGTGTATGTGTGTGGGTGGGTGCGTGGGTGTAACACAGCAAAATAATACAACTGCCAGACCCTATTGTTTGTAGTTGTTCCAGCTACTGGACACAGAGAAGCCTAAGAAACTAGACTGTTGAATTATATTACTGTCGGGACACATTGAAGAGAACCATTTTGAGAAGAATTTAGATCTTTGTTGAGGAGCTGCTAAAAAGACATCTTTGCCAGTCAACGGCAGAAAAGAGAAGGATACAAAAAATAGTTTGTTAGAAGAGAGGTGTATCCCAGAACGAGAAAGAATTTTCCCAAGAGACAAGAAATTAAATCAGAGAATTTAACTGTTAGATGAGAGAAAAACTGATTCATATGCCGTCGACATCTGAAAAATGTGTAGAATGAACATAATATTTGCATCGATTGCACAGAAAGCCTTGCAAAATGTGTATATATATATATATATATATATATATATATATATATATATATATATATATATATATATTTATATATATATATATATATATATATATATATATATATATATATATATATATATATATATATATATATATATATATATATATATATATATATATATATATATATATATATATATATATATATATATATATATATATATATATATATATATATATATATATATATATATATATATATATATATATATATATATATATTTATATATATATATATATATATATATATATATATATATATATATGTATTATATATATATAATATATATGTATATATATATATAATTATATATATATATATATATATATAATAATTATATATATATATATATATGTGTGTGTGTGTGTGTGTGTGTATGTGTGTTTGCCCAATGCTTATTGTTTCCAAAATGGCAGATATTAGCAAAGATTTAGAATATATTTTCCATACTCTGTTGTTTTATGCATTACAAGCATGAAATATATTTTCTCTAACTATATTTGTTAATTCGAGAGAGAAGTCGAGTCTAAATAAGATATTAACAAACTTTTTAAATAACAGTGAATTATTTATATAAACAGTAAAAAACTAAATACTTAGCAATTAGAGTTTGCTGATGGAAATATGTTGAAGTCATTGTTTTGATAACTTCTTTAGCGGAATAACATGTACGGGTTTTTAAAAAAGAATGGCAATGTAAATATGCAGTAGAGTGAAATACATTTTGTCCCAAGAGCGTCTGTAACAATTCGAGTCCACAAATATATTTTTGTTTGTCTACAAAGAACAATATTCTAGAAACAGCAACAATCCTTTAGGGAATTAAATATTTTGGAGGATAAGCACAAATGTTTGTGTACTTGGTTTAAAATAATGAAAGTGCATTTTCGTAGTTTTTCCCTCTTCTATGATTATTCATAGGATTTGATGCAAAAACCTTTTACAGCAATCCCCGTATTTTAATAATGATA
>CM063498.1:109248100-109268100 GCA_032207245.1 Pardosa pseudoannulata
ATACTTACATTCTGAATATTTCAAGGCAGTCATATCTATTACCTTGAGTAAGCATGTCGCTGTAAAAATATATTTTTATCTCGTAGAATTTCTCATTACCAAACCTTAGCATGGTATGAATAAAATGGGAGAAATACAGGAAAAGCATCGGGATGAACTGGAATGTCTCTATATGTCTTTCGAAATTTATTTCTTAGTTACAAAATTGGAGTATATCTTCTAAGCACTTGAAATGAGTTTCTATAAAAAGCTTTTATTTACAAAAAAGTCATCGTGGAATCAAGTGAGGAAACAAATTGAAATTGAAAGCTATTTTGACTGGAAATGGCTTTCAAGGAAGAATATGTTGGTGATACCGAAATGATATGAAACATCCGGGTTTTCGGAATTCATGTAAAAGTGATCTGAATTTTTGAAAAAAATATATACAAAATATGGTTGTAAATTTTTCCAAATACAAAACATAGTCTTCTAAAAGCAAAATCAAAAGGGTAACATGTAACATTTTAAACTTTATTTAAAGGAATATTAAACTTTCAGTTTTCAAGAAATCAAAATTTTTATGTTGCTTGATTCAAACATTTTAACTTTACTGAATTATACTGTCTAAACTACCCACAAACATTAAATGTGAATTTTTCTGAATGAATTTTTTACAACTTACCCGTATAAATCAACTAAAAGCTACACATGTTACGTTCAATCTCGCTTTGTAAATGTTTTGGTTAAATTTCTATTCCTTACACAGGATTTACATTAATTTTATATTTATAAATACAAAGAAGTAAATTTGTATATGTCTTGTATATTTCTGTGATAAAAATTCTTAACCGTTTACCGCCGAACGATGACCGAATGGTAAGTGTTCTATTCTTCGGAATCGGAGTTCGTGGGTTCGAATCCCACTGTGGCATGGATGTTCGTAGACATTCAGAATCAGCTTTAAGTAGTAGGTCCCGCTCTCATTAGCCCTCCTGTTGCAAAACGTAGAACTTAGCTCTCAAAACCAAACCTTAACCGTTTACCCACCAATGTTCCAATAATAGATCATGATATTTAGAATCACATGTAAAAAAATCTTAAGAATATCGCTTTACATATAATTGAACATGACATTATATAGTATTTTTACAATAAGCTTTAAATTGTTTGGATAATTATTTAACTTTTTACAATTTTTTGAACTTTACTATATTTTGTCAATTTTACTCTCCCTTACAATTAAATATACAAAAATTCCAGTTTAAAAGGAAAGAAAGCAATAATTTCAAATATATCTTTAAACAACATATTCGACTTTAAGACAATAAAAACAAAATTTTATTTTTAAATTTTAAAGATAAAATTTACGTATTTATGGCTATGTTTCATTATTGGAACATTGGTGTTTCAAGGATTCATATTTCATTTATGTGCTAAGCATTTTATGATATTGCAAACATTATTTTCTTTTGCATTCTGATAAGAATAGCAACTTTTCTAAAGAAAATAAATAGATAAAGCTGCAAATGAAAGCAATACTTCGAAAGGATTATAATATTGGCACTTGACATTGATGATCACTTTAGTAAATTCCTAATAATACAAATAAATTATTTTTTGATAAGGTGGCTAAAAATGTGTGTGTTTGAGGGGGAAGGCTTTCACCTGTTCAATTTCACATAAGGTGTCTTATTTATCTGTTTCCTTTGATATACAGTTTTTCATGGATTACAGTGAAAAATGTGCATGCGTGCTATCTATGTGTTTCATTTATAAAGTTTTCATATATTTAACATCATGTCTCAAAGATGCCTTACAATAGAAGATGATCTGGCCTTTCTAGAAGCACTTTCGAATTATGATTCGAAAGATGTAGATATTTGCTAGTTAGAGCTACATGAACATAGTGATATAACTGAGGAAGAAGTTATTGATGAAAACAATTTTGATGCTGTTACACCATTCGATGTGTGTGGAATAGTCGAAACAATTTTAAAAAAGATGTAATATAAAGACAAATTTCAGAAACAGGGTCCAAGGGCCAAGAAGAAACGAAAATCTGAAAACCTTGTAGTAAAATGGATAAAAAAAAATTGAAATTAGATAATCTGACAGAATTGGAAAAATCGGAAACAATATTGCATAAATTCTATAGTGTTATAATAGTTATCAATTGTACATTATTTAAAGATAAATAAACAAACAGTTAATATTACGAAGATACTATAATTATTAGACATTAAATTAACCATTTTCAAGAGCTTTTACAAATATGCAAAAAATAACCATGTAACACGCCAATGTTCCAATAATGGAACATCTGTAAAAGCACCCTCAAAAAATTCTTTCACCTAATTTTAAAACTTTATTATATTTATATACTCTTAATTAATATAATAATCAAATTTCAAATCATTGGGAATATTTCTTCTTAACTCTGCGTTTAAACGGTTAAGTATGAAACATTATTTAGGTATACTATATCCCCCATTGTACTGCAAATATGTAAAAAGATAATCATTTTAAGTTTTTATAACATTTTGCTAAATATAGCTCTTCCTAAATTCAGATTTAGAAAATAAAACATAAATTTTATGAAATCTTTTTTTTTCATTTTTATATAGTTACGGAAATGAATACATGTGTTTGTAAGTGCTGTGGTGTAATACATTGCTGTTGTAATTTCAAAGCCATTAATAAACCCAAGTTTACTTTATATCTTCTTTAATTACATTAAAATACCACTGATTTATATTACAACATTCAAATATAGAACAAAAGACAAGGAAATATGCTAAAAAATATTTAAAAAATTAAAAATTAAAAGAATGACTCCACGTGCTACGCCTGAAAAATAATTGATAATGTCCAAGAGAACGCTGTATTCTTTTCCTTCCTTCTTTTACTCAGGCAACCCTATACTGTTTTCATTAACCTGTGTTGATGCGTTCGTTGTTCCATTGTCCTTTGCACAATGCGTCCTATCCCTGTTCTGCCCAGATTGACCGGGACTCCAAGGATGGTCCTAAATCGCCTACTGGAGACCAATCACAACTCTCAAAAACTTGGTGAAGATTAAGTGCAATTGTTTTCACTGGCCACACCACACGCTTCTTGGAGTCGCGAAAAAAACTTGGGCATTCAACCCTAAATGTGTGAGTGCGGCGAGGAAATCAGTTTCGCAAACCTTATTTTAAACATAGCTGCACTCTCACAGTAAGCAATATTAAAATCACGTAATTGTATTAATTTTGATCAATGGAACAAATTATAGGTTAGCTTTAAAAAGTGTCTCTTTTATGTTATTTGAAATTTACATTTAAATATCTCCTCCAGAAGTAGAAAATCACATAATTTAAAAATATTTAATTAAATTAAACCACTTGTTAAAAGCATCTAATAAAAGTCCATAATTTATATATTAAACATTATCGTGAAATAACGTTTCACCAGAATCTGGAATTATACACCTTTCTCTACAATTCCGAACAAACAGATATTGTGGTTTAGGAAAAGGAAGAAAAAAATGAGTCTATTTTCCGAAACATTAAGCGTGAAAATGATACGTTGAGAAAAGAATTCGGCCACCTTTGTTATTTTCAGTGAGCTAAATGAAACTTGTAAGCCAGGTTATAAACATGCCATCAGTTGTGCTACAAGCAAATATTTAAAATCAGAAACCAAAAGAATCAAGTCCCAAGATTTAAAGAATCGTATACAAAGCAATAAGTTTTATTTTAAATCATTTATTTAATAGAGCATTATTATTTCAAATAGTAGTTTTTATTTTCCAAATATTTTACTGCTTCCAAAAAGATTATAAAATATTAATTATTATTATTTAAAAAAGAAAAGTGCTTATTTTACGGATTTATTATATCAAGGTGAAAACTTTTAAATGTTTTCATTTTGCTATATATATAGATGGTACTTCAGGTATACATTATCTCAATTCTGTTGACAGGAACTGTATATATGGATATTGCTAAAGAAACTTCTATCTTGATTCTGAAAATACTCTAATGAGTTCAAACTTGAGATTTTTTAACTGATATTTAAAATAACAGGAAAAAATGACCAGTAAAATACATTATCGGAGCATAAATTCAATTGAGTATTTTCTATACTCGCAAAGGTTTTAATATAATTATTCATAAATTATTTTAATAATAATCATTTTATAGGTAATATTCTCAATTCTTTTGAGATCGCTATTCAGTTGACTGACTGTCTGTTGAAATCTCAAATCTGTTGACACGAACTCTATATATGGATAATGCTGAAGAAAATATCGTGATTAAAAATACTCTAATGATTTCAAATTGGAATTTTTTCTAACTGATATTTAAAATAGGAAGAAAAAGTGATCAGTAAAATGCATTATCGCAGAATAAATTCAATGCAGTATTTTCTATGATCACTAAAGTTTTAATATAATTATTCATAAATTATTTCTAAGTTCAGAATTTATTGCTAGTAGTTTGACATTTATTTTTGGAAAAACTAAATTTTAATTTCTAGTTTATTATATTCTTAATTAAAATACCTGAAAATTTATTATTATTAGAAATATCTTTACTTTAAAGATTTAAAAATAATAATCATTTTTAAAGGTAATATTCTCAATTCTGTTGAGATCTCAATTCTATTGACTCAATGTCTGTTGAGATCTCAATTCAGTCGGCTCAATGTCTGTTGAGATCTCAATTCCGTTGAGTTTCATAATCTCAATTCTGTTGACATGAACTGTGTGTACGGATATTGGTGAAGAAACTGTCTTGAATCTGAAATTACACTAATTTTTTAACTGACATTTAAAATAGCAGGAAAAATTATCAGTAAAATCATTGTCGCAACATAAATTCAATGCAGTATTTTCTATGCTGTCTAACGTTTGAATATAATTATTCATAAATTATTTTTTAAGTTCAGCATATATTGCCAGTAGTTTGACATTAATTTTTAAAGATACTAAATTTTAATTTCTAGTTTATTATACCTTTAATCAAAATACATGACAATTTATTATTATTATTAGAAATATCTTTACTTTAAAGAATTAAAAATAATAATCATTTTTAAAGGTTATAGTCTCAGTTCTGTGGAGATCTCAATTCAGTTGACTCACTGTCTGTTCAGATCTCAATTCAAGTGAGTTTCATAATATCTGTTGACATGAACTGTATGTATGGATATTGCTGAAGAAACTTCTGCCTTGATTCTGAAAAACTCTAATGAGTTCAAACTTGAATTTTTTTAACTGATTTTAAATAGCTGGAAAAAGAGGATCAGTAAAAAATATTATCGCATTATAAATTCAATACAGTTTTTTCTATACTCACTAAATTTTCAATATAATTATTCATTAATTGTTTTAGCCTATATTGCTGGTAGTTTGGCATTTACTTTTGGAGACACTCAATTTTAATTTCTTGTTTACTATATTTTTAATAAAAATATCTGAAAAAGTACTATTATTAGAAATATCTTTACTTTAAATATTTAAATATAATACTCATTTTTAAAGATAATATGCTTTAATTACTTCAAAATTACTATAATAAACAAAGATCTATGTGAATTTTTATGATAATTACTAGTTGTTTTTATTTCAAGAACAACCATTAAAATTAATTTTTAATGAATTAAAAACAACTGGTCTTTCTTCCTCATAATGCAGACTAAATAGCTTTAAGAATTATTATATTTATGAATTATCTCCAGTTGAGTTAAATTATAGAATAATCCTAATCTGTCGTTTCAATTAAAAAACATTTTGAAGTTTTGATAGAATTCTTTAATTTCACAGGGATAAAACCTCACTAATTTAAAGTACATAAAATTATATTTTTACTGCTACAGTTTATATAAATATGCTAGAAATATTGAACACGCTTAAAAAAATGAAATAAAATGTAACTGTACAATAAAACGTTTCAAATTTATTGTAAGTTTAAATTAATAAAAAACAACTGGTCTTCCTTCCTCATTATGTAGACTAAATAGCTTTAAGAATTATTATATTTATGAATTATCTCCACTTGAGTAAAATAATAGAATAATCCTAATCTATCGTTTCAATTAAAAAATATTTTGAACTTTTTGTAGAATTCTTTAATTTCACAGCGATAGAACTTCTCTCATTTAAAGTACAGAAAATTATATTTTTACTGCTACAGTTTATATAAATATTGCTAGAAATAATCAACACGTTTAAAAAATGAAATTAAATGTATAACTGCATAATAAAAAGTTTCTTATTTATTGTAAGTTTACAGTAAATCATGATCACAAGGAAGCTTTTATATCCATTCAAAGAAAATTTTACTAAAAGGACAGACGTGTTATAAGGTGATAACTGAAAAATTAAATGCTTAAATATTAAAATAGTCTACTTTAAGACTTTTGCCTCTTTAAACTTTGACATATAAGAGACATTTTACCCACAGCTAGAAACCGCATATACTTTCTTTAACGTATCAAACTGAAAAATATTTTTATATCTTAAAAGCGTTATCTTGTCGCCGCATATTCTGTCATTTTATTTACTTCCCGGCAGCATGCACTCAGCGGAATCTGGCTAATATATGGAAATAAGTGTCGCAGACTGGAAGAAATGATTAAGTAATCTCGAGATAAAATATTTAGTTAAATATGAATATACCAAGTACACATTTAACCAAGCCTTCACTTCCTAAAATATCTGTATAAAAAGTTGTTTTAAGTAAATTACTGTATATGGAAGATAATGTTATTAGAGATATATTTACCATAAAATTATACATATTATATTACATAAAAGTTTAGACGGTTTATATATAAGTGAATTTATAAAGTGTATTAATATACACATAATTAATTTAATAATTATTAAAATGAATAAAAATAGTTATTCATATTTAACCCTATCATATAAGAATGCAATATAAGAGTTTTTAGAAGGAACTTATCTACAAGACGTCCTTGTGCAATAATGGGAATCAAGTACCAAGACGTAAAACAGCACATTATGTTTAAGTTTAATAAATAAATAATTAATAAATAATAATAAATAAGTAAAACTTAATATATTAATTTTCGTAAACGAGTCTTTTTTTTATCTTCAAATCCAGCTAATGATATGATTTATATAAAAATTCAGCTGTTAAACTCTTAATTACATTTTGTTACTACATAGTCCTCATTCTTTGTACTCTTTTTTCTTAACATCCTTTTCTTAATTCATCATCTCTTCTGACTTTTTATCCATTCCACGGATTTATAACCGAATAAAGCATTGACATCCTTAGGTTAAGGAGCTCTCAGACCCTTCTAAATCAAACTTACCAATCGGGATAGGTAAAGTCTAATTAATCTTTTAATTACACAACATGTTTTCTCATAGTTTTTTCTCTTGTTTTTCTTTGATATGAGAACGAACCCAAAAACCTTTCAGAATATTCTGTATTTTTTCTGTCTGTTGCTAGTTTGCTGTATCCCTCCAGCAACTTCCAAATAATGGATGTTTCTGTGAACGATCTTAATTCACGATCTTTAATTTTGCATTGATGATCTTTATGAAATATTTCGTTCGTAAGATGAAGTAGTGAATGTTTAACTGCTTGGTTCTTTGTTAAAATCATTACCTTGATCTTGATCTCGATCTTACTATTTTTGAATGATAAACGGCACCAGGACTATTTACATATCTTTTAATTTCTTGTTTGAAAAATATCCAAATAAGTTAACGAGATAACACTCATTACGCTTACACTACAAAATGTGTTGGTTTCCTGGCTTAATTCAGACGAACAAAAGGAAACTTTTCACCATTGTTACAGTTTCTGCAATTTTTGTTTGTGTTCTATGAATCTTTATGGTATTGGATTGGTATCCCACTGTTACTTTGAATGTTTGTAGATTTTCAGAATCATCCATAAGCAATTGTTTCTCGTCGAATAAGTCTTTAAATCTCTGAAAAGACCCTTAAATTAATCTTGATTTTACTATTTTTGATTGATTAAAGGTACCAGGACTATTTACATATCATTTAATTTTCTGCTTGCAAAATATCCAAATAAGCTAACGAGGTAACGCTCATTACGCTTACACTACAAAATGTGTTGGTTTCCTGGCTTAATTCAGACGAACAAAAGGAAATTTTTCACCATTGTTAGAGTTTCTACGATTTTTTGTTTGTGTTATATCAATCTTTACGGTATTGGGTTGGTATCCCACTGTTAATTTGAATGCTTGTAGATTTTCAGAATCATACATGAGCAGTTGCTTCTCGTCGAATAAATCTTTAAATCTCTGAAAAGACCCTTAACTTAATCCTGATTTTACTATTTTTGATTGATCAACGGTACCAGGACAATTTACATATCTTTTAATTTTCTGCTTGCAAAATATCCAAATAAGCTAACGAGGTAACGCTCATTACGCTTACACTATAAAATGTGTTGTCTTCCTTTCTTAATTCAGATGAAGAAAATGAAACTTTCATCATTGTTAGAATTTCTGCAATTTTCGTTTGTGTTATTTCAAACATTATGGTAGTGGATTGGTATCCCACTGTTACTTCGGATATTTTGTAGATTTTCAGAATCACACATGAGCTGTTGTTTCTCTCGAATAAATCTTTAAATATCTTAAAAAAGAGAAATGTCTGTAAATTCATTAAAATGATGAATAATTTTTAATTTCTTAAACTTGTGTGTGTCACCTTCCATTTTAAACACTTTTTGTCTGAAAAGAAAAAAAAAATATTTCTAGACATAAACTATTTAAATTCGATTTTAACACATTTGTTTCCTAATTTACCTATAATAGACGTAAATTTATATGATAATTAGGAAAGAGGAAATCTCAAAATCTAATTAGTAGAAATGTAAATTTTCTAAAGCACAGATTAATATGCATACTGTATAATCGAATGTGAATTATGGAATTAAATATTTTTTAGCACAGATGTTTCAGTGCAGTAGTAAAAAAAGCTTCTTCTATAACATCTGCTCTGTTCACTCGCATATATTTAAATTTAAACTTTTGCCTTAAAGATAATTAGAACGATAAGTTTAGATTGCTTGCAATGAATTTTTAATATTTTTCTCTATTATTTCACAGACTAATTTAAAATCTTTGTTCGTCTTTCTACCAGGATATTTATAAATCTTACTATTATACATTGAAAAAGTATTTAGTAAGAGTAGTGCTTACACATCTCCTGTTTTACTCTTTTCGAACTATCTAAATAAACTAGTTTGGTGATATCTATAAAACTGTCTTGTGCTACAGAATGTACTGTAAAGACTTAATTAGTCAAACAAAAAATAAATCTTTAAACATTGTCATTTGTTGAGAGTCATCTTAATCGTTAAATCATGGGTTTGAATCCCCTTATTGGATTGGATATTTTACGCTTTCAGAATCAGAAATATGGCTGTAAAAACCAATTATATTAATCTCTGTATTTGTAGTGATAGACCGTAGAGTCATGATGTAACAAAACCACTTATGGCAGTGATTTCATTAACATTAGAATAACCGATATATGCAGCTACTAATAATGATAATATTAATTTATATGGTTTTAATAAAATACTGGAAAAATGTTCAAAGCACTTTTAATCCTAAAAAATGTTAAAAAAATTCAGTGTGCTGATAGAACCAGCCTAAAAATAATTGTGTCTAAAACGAGATTTTGCTGTCCTAATAACTGTTTCAGTTGCTCTAAATGCCTAAAAGTTTTAATTTATTAAAAATATTTTCTGTACCCGGTTTCAATTTATACACCTGTCTAGATATTATTAATTTATATGATTTTTATAAAACATTTTAAAAAAAGTCTTTGTATTTTTAAACCTTAAAAAATGTCGCAAAATTTCTGTGTGCTGATAGAACCGGTCTAAAAATAATTGCATCTAAAAAGAGATTTTTCTGTCACAATAACTGCTTCCGTATCACTAAATGCCAAATAGTTTTAATGCATGAAAATATTTTCGGTACAAGGTTTAAGTTTATACACCTGTTTAGAAATAAAAGAGTTTTTTTTATAAATATCAAGTGTTTCGTTTCTTTTCGTTTATAGATATTTATTTTTCTGAATTCATTTAAATTTAGGCGAATTTTTAGAACAAAATATCTCCAAAAGGTATTAAAAAATACATACACTGCCACATGCTCCATACAAAATAAGTAAACTAATATGTGATTTTGAAGTTAAATATTTTAAAGTGTACATATTAGAGGTAAAAGAAAAAAGGAAAATCTCCCATAACATCTGCTCTGTTTTCTTGCATATCCTATGCTTTTCTCAGGTCTTATTTTCTTCGTTAATTCAAATTCATAATATTTCACCCTCTTCCTCTACACACAATTAGGAAGGTAACTGTAAGTTGCACTCGATGATTTAATTAATTGTATCTTTATTAAATGAATAATTAAAGTATGCTTTTAAGGTTTAATCAGTGTATCAAACTGAAACTTTTAGAGTTGTCAAAGTTTTAAAGTTATATTGGTCATTATGGTAATGTATTTGAATCTCATTTCTTCCTTAGATATTTGCAGCCTTTTAAAATATGTTTTAAGCAGTAGGTAACTGCCTAATTAGCTATCTCATTACTTTCTTGGCTAATTCCTATTCATAATATTTCCCCCTCCTCCTTTACACACAACTTTAGATTGTAAGGTTTTTTTTTATTATTTAACATTTAACACATTTTATCATTATTGAATGATTAAAAAACTAGTACTAAAAGTACTTACGCGTCTCTCAATTTCCTCTTTTCAAAATATCGAGATAATTAAATGATGCGAAGCACATTAATATGTCTAGTGCTACAAAAATGCTTTTAAGGTATAATCAGTCTAACAAACTGAAGCTTTTTTACCGTTGTCAAAGTTTAAAAGTTATATTGGTCATTATGGTCAGGTATTTGAATTCCATTGCTTCCTTGGATAATTGCAGCCTTTTAAAATCGGTTTTAAGCAGTAGATAAAAGTCCAATTAGCTATCTAAGGTATTACTTTCTTGGTTAATTCCTATTCATAATATTTCACTCCCCACTTTACACACAATTACAATGGTAACTTTAGATTGCTTGCAAGGTTTTTTTTAATTTACATTTAATACATTTTACCATTATTGAATGAATAACCAACAAGTACTAAGTACTTACACGTCTCTCAATTTCCTCTTTTCAAAATATCCAGATAATTTAATGAGGCGAAACACATTAATCTGTCTTTCTCTACAAAATATGCTTTTGAGGTTTAATAAGTCTAACAAAATGAAGCTTTTACCGTTGTCAAAGTTTAAAATTTATATTGGTTATCGTGGTCGTGTATTGGAATTCCATTGCTTCTTTGGATGTTTGCAGCCTTTTAAAATCGGTTTTAAGCAGTAGATAACAATTGAATTAGCTATCACAGGTATTACTTTCTTTTTCCTTTGGCTAATTAATATTCATAACGGTTTCCCCCTCCCGCTTTACACGCTATTAGAACGTTAACTTCAGATTGTTTGCAATCGTTTTTTTCAATTAAACATTCGATTAATTTAATCATTCTTTAATGACTAATCAACTAGTACGAAAATTACTTACACACATCTCAATTTACCCTTTCAAAATATCCAGACAATTTAATGAGCTATACGTATTAATCTGTCTTGAGCTACAAAATATGCTTTTTATGCTTAATCAGTCTATCAAAATGAAGCTTTTAGCGTTGTCAAAGTTTAAAAATTATATTGATAATTATAGTTGTGTATTTGAATCTCATTTCTTCCTTGGATGTTTACAGCCTTTTAAAATTGGTTTTAAGCAGTAGGTAACAGTCTAATTAGCTTTCGAAGGTATTACTTTCTTGGCTAATTCCTATTCATAATATTTCCTTTCTCCTTTACACACAATTACAATGCTAAGTTTAGGTTGCTTGCAACGTTTTTTAAATTTAAACATTCAATTAATTTTATCATTATTGAATGAATAATACGAAATGTACTTACACATATCTTCTTTTCTATCAATTTCCTCTTTTTAAAATATCCAAATAGTTAAATAAGGCAAAATACATTAATCTATCTTGAGCTACAAAGTATACTTTTGAGGTTTAATCAGTATAACAAAATGAAGCTTTTACCGTTGTCAAAGTTTAAAAGTTATATGGGTCATTCTGGTTGTGTATTTGAATCCCATTACTTCTATGGATGTTTGCAGTCTTTTAAAATCGGTTTTAAGCAGTAAATAACAGTCGAATTAGCTATCTCAGGTATTAATATTCATAACAGTTTCCCCCTCTCGCTTTACACACTATTAGAACGTTAACATCAGATAGATTGCAATCATTTTTTAAATTAAACATTCAACTAATTTTATTTATTACTGAATGAAAAATCAACTAGTATGAAAATTACTTACACATATCTCAATTTACTCTTTCAAAATATCCAGACAATTTAATGACGCTAAACACATCCGTCTTGAGCTACAAAATATGCTTTTTATGCTTAATCAGTCTAACTTAAATGAAGCTTTTAGCGTTAAAAAATTTTAAAGTTATATTGGTCATTACGGTCGCGAATTTGAATCCCATTGTTGCCTTGGATGTTTGTAGCCTTTTAAAATTGGTTTTATTGTTGTTGATGTTTCTCATGCCACTTGGAAAAACCAAGCCCGATTCATCCTGCAGGCTCTCGTATTAACGCAAAGGGGTGGTCCTTTTGTTTTAATGAGCACTATTAAGATGAAAGAATGATTTCGCTCAATTAGGTTCTTATAATTTTAAAGCAGGGACCAAGCAGAAAGCCCATAGACTTGGCGTTCCACCCTCAAAGGTATTAATTAAGAACTTGGATTACATTGCGGCCACGAACATATTTTACGAGCCCCAGTCATCTCTAACGAACACGGCAAAATCAGTTTTAAACAATAAGTAACAGTCTAATTAGCTATGCCAGGTATTACTTTCTTGGATAATTCTTATTGATATTATTTTCCCCTTCTTACCTTAAAAAAATTAGAACTATAACATTAAATGGCTTGCAATGATTTAATTTTTTTTAATATTTAATTAATTTATCACTATTGAATAAATAATCAACTAATGCGAAAATAACTTACACATCTTTTAATTTCCCCTTTTCAAAATATCCAGGTAATTAGATAAGACGAAATACATTAATCTGTCTTGCGCTACAAAATATGTTCTTAAGGTATAATCTGTCTAACGAAATTAATCTTTTAGTGTTGTCAAAGTCTAAAAGTTATATTGGTTATTATGGTATTCTATTTGAATCCCATTCCGGCCTTGGATGTTTACAGCTTTTTAAAATCGGTTCAAGCAGCAGGTAACAGTTGAATTAGCTATCTAAGGTAGTACTTTCTTAGCTAAATCCTATTCACAATATTTTCCCCCTCCACCTTTACACGCAATTACAATGCTAAAGTTAGATTGCTTGCAGTGATGTTTGTTAATTTAAACATTCAATTAATTTTATCTTTATTGAATGAATAATCGACTAGTACTAAAAGTACTTACACGTATCTCAATTTCCTCTGTTTAAAATATCCAGATATTTAAATAAGGCAAAATACATTAATTTGTCTTGCGCTACAAAGTATGCTAAAGTCAGTCTAATAAAATGAAGCTCTGACCGTTGTCAAATTTTAAAGTTATATTGGTCTTTATGGTTGTGTATTTGAATTCCATTGCTTCCTTGGATGTTTGCAGCCTTTTAAATTCGGTTTTAAGCAGTAGATAACAGTCGAATAAGCTATCTCAGGCATTATTTTCTTGGCTAATTAATATTCATAACATTTTCTCCCACCCGCTTTACACACTATTAGAACGTTAACTTCGGATTGTTTGCAATCATTTTTTTAATTAAACATTAAATTAATTTTATCATTAGTGAATAACTAATCAACTAGTACGAAATTGTCTTACACATATTTCATTTTACCCTTTCAAAATATCCAGACAATTTAATGAGCTAAACACATTAATCTGTCTTGAGCTACAAAATATGCTTTTTATACTGAATCAGTCTAACTTAAATGAAGCTTTTAGCGTTGTCAAATTTTAAAGTTAATAATGGTCATTATGGTCGAGAATTTGAATCCCATTGTTGTCTTGGATGTTTGTAGCCTTTTAAAATTGGTTTTGTTGTTGTTGTTGTTTCTCATGCCACTTGGACAAACCAAGCACGTTGAGCCTGAATGCCTTCGTATTAAGGCCAAGTGGTGGGCCTTTTGTTTCAATGAGCACCATTAAGTTGAAAGAACGACTTCACTCAATTAGGTCCTTATAATTTTAAAGCAGGGACCAAACAGAAAACCCATAAACTTGGTCTTCCAACCTCAAAAGTATCAGTTAAGAACTTGGAGGACATTGTGACCTAGAGCATATTTTACTTGCCCCAGTCATTTTTAACGAACACGGCAAAATCGGTTTTAAACAATAGATAACAGTCGAATTAGTCAGGTATTACTTCCTTGGCTAATTCCTATTGATAATATTTTCACCCTCTCACCTTAAAAAAATAGAACATTAACATTAGATAGCTTGCAATGATTTTAATTTTTCTTTAAATATTTAATTGTTTTTATCACTATTGAATGAATAATCAACTAATACGAAAATTACTTACGCATCTTTTAATTTCCCCTTTTCAAAATATCCAGATAATTAAATAAGGAGAAATACATTAATCTGTCTTGTGCTACAAAATAACCTTTAAAAGCTTAATCAGCGTAACAAAATGGATCTTTCAACGTTGTGAAATTTTAAAGTTATATTGGTCATTATGATCGGGAATTTGAATCCCATTGCAGCCTTAGATGTTTCTAGCCTTTTAAAATAAGTTTCAACCAGTATGTAACAGTTGAATTAGCTATCATATTTAAAACGATTGACCATAGATCTCCATATAAAAAAACACAAATGGTTGTTATTAAATTAAAATGCCTAAACTTTTAGATTTTGACAATTCTGTGGCAGGTTGCGGTTTAAACAATTGATTTTGGGTCAAAAAGGGTTTTAGTCTACACAAATCTTTAAATTCATATTTAGTGTATACTGCCTTCTAATTATCTTTAAACAAAATATCAAAAAACTAATTAGATGAAATTATAATTCTTGCATGCACACAGTTATATGTATAATTTTGTAAATGAATGTATAATTATGAGGATAAATATTTTATAAGCGCAGAAGCTGGAGTGAACAGGATAGAAAAGCTTCCTCTATAACATCTGCTCTGTTCACTCGCATATCTTATGTCTTTTTCGGGTATTCCTTTCTTGTCTAATTCATATTCATTAAATTTTTGCCATCCCTCCTTGAACATAATTAAAACAGTAACTTTAGATTGCTTTCAATGAATTTTTAATTTTTTCTTTGTCATTTCGAAGATTTTTTTGTTATTCCTTATACCAGGATATCAATCATTCTTGCCATTATGGATTAATTAATCACCTAGTACGAGGAGTACTTAGGCATCTTTTAATTTCCTCTATTGAAAATTTCCAAATAACCTAAGTGAGGTGATACCCATTAAGTTGTCTTGTCCAACGAAATGGGATTTCACTCTTTAAACAGTCAAACAAAGAGCTGTTCAGAATTTGAGAAATCACAATCTATAAATTAGTAAAACTTTATTTTTAATTAAAAAGAGTATGGAATTAATTGAATTGATTAGGGATCATGGAGCAATTAACTTTTTTCCATTTTTCAGATTTTTAATAAATAAAAATCAATAGAAAACATTAAATATTTACTCTATTTATACAAATACTAGCATATAGCCCGTCACATGACGGTATCAGTAAAACTTTTAATTTTAAAGAATTGTAAAGTACCCTATGAGGCAGGTAAAAAAATGGTTTGTGTTTTGGCTGCGAATTATCTCGTACGTGCTCAATAATTTTTTTATCTTTCCTAACCGTATGTTTGTTGAGAAATTTAATTTTTCTTACCATATTACGTAATAGGATAGTCAGCAGAAGTTTTAATATTGACAGTTATTCTTTGGCGATACATATGAATGATGTCCAAAATTTAGCTAATCGATCTCAAACCGCGAGATTATGTATAATAAACAAACACACAAACGAACAAACTTCTTAATTTTCAAAGATACATAACTTAAACCCTAGATATTTATTAGTCCGTGAAGTAAACTCCTAGACTTTGTTATTAACCCTCCGAGTGGAACACATCGAAAAAAAAAGTCTCCAAAAAATAAGCTAAAGGTTTACTGTGTCTGATTTTTTCTTTCACCTTTTGTTGATTAGAATGGAATACGGGAAACCCACAATCGTTATTGTCCCTTTACTTCCGGTTATAAATATATATATAAATAGATATATTATAGCTTGTTAATTTTTAATACTCATAAAGCTCGTCAAGTCTCGAAGATCATCCCATAAGAAATAATGGATTCTAAAAGTACAAATAAAAATATTCTTTGAGAGACTTTGATATTTTTTACGAAAGTCATCCAAGATATTTAAGTAGGGGAAGTTAGAGATACATCTGTTACCGCAAACGAAATACTTCGAAATAGAGATTTAGAAAGCCATGAAAAGCTATTAGAGTCTTTTTGCCTCACGGGTTAGGGGTGCATCCCTCAATAAATGTGAATCAAAGAGGGATGAAGTTCCTAAACACTCGACCTGACCCTCCTACCTCAAAACTCCATGGAGGAAAGCACTGGCAAAAAGGTACATTACATCCATTTTCAGAGCATTTTTGGAGGTCTAGAATTGTACGTTTTGAATACATCATCGGTTTGGTGGAATTGTACGTGCGAACCGCTTAGAGGGTTAAAAACTGGTGATAAAATTTTTATTTGATAAAAATAATCGATGATTCAATTTTAAATTATCATATATGTACCTAATCTATTATTTAAGCCAAATGTAAAAGAAAATTATTTACTTAATATCTAATTTCAGTGGTAAAACGTATGAAAATAATACAGACGATATTTAAATAATTTAAAATAAGAAATGAATAAATGACATAGTTAAAGGAATTACGTCATAATGCTAGAAAAAAAGTTATTTTAACCTATTATTTTTGAATTTATAAATTTAATCACCTGCTCTTAACCAGGGAAAATATGAGTTGAAATAATGGCATTAAACGCTCGAAAATGGGGGAAGAGGTGGATTTCGAACATTTTCGAACTCGCTTTGAATTTTGAAAACCCTAACTCATCAAGAATCCAATATGGATGCCTCTATACATTCGAAGTCCAACCGCTTAGTACATTCGAGGACAGACGGAGAGATAACATAGGCTGTTATTATATAGGGGATTCTCTACAACTAGATGGAATGCTGAATGATATTTACTGTTTGTATCTCAGTAAATTATAAATTAATACTAAAAATCTGAATCAGAAATAGACTTTTAATACTTATCAACCTATAATGGGATTATTTAACCTTTAGCAATTGACTGTATTTTTTGCTTCAGAATTTAAACACAAATACTGCAGTAGACAGATTAAATATTTATTCTATATATTATGCTATATTTTATGCACCATATTTCATCTATTATGCACTACACCTGGGTGTAATATGGATTAAAATTTTCTATCATATCCCATTGAATTTTAAAATGAAAATAAAAATTAGAAACAAAAATATTTTTAAAATTATCCGTCCTTTAATGGGATTATCTGATTCCGTCAAGTAATTATTTAGCATTTCTCTGCATGTCTTGTTTTAATTTTTTTAATATAACATTTAATAGAAGACATAATTTATTACAATTCAATTTTGACTACAGTCAGATGAAATCTGATTTAACATTTGATATTTCTTTTTCAGTAGGTAGAACTAAAATTCGAAAGAAAATATTACTTATAAAAATCTTTTATTGGATATGTTAATTACTACAACTTACAATACAATTATTAATAAAGATAAATTTAAATATTTTATTTTATATTGCATGAGGATTTAAAATATTTCGATAGGTTTTGTAGTTTTTATACATATTTGAAATTAATCCACTGTTTAACATATATAACGTAAAATAAAAATCTTTTTCAGGATTAATATTCTTTAAAAAGTAAATCCTACATAATTTGTTTTAAAAATACTGGTTCACACAATTTGTGTAAGGAAATAGGGGTTTTAAAGCCGAAAATTTCAAATGTTTCTAATTTAATTTTTAAAAAATTAAAAATTGGAAAAATGTTATAACAGTGTAACATTTAAATCTAAAACAATCCTGATTTGATGTATTTTACAAATGCTAGATTTGATGATTTTTAAGTGTGTTAGATAGCAAGTGAGAAAATGAAAGAAGTAACTAATGTATGCTGTCAGTTTCAACGTCAACGTGTTTTCCAAATGGTTAATTCTGTTGAAATTTTGGCATTCATTTGCCATTTTAATATCAAAAATCCCCTACATAATAATAGCCAAAGTCATCTATCCATCTATCCTGAAATTTATGAAGCGGTTGGACCTAGAATGGATAGAGACATCTATATTGGATTCTTAATAAGTTAGGGTTAGCAAAATTCAAAGCGAGTAAAGTTTATGTTCTCCCAAACTATCGATAGGATTCTACAATAAATTAGTAAAAATATGCTTCATATCACAGTGAAGAATACTGTTTTCTTTTAAACGTTCGAAATATACCCCATCCTCCTTTTTGATCATTCAGTGTCATTATTTCAAGTCCTATTTTACCCGGTTAAGAGCAGGCGATTAAAGTTATCTATTTATCATATAATATAATAAAATTTACATTTTTTACCATTATGACGCCATTCCTTTAACCATCTTATTTAATCATTTCTTATTTTAAATTATTTAAATATCGTCTGCATTATTTCCATACGTTTTATCACTGAACTTAGACATTACGTAAATAATTTTCTTTTATATTTGGATTAAATAATAGATTATTTACATATGTGATAATTTTAAATTTAACCATCGATTATTTTTGTTGCAATGAAAATTTTATCATGAGTATAAACAACAAATTCTGTTTACCACCAGGGTTATGGTAGAAATGATTGTTTCATTCCTTTACTTCCATTAATTACTGTGGCAAAAGATTGGGAGGAACTTAACGATAATTTGGACGTAGCTAAGAAAACTCTGAATTATCTTTCTAAATGAGTTAAATGTGATTCTAAACTGCATTCACAGAATCGGGAGACTTTAGATAAGTATGAAGATAAAAAAAATATTGAACGTGTATCAGATAATTCTCAGCCAAAAAACAAACCATTTTTTTACCTGCATCATAGGGTATTTTACAATTCTAGTAAATTAAAAATTTTACTGATTCCATCGTATGACGGGCTATGTGGTAGTACACAAGAATAGGTAGATATACGTTCTTTAATGAGTCTTGTCCTTTTAATAAATATGTAACTCAGTATCACCACATTTGATAAAAATTTCAATGTATGGCTCAAAATCTGTGGATAGCTTCAATAAACTGTTAACATTAGTGCATATCTGAGACAAACTTTGTTCTAACTTTAAAATTTTATTTACCAATATTTATTGTGTTTAATTTTATTTCTATTCAAATATGTATTTCTTTACTTATACTGATTTAATTTAATTTCTTATAGTATTTATTGTTTTTTTAATTAATTTTAAGAAGTAATGCAATATATACCATTTTCATTGTCAGAGCTCACTTCATAGTTATTTATTATAATTATAATTATGAAAATATTTTTATTTTAATATGACAAAACACTGAGAGAAATATTAGCAATCTTATTCCTGTAAAAATTTATTAGCTTCTTACTTTATGCCATCTAATAGAAATTTAAAAGAATGAACACATTTAGCAATGTTAAATGTGTGAATGCTATAGATAAGAATACTTTTATAACACTTTTTATACAAAGTAATAGTTAAATTCCCTATAATCATTTTTTTTCTTTTTGTAAATAATTATTATATCAAAATATTTATGCTATTTATTCTATAAAATGTGTGTTATAAATAAAAAAATTATATCACGTGTAGAAATGTATTAAA
>CM063498.1:109273100-109285600 GCA_032207245.1 Pardosa pseudoannulata
TCATTCGAGAATTTGTTAAATCCTTCTTTTCACGTCAACGCTTAAATTGTCGCTAAAGGATTTGAAACCTTGCCTTTGTTCACGCTTAGAAATATCTAATAAAAATTTAAATCATGTTAAGCATAATAAAGGGTAGTGATTGAATTACCTTTTTTATGTCTCTTGCTAAATCGAAAAAAAAATACTTGCCTTTTTAAATAGTAGCTGTGACTGCTTAAATAGAGATTGAATACTATTGTTATTCGCTTAGTGTTATAGCCGTCTGCAAATAAAGAAAACTCTTAATTTATTCTAGAAAACAAAAGATATGCTAAGCGCTATTGTAAATCCGTTCAAATGTATCAGGTTTATCTAAGGTGGTTTATCTGCAAAAACCTTTTTATAAAAAAGTAAAGTTAGATTAGTTTATAAATAAAGGCTTAATCCTTGTACAAAAAGAAGAAAAATCTTCGCATAAATGATGATGAATGAAAAATAAATCTCAACAGAAAAAGTATTATTTTAGCCTATGTTGATAAGAATGATAAGTCCTTAATATATAATATAAGTCACAACTTCTCTATTTAATCATTATCTTCTTTAAATGATGAATAATATTTTTCTATTTCACTGACATTTGTAGAAAATGGGTATTTAAACTAATCAATGCTTCTTAACCGTTTGAGTGATGCTATGTTCCTCTCGCTTTGCTTGTTATGTGCCAAAAATACAGAGAAGTGCGATAGCATTTCTCTTGTTTTGTACCAAAAATGAGGAGAATCTGTTGTTGGTTAGTATAATATTCTCATCTATTGATAGCATATAAATTAATATCAATAGCAGTTTGTATTCATTTCCCTCAGCTGTGAATTTTAATAATATAAGAGTTAAAATCAAATACAGTGGTAAGTAGCAATGCAGTAGAGCCGTGGATTGTGGTAAGGTACACATAATGATCGTGTTTTATTTATTTATTTATTTATTATAGTTTAAAAATCTTTTGTTGATATATAGAATTTAGAAACTGTTTTCACTTTCTCAACAAGTGTTATACTCTTCATTATTGATGATAGAGAGAGGAATGGTTAGTGAGCAAAAATGCCTCAGGAAGACTGCCAATAAGTACAAACTTTTCTTTAAAAAAATTGCCTGGGCTAAACTTGCGACAATGTGATGTATGCATTAAAAAAATGGTGATGGAATCAGACGATCCAACTTAATTTGCGATATATGTAAAAAAGGAATTCCTGGAATTTGTGCAGCAAAACATTCTTTTAATAAGTGAGAATAAATAATATTTTTGTTCGTAAAAATTACTTGTTACATAATAATTAGTGTTAATTATAACCATTTCTTGAAATTACATAAAAAGCTTTCAAATCTTAGTAACCTATAAAGAGGAACGCCCAAGGCAAGAAATTGTAGTTTTTTCTTTAGAAACATAAATTTAGGTGATTCTCTATAATCACAGAGTATCTCAGTGATTGAAACAATATTTTGTCTCGTATGTCGTTATAATCAAATAAACATGAATTTGAATGCACTTTATGACACGTCTTTTTAATAATACAAATGAAAGGTACACGTTGTTTGCAGACATTGTAACCTCAGGCATTTCTTTTATCTATTGAGTCATCAAAAATATTAAGAAAGAGTACATTTTGTAATCAAAGATCAAACCCGAATTTGTTTCCAGATTAAATTACTTATATCTGCCCAGGTCGTATATTTTAGTTAATATTGAAAATTAAACTGACATATGTTTTCAGAGGAAGTGAATATTTCCAAAATTTTTCATCGTACTGTTAAAAGAACACAATAATGCAGCTTCAGTGTCCTGTTCAGGTTTCTTTAACATACTTATTCTTCAATACATATAAATTGTATACAGTTATTATGGGTATTTACTATACCTACGATATTTGAATATTTTTATGTGATACTGTGATTTACAGTATTACTTCTCCTGAGAAGAATAGACTGTAGAAAGCAAGTATTATTAAATATTAAGTGTATATGGTTGCACTAAATTTCTTCTCAATGGGGATATTCTTCCTTTTATGACATGTATTCATCTTTTACAAGGCCACAGACATTTCTTAACCGTTTTATTGAGCATTATATAGTTAGGTAAATTACTAAGGGAATTACTTCAAAAATGAATTATTATTTTCCAAGAAAGGATTAGTGTACTTCTTAGAGAAGTATCATCTTCTAAGAAAACTGTTATTATAGTCTTCTGGGGGCTATTATCATATAAAAAACCCACAGAAGGGAAACCTCGAATGAATAAAGTTTAACTGCTGCAAATGATTATAAAAATGGGCATTTGAAGCTAATTATGGTCTATGACTAACCAACTGGACTAGGTACTACCTAACTGGGTTTCATATAATTATATTTTCCCCCAAGAATGGACTGCATGATACGTGAAACACTCAATATGCATAGAATATAGTAGCAGTACAGTAAATCATATATTCATTAGGTTTGGTTTGGTTTGGTTTGGAGAGCTACGGTCTACTGTTTTACGCATGGGGTCTAATGAGACCTGGACCTACTGCTTAAAGCCGATTCCGAACGACTAAGAACATGGATGCTATAAAGGGATTTGAACCCACGAACTCCGGTACGGACAATCAGCACCCTAATCAATCGGCCAGAGTTCGGCTTATATTCATTAAAGATGATAATGTTAAACTGAAATAATTGTAAAAAGGAAATCCCACATTAAAAAATCTCATTTAAATTACTTTTACAATGCATAAGCAAACATTTTAAACTTATTTAAGTTATTTTTAAAAATTGTGCTTGAAAAATTTAACATGTTAGAAAAGTGTTTACGTAAAATTAGCAAATTTTTGTTGTTGTTGTTGTTATTATTGTTGACATATTCCACTTGGTAAACCATGCACGAATCAGCCGGACTCTACTCGTATTAAGGGAAAGGATTGCGCCTCTCGTTTTTAACCCCTTCCCGGTTTTTCCCGAGCTGAACACGGGCAGGCGAAGTGTACGATCCTGGCTCATCCCTAGTGTAGCTCGAGCACTGTGAAATTTTACACTGTTCAATCAATCTTTCCCGTATTATCTCACATGTGCTTTTTATCTTTTCAAATGCTTTTCTTTACTTATCTGGCTACTAGATTATTTGCTGCTCAAAGAGAGACAACAGAGAGAAGAAGGTAAGGAGGGAAACAAGGTTCTACTGTCCAGATTGCGATGTTGGACTCTGTGCAGTACCGTGTTTCCGGTTGTATCATACACGATCAAATTTTGATTAATAATTTCATAATTATTTATGTAAATGGAAAGGATATAAATAAAATTTAATTCATGATAAAATCTAGGTATTCTAAGCTTAATATGTATAGTTAGTGTGAATTTACTCCAAAGTTTAAATATTTCTGAAGCACAGAAAGCCAACTATACGGGTAAATTACGAATTTATTTAAGCTGATTTTTTTGCATTAATGTTTAGGAAATTTTGTATGCGAATGGTACTATTATGTTTAAAAAAGCTATGTATGTATGAAAATAAGCATAAAAAATCGAAATATTTTGAGCCATAATCATGAGATAAAATGAACCTGGAAGGAGTTAACGAGCACTACAAAGGGTAAACGTATGATTTATGCTCAAGTGGATCCTCGTAATTTAGAAGAAGGAACCAAGCAGAAGACCCATAGACTTGACCTGCTATATCCAATAGGTACTGAGTGAGAACTTGGAGACATTACGACCATTAACATATTTTTGTGACCGTTAACATATCAGTCACCTATACAGAACACTGCTGATCTTAGGCCGGCTCGGGATCCGAACCTGTAACTCTCCAATTACGAGAAAGTTTCCTTGGCCGACTGAGCTACCGCGGCTCAGCAATCTTTTAATGATAAATATTGTTACTTTGATAGTTATCAATATTTTCAAAAGTGCAATTTAATAAACTAAAATAATTTCCTATATTCATAAAATATATTAAATGTTCCTAGTATTGGTTAATATGCAGCGAAATGAGAACACAGTTGTATTACAATAAAAAAATCTTTTGATAAATTGTAAAAAAGAATTATTTCTAATAATTAATTGCTTCTACAATTTAACGGAGTAAAAAAATTATTTAAGGTTTCACTATTTGACTATCAATTATTGATTTAAATCTTTCTATTTTTCTCCATAATAATAGGTGCCGAGCGCTGGCCGATTGGTTAGGGCGCTGATCGCCGGCACCAGAGTTTGTAGGTTCGAATCCCACTATGACATGAATGTTCGTAGCCGTTCGGAATCGGCTTTAAGCAGTTGGTCCCGGTCTCATTAGCTCTCATGTGCAAAACTGTAGACCGTAGCGCTCCAAACCAAAACATTATAATAGGCTTAGCAGAAATAGATATATTCACTAAACTGCGAAACAAAATAAATCTAAGTGTTAATATAAATTCAATTAAATTATTTTCGAAATTAAGTATGTTTTCACTATTTTAATAGAAAACTTTTCTCTCTACATTTTTTAAAGCATTGTTCAATTAATGCAGCTATTTATTGAGACAAGTCAAACATATCCTCATATTACTAAATTTAATAACATACCAGTAAAGCAGACCTTATCCATGCCAATATACTCCGAAACTGTAATTATGTGCTACCAGATCAGTTTGAGCATATACTTCGACTCATAACTTCCATCTTTAATATTTTATAGATTTAGCTTCGTGGCTTTTAAGAAGAATAAATAGATCAATCACACATATCCGAGAATTGAACCCTCATGTACATATAAATTGTACTTCGTAAATAAACATTGGAAGCATCTATTCCCAATCTATTCCCGGATTCCGAGTAAACTGTGATATTAAATCTTCCAGGTCTTTTGAATTTCTAATGCATTTTGATAAGATTGTCAAAATCAGAATCTTCCTATAGTTGAAAAGGATATGTGTATTTAAATCTTATTTCCATGATATTAACGTCGCAATGTTATTAATCTAATTTTTCCCATATGAATTCAAATTTATTCAGATATTTGTCCAAGATATATGTCGCTTAAAGAAGTTTATACTTCTGTACATTTGCTGTGAAAATGGCATTTTTTAACGATATAATACACGTTTAAATTTAAATGTAAATTAAAATTTTCTGTTTGAGAATCCGCATTGTGTATCTTTAATTAAATTAAAAATTATTTTGATTAAAAATTTATTTAGCTTGAATATTTTATGATATAGATGTAATAAATTCGTAGATATAACTGCAAAATTTTGACATGAATTAAGAGAGTGTATTTTGTGAAATAGAGAAATTATTTATTCTTAAAACATGCTTCAGGCAATAATTTTATGTGTCGAAATAGATTTTAAAATATGAATAAATTTAAAAGTGTATTAACAAATGTGATAATGAATAACTTATATTACCATAATTTAAAAAATATTCTCTCTATAGTTTTACCAGCATTTAGAAATGATGTTTTTACGTAAAGATAAGCGAAACATTATTTTTGATATTTTTCTCTTAGAAATTTATTTTATATCTGTTGTAAATTTTACAAATACAAATCAAAGTACAAAAAAGCCAAAAATTAATATGAATTATTTTATAAATTATTTCAATATTTTTATAAATTATATATATACACTCATCACAGATTTGTTAAACAACAAAGATTTTAACTTATGAACCATGTTGATACTTTAAACAATAATATAATAATAGGGAACTTTGAAAATAAGATAATTAATTTTTAATCAATCTAAAACAATAATTTGTTACTTTGTGAATAATTATAGAAAGTTTCTAAAAAAATTAAAGTAAAATATTCAAAAGTTTAATACTTAAACACCCGTTGGGGTGATACTGAGACATCTGTAGGCCCCACAAATTTTGAGTTTAAGATATGTTCTTTGGTGTCTTTTAATATTTCTAACATTTTTTATTTTTAAAAAACGAATTGCTTATATTTAAAAATAATTACAAGGAAATAACTCTTGAAATCCCAGAGGAGTCATATTGACCCCATACGATATTTTATGCAATTCTAAGTTATTTTTCGGTTTATGATCTTCAGATTCATGGTCTTTACCCTTATTATCAGACAAGTACTTTCTCTTCCGGCTGTAATCCGCCTACTTCCTTTATTCAGATGATATTAGTTATGTCCTCCTGCTAAAATAAATGTTTTCTTTTCCGAAATGTAACCTTTGACATGTTCGACTATCGAATTGCTCTTAACTTTATTAGCCTACTTTTTTATTTTCTTGCATTAATGAGTTATTCATTTTAACATAATTAGTTTTAAAATATCGGAAAAAACATATTCCGAACCAAATGAAATAGTTGTTATTTTAACGAGAGTTTTATGAAATTGCATATAAAATTGGTGATTGTTACAACTATTAATATTGAAATAATGAAAAAAAGACTCAAAATGAAACAGTTATAATGGAAGTAATTAAAGCAAATGAAAATGACGAGTAGACATAATTGAACAGATAACCCTATGCACTTAGTAAAAGTGCCCTTAACAAAATGGAAAGATCATACTTTTTATGATATATTAAAATTAGGTGTATGATATAATTATTGATGTATTAGAATTATACTAAATATTTGTATCATTTTTTAAGAAGTTAGAGAAGAAAAAAAAATAAGCATTTATTAAATAGTTATTGAATATATTATGTAAAAATTTACATAAAACATAAAAAGGGAGCAAAATTTAGAAACCATCAGAAACTAAATTTGAAAAGAATAGTAAAATAATTATACGTAAGAGAAACTTGACATCGAAAGGTGTGCATATTATCTGTAAAAAAGGTTTGGAGAATTGCTGAGCTTAAACCGACCTTACTTAAATAAGTTTCCAGGAATTTAAAAAAATTATGTAAAATAATTTGTACTCATTACTTTTGAAGAACATTCCTACATTCCAACTAGTACTTGTTTTATGGAATTTAAAAGAGGGAATCCCGACTTTTGTACAGTTTTTAGATCAGAACTTATTCCTATCTGAAAAAGCTTGCAAATTGAGAGACACTTGAAGAGAATGTCTAGATTTTGACTGACAGTCATACTTCAATGCAGCACCTATGTAAATGGAATGCTACAGGGGACAATGGAATATATTTTAGACATTGGCATGCGGTAGGTGTTCAAACAGGACGTGCAGAGAGCAACAACAACAATAATAATAAAACCATAAAAATGTAAATTAAACACTTCTTTAACGTTTATTATTCATTTGTACACAAAATCCATACTTCTATCTGTATTACTAATAAAATAACGAAAAGTTTATATTTCCACGAAAAACATATTTTCAGCAAACGTAACACCATACTGCGCCCGCCGCTGCGGTGCCTCATCAGGATGCTCATCGGTGCCGACAAACCGAAAGTCTAGTTCACGTGCAGAGGATTTTGCTGCACGCTGTCGCAGTAGAACAAACTGTTTCTCTTTCGGTCAGTGGATTAAATTATATTTATTAATTGTTTTTAACATTTGGAAATCATATATTCTGCGAAAAACATCTTGACAATTTTTAAAAACAAAACGAGGGATATAGTGTTACAGATATAACTTATATACTGTCTGTAAAACACAATGAATGGTAAAATTTGGACTATTCTATTAGAATTCGTTTCTTTTTGTCTAACAAAACAAAATTGTTTTTCATCGAATTATTTCTATAAATATAATACATCACAGAAATTACTTTACCCCACTAAAACATTTCACTTTATATTGATGAAATACTTCTCTTATATTTCCATGAAAACAAAATCTTACAATATATAAATTTAAACATGAACCGTCTGCAAAATCGTGTGGCCAGTTAATCGGTTAAAAAACCAAAATCTCTTCAGCACTTAAGTCCCCGCTCTAATACAACGCTTAATAAACCGTACCTTCGGATGATTCAGGATGCCAAGTGCAGGAAAAATTGTTGCACTTGCCTCAGTGCTATAGTATGCTGTGCTTCTCCAGTAGCCCATACATATAAAGCGTGATTTTCTAGTGGTGCGCCGTGCGAACACATAAAAATTTCTTAAGTTTGCTTGCTTTTGAACTCGCTACGTAGTGTAGCACCTAGTACCGCACGCACTGCGAGAATACAAGCAAGCAAATCAACATAATATTTTAATATATTATAAATAATATTTATTATATACCATATAAAGATAGGTAGACATAGGTGCAGAAAATTATTGTCTCTCATAATTTTTCTAGGGTGTGCAGTGCACACCTTGCACATATGGACCGCACGCCACTTATTTTAGATCTTTTCGTACGGCTTTCTTCTGGACACACTAACCATTTTCAATGTATTTCATCTCATGCTGTTGTCGTCGGAAATGAAAGGGGAGAGATACTACCTGGCCAGGATGTCTCCTGAGGAGGGTGTGAGCACTTATGGGGCACCACATATAGCGAGATCTCTTCCCTAAGAAAGATGGAATTACACTGACTTGGAAGGATTAATCCCAGTCACCTGTGGTATTTTGGAAGAAGCCCAGTTGGGTCCTTTCGGCTTTGGCCTAGAAAATATCAAACAGCCTTCTCACCCTTTATGAGTGGCTATATCAGAACACTCACTTTCATGCAAGAGCAGGATATCTTTACTGAGTGCTATTAGTGTAGGGCTGACAGGGTGACCCCAGCCTATATTTTAGTCTGCTTGGACATTATACAAGATGGGGTACTTCGGGAACCTCTACTGTTTTTGGATTTTTTTGTGTATTTTCGGTTTTATGGAGATTGTCTAGCTCTGCTAGATAATCTCCATAAAATACAGGCATAATATCTGGGATTAGTAACAACAACAATGCATTAATTTATACTAAAATTTTAACAATTCAGATTATATATGACATCTATATATTTCTATATTTTAATTGGTATTAAAATACGAATGTAACATTAAATGTTCTATTTCAAACACCTGCACAATTATGTGCACCCTGTATAGTTCTGCCCCTTTAAAAACAGGCTTGAGCCAAAACTACTCCCTTCGATAGACTAGGTGTGAAATGGAAACTTGCGTTCTAGTGTAAAATTAATTAATTATTATTTATTTAAAAATACCGGACACTTTTAGATGAATTTTCTTTTATTTTAGAGTTTATAGAATTCTTTTTATGACATAATATTAAATTATTTGATAAACAAAAGCAAAATAAGCAAGTAAAATAAAAAAATAATTTAAAAGTATGAAAATATTTAAAACGTAACTTCTATAATTTATGGTCTTTTTATATTTTTTTACACTTAATTTTATCAGTATGTTCTATCATTCATAGGATCATATTTTGGATAAGGACATTAGTTTATGAGAAAAGAAAATCAGTTCACACTTAAGTCCAGTATTTCCCGTGAAGGAATCCGTTGGTAAATTATCAGGGTTAGGGAGAGTAAGTATGGATATAACAATTTTAACAATAATATTGCTTACAAATTATTTACCACTGGTATAACATTGTAAGTTTGAGAATTACAAATCGATACATTTTAATATGATTAAAAATATAAAATTGATAGTAATTACAAAAATGCATGCTTGAAAATAATAATAGAAATAGAATCGTGCATTTCTCCCTTAAATGGGAATTGGATGGGACCCGTTTTTGAAATTTAAAATGCATACATAATTAGCAGAAATATCACGAAAAAAGACAGAGGTTGTGTCACTCATTAAATACGATTTATTCATTATTGATAGCACGTTTTTTGTCTAAAATTATACACTTTAAAGAAAACGTTTTTGTCTAAAATTATACACGACAAAAGTTCACGTTAAAAGAAAAATATACCCTAGCTCAATTAGTTTCACCATCCATTTTCGGTTGGGACAACCTTGAAATAATATATGTTTTTATCTAAGATAGAACAATTATTTACTTATTGGAACATAGACTAATGAATGTATGTACGTTATGAATGGATGTACACTAGGGCTCAGGAGGGATGAGACATGTCCCATCCCTCCCTGAATTATAATGGTCCATCCATTCGTTTATTCATAATTTTAATAAAACAGCTTATAGACTTATGAATGGGTGTACATTATGAATGGATGTACTCTAGGGCTCAGGAAGGATGAGACATGTTATTCCTCCCTGAATTATAATGGCCTATCCATCCGTTTATTCAGAATTTTAATAAAACAGCTTATAGACTTATGAATGGATGTACATTATGAATGGATGTACACTAGGGCACAGGAGGGATGAGACATGTAATTCCTCCCTGAATTATAATGGCCCATCCATCCGTTTATTCAGAATTTTAATAAAACAGCTTATAGACTTATGAATGGATGTACATTATGAATGGATGTACACTGTCTCAGGAGGGATGAGACATGTTATTCCTCCCTTAATTATAATGGCACATCCATCCGTTTATTCAGAATTTTAATAAAACAGCTTATAGACTTATGAATGGATGTACATTATGAATGGATGTACACTAAGGCTCAGGAGGGATGAGACATGTAATTCCTCCCTGAATTATAATGGCCCATCCATCCGTTTATTCAGAATTTTAATAAAACAGCTTATAGACTTATGAATGGATGTACATTATGAATGGATGTACACTAAGGCTCAGGAGGGATGAGACATGTAATTCCTCCCTGAATTATAATGGCCCATCCATCCGTTTATTCAGAATTTTAATAAAACAGCTTATAGACTTATGAATGGATGTACATTATGAATGGATGTATACTAGGGCTCAGGATGGATGAGACATGTCCCATCCCTCCCTGAATTATAATGACCCATCCATCCGTTTATTCAGAATTTTAATAAAACAGCTTATAGACTTATGAATGGATGTACATTATGAATGGATGTACACTGTCTCAGGAGGGATGAGACATGTTATTCCTCCCTGAATTATATTGGCCCATCCATCCGTTTATTCAGAATTTTAATAAAACAGCTTATAGACTTATGAATGGATGTACATTATGAATGGATGTACACTAAGGCTCAGGAGGGATGAGACATGTAATTCCTCCCTGAATTATAATGGCCCATCCATCCGTTTATTCAGAATTTTAATAAAACAGCTTATAGACTTATGAATGGATGTACATTATGAATGGATGTACTCTAGTGCTCAGGAAGGATGAGACATGTCCCATCCCTCCCTGAATTATAATGGCCATCCGTTTATTCAGAATTTTAATAAAACAGCTTATAGACTTATGAATGGATGTACATTATGAATGGATGTACACTAAGGCTCAGGAGGGATGAGACATGTAATTCCTCCCTGAATTATAATGGCCCATCCATCCGTTTATTCAGAATTTTAATAAAACAGCTTATAGAATTATGATGGATGTACATTATGAATGGATGTACACTAGGGCTCAGGAGGGATGAGACATGTCCCATTCCTCCCTGAATTATAATGGCCCATCCATCCGGTTATTCAGAATTTTAATAAAACTGCTTATAACAAGACAAGTGCTACTTTTAAACTAAATTCAAGTGATAATTTATGAAATATATATTAAGACGTGTATGAATCATACAAAACAATTATATTAATATACATAAAGAAGAATGAAAATTTGCCATCAAAATAAAATAGTAATTTACTTTTGGTGTTGTTAAATTGTCTTGCAGACATGACAACCACTCCGGATTCTCCGGAAAAAGGAGAAAAATTGGTAACTCCGGAAACTCTCCAGAATGCTCCGGAAAATAACAAAACTTTTGAACAGCTAAAAGATTACAATTCATCAATTAAACACAAAGTTTTGCGAAAAATAAGGTTGACTATTACTCTTTTCACATAATAGTGCTGCATGTTCAAAGTGTTCAGTACTGTGGGGAAAAACCAAACTGAATTTAGATCAAATTTGAGTAGACAAACTCTAGAATATCTGATTATAGAAAAATGGAAATGTTTGAATCAGGGTCAGTGTTGCTATAAGAAACACTATTCAGAAAAACAAGTTGTTAAAGATAAAAAACCTACTCATAAATTTGGAAATGCGTAAATTTGAATTTATCTTTTACAATTTATTACTTTATAAATATTTTAAATTTAATTTAGAAACCAATAAGATATGTACTTATGTATAATTTGTAATTAGAATGTTAATGATAATTAGAATGTTAATAATAATTAGAATGTTAAAATTTCAAACCAAGCTGACAAAATTGCCTGAATGTTGGAATGTCTTTTCTTGCAGTCATAAAAACTGAGAGCGCACTGCAACTAAAATTATTCATAGAAGCAAGTATAAGTATAGGGATATAGGTGCTCTATATTAAATTTAAAAACATAATATATAATAAGTATTATTCCAGATGTCCCCTCCATCCCTACTTTCCTCTATTTGGTAATTTCTTTCTCTTATAGTTAAATGTATATATATTCTCATTAATATACATTTCAAAAATAAAGACACTGATATTTAAACACAATGTAAACAGTTTAGGAAAGTTACATTGAATTATTAAAAATATTTTTACTGCATTTGCAAAATTCCGATTCTTTTTTGA